>OX451737.1:336473780-337073780 GCA_948472305.1 Vicia faba
ATGAAAATTGACTCACATCAACATTATGAACTCACATGGACCATTTGATCAAGTTTGGATCACAATTCCACAAGAAATTTGATCAGATCACCAAAAGGGCAAAATGGTCATTTTTAGGGTTTTGACTGCACAAAGACAATTTTTGACTGTTTGACCTAGCCAATGGCAAACCAAGCTCACATATGGACTCAAGGACCCCATGGAATTGTCTTGACATACTCAACAAGTTCAAAAGATCCCAAATGCACAAGATTGACAGTTGAATTTCCCAGTCAATTGATCAATTTTTGACTGTATACTGAAAAGTCAAACTTTGACTTTTTGGTCAAAATCAAGTGTCAAGATTCATTTTTCATCAAAACATGCCAAATCATGAAACTTGTTCATCAAGAAATCAAGAATTGCAAATTAGGGTTTGAAATGAAGATTTTTCATAACTTAGAATTTTTCTAAGTTATGAAAAACCCTAATTTTTTCCTAACTTTGTCCCACTTTCTCACCAAGATTCATTTGGATTCAAGCAAAAGTCAAAACATGAAAGTTGTAGTCCATTGAAAAATCTACAACTTTGATTCACAAAGTTTTCCCAAAAGAAGCTTGTATCTCAAGTTACAATTTTTGGAACAAGGGTACCAAACCATTCTTAACTTAGAGAAATTTTGAACCATTTTAGGCAAGGTTTTTACCTAACTTCAGGACCATTTTTCACATGCTTCCACTTGGAATTTCAATTTGCATTTCAAAGATGGATTGTATTACACATTCCAAGCTTTCCAAAATATCCAAGAACTCATCAAACAACCTCATGGTTAGGGAGAATCGAATTTGGCAAGTTGGGAAAAATTCACTTTTGTTATGACCAATTTACATGTTCATACACTTGTGCCACTTTGAAATCAGCATGCATAAGCTAGTTACAGGCCTCTAATCCCATTTGCACTCAATAATTAAATGTCAATCCATTGTGTGTTAGCAGTATTTTGTGCATTTGGACATTACATGTTAGATTAAGCCTTAATTAGAAAAAGCACTTTATCCATTTTTATAAAGTTTGGCTTTATGTCAAGTTTGTGAATCAAGGGGTACAATGCATATCTTTGGACACCAGATTCATGGAGATATCACACTGATCAAGGCTCAAGTGTGCAGCATACTTGAGGGGCCTGTACAAGTCTAGAGAACCACTTGACCTTTTCTTGCTTAAGTGTGAAGAAACATTGCATAACAATACATAACTCTCATCTCAGCAAAAACCAGCTTAAGCAAACTTGTCAAACACATTCTAAACATCCATCCTGACCTGAGACACAAGCCTATCACCTCTAATACCTCCCCATTCACAGAATCACCATTGAACTGCACAAAAACAGGGCATCCCTGCAATTTGAGTGGCCCAGTTCATTTCCATCGTGCATCTTGGCCAAAACCAGTTCAAACACTTTCCCTACCATCTATACAAACTGTCCAAAGCATTAGGAATAGACTGTAACACCTCTAATCAGTTTTTCCATTTTCATTTCTTCCTCTTGCAGGTTGACTTCTGCAGCTCGATATAGAAGGTTTCAAAGCATACCAAGTATTGGAATAGCATCCTCATACATCAAGCAAGCTATCCAAATCCTTATCTTGTCCTGAAAGCTCCTCCATTGCCAGACACGATTCCAACTGAACAGGTAAGTTCATGAACCTCTATCTCTCAATATAGGAAGAATTAGCTCTAAGTTTGTGAATGAAAAATGTCATGCTCATGTCCCTGAAACTATACATATCTTTACTTTCCATTTATTTTGTGAATTTTTTTTATTAATAACCAAGTATTAAAAAAATATTTCGCGAATAACCGGGTTTCCGAAAAAATTACGCAAATAACCATGTTTGAGATGGCTCCACAAAGGAGGAGCCATCTCATTTGGCGCATCCTCCTCTTTTTATAAGGGAGGCGCCAACTCACTTGGCGCCTAAGGGCAAATGGCAAGCCCTAAGCCAAGTGAGATGACGCCTATGTACAAAATTAGGTCAAAAAAAAAAATTCTTTCCTGCGCGTTGCGTATTAGACAGAGATAAACAAAATTGATTTTTTATTTGAAAAAATATAATTACATTTAACTGTTTTACATTTAAATAACAGTAAAAAAATAGATACAAAAAATACTGGAAAAAAAAAGATACATCAATGATCCCCAGGAACCCGGTAATGACCCCCAGTTCCGCATCCCCGTCCTCGCCTTTCTCTTGCTGGGTGCCGTCTCGTTTCCTGTTGCGGCAAGGTCGATGGCCCAGCGAAGTCAATGCGATCCGAATCCATAAAATCAGTAAGATCTCCATATCTCGAAGATCCGCTCTGGTACAGTCGGTTACCCATACCCTCGAAGTTTGGTCGTGTTGGCGGTGGGTGGGGTTCCATGGTTGGTCGGTAGCATTGGTCGTCTGAGTATGGGGGGTAGAAAGGAAATGGATCTTGGGGTGTTTGGTACTGTGGATGTTGGGTTGTTTGGTGATATGGTGGTTGATGGTAGGTTTGGTCGGGTTGGTCATAATCTTCTGACATTCCCATATCAGGGCTTAGGCTGGATGTTAAGGGCCCCATATTGGGATATGTGGAAGACTGAAATTGTGTATGGGGTATGTGGGTTTGCTGGTATTGGGGTTGGTATTGTGGTTGGGTTTGAGGCATATCTGGGTATTGGTAGTTTGGCGGTGATTGTGGTTGGTAGTACGGCATTTGGTTGTAGTTGTGTTGTGGTGGGGAATGTGGTTGTGTGTTTGTTGGTCTGTTTCTTCTTGGGGGTTGGTTTGAGGTTGATGGATTTTGGGTTTGTTGGTGGGGAATCGAGGGTTGTGCCCATTGTGTGCGTGGGTCAACCAAGTACCTCGGATGAGACACATGCATATCTGGGTTACTAACCGACCTGTACCACGACATATATTGATCGGTGTGTCGCATGTTACCGTGAGTAAGGAAAATAGGGGATTGCAAGATGTAGCGGTGACGCCTTTGCCACATTTTACACCATTCTGGAGCAAAGTCTTTCCAGTTGGTTAGATTCCACTGGGCGTCGACCCTTTTTAGATGCCAGGGGGACAAATCTGTTGGATCACTTGGTATCTCTTGGATCATTCCGAACTGCATCTTCACACGGTCGCTGTGGTGCATCTCCACAATGTTGAACCGAATGAGTGCAGTCTTTGCAGTCCAAGTTGCTGCATCCTCTGGATTTGGAGAATGGTCCAAACCCAAATATGGTCTCCAGACGAACTGCGATAAAATTTAAATCAGGTAAGCGCAAAAGTAATGTATAAATAATTAAAATGAACAAAAGTTAAAAGCTACGACTTACGTCATCTGGGCCTAAGTGATCCAACAGATTCTGGTAGAGTGCGACATTGAATCTGGGATTCTTGCCGTAATCCATACCCCTCACGCAGTACCTATAGGAAATGAGAAACATGTTATTTTTAGCATATATTTTGGAAAGAGAAGAATAGTTATAAATGCTATAACTTAATGACTTACTTTGTTGCGTAAGGGAAACCAAAAGTGTTGTTGTTGATGGGGTTTAAGGACTCCATCCTCCACCAACCCCAGGCTTGTAGTAAAAATGCGCACCCATAAAATGTACATTTTTCCTTGACTGCGTTTTTGCACAAGGAACTGTACAGGTGGGCTAATACTGCAGAACCCCAACTAAATTTTCTAGTTTTATCAAAATTTGTTAGTAAATGTAAGTACATGAAATTTACACTATTTCCCGTACTTTCGGGAAATAAAAAAGTACCAAAAAGTATCATAATATACGTTCGGGCTTTTACTACTCGGTCATTCTCTGAGGAATTTTCATTTAATTCCATACTTGCATAATGCCGTTTCAGGTCAGTGAGTAGTATTCCCTGCCCTCTTGCTCCACCACCTTCTACCATGTCCCTACCCAACAGTTCTTCACACTGTGAGTTGGGTTGTTGAACCGACCCGTTCACCGCTTTACCGTCAATAGGGAGGCCCAGTAGCATGTACACATCTTCTAGAGTGATGGTACATTCACCTATTGGTAGGTGAAATGTATGGGTCTCCGGTCTCCACCTCTCCAACATTGCAAGGATGAATTTGGAGTCAATGGTGCAGTTGGAGATCTTTATCACGTGTCCAAAACCTGCATATTCCAGATAAGGGACGATAAAAGGGTCGGGAGCCAGGTATTTGTGCGAACGGATTCTGAATCTTTGTGTATCCTGAGATCATAATTAAATAAGAGTAAGATTAATTAAGATGAACAACACGTTTTTTAAAGTATGAAAAATGTATAACCAAAGAAGAGACTTACAAATGCAGCAATGTTTTCCCTTGTGCCTCTGTGAGTATCTCCCATTGTTAGAAGGGCCATTCTTCAGAACGCTTGAGAGAATGAAAGACTTAGGAAGAAATAGAGAGTATGATAGACTTAAGAAATATTTCGTAGCAGAGAGTGAGAGTTGTGTGGGTGTGAGAGATGTTTCATAAGGTATGTATTTATAGGCAAATAATTTTGATGTAGTGGTTGCATGCCTGCGAGGTGTCACATTTGCATGCTTAGGGAGTTACACATATGCATGCATGCATTTACAAATAATGTAAGGTGTCACTCTTGCAGGCTAGGTGGCAGCCCATGCATGTATCACGATTGGACAGTAAGGGAGGCGCCATCTCACTTGGCGAAATAGTACAAAAATGAATGGTGTCGCCACCCCATTTGGCGAATAAGAGGTGTCACGTTTTATAGCATTGGCTCAGGCTACGTGACAGCCTTTGGGATTCCTTTCTCTGTTGCATGCAAGGCCATTGGAGTTGATGGGTGGCAGGCTTACACAAAACATTTATGTGTGTAGAATAGGGCCAGGCTAGGTGGCAGCATAAGCCCATGCATGTATCACGATTGGACAGTAAGGGAGGCGCCATCTCACTTGGCGAAATAGTACAAAATTGAATGGTGTCGCCACCCCATTTGGCGAATAAGAGGTGTCACGTTTTACAGCATTGGCTCAGGCTACGTGACAGCCTTTGGGATTCCTTTCTCTGTTGCATGCAAGGCCATTGGAGTTGATGGGTGGCAGGCTTACACAAAACATTTATGTGTGTAGAATAGGGCCAGGCTAGGTGGCAGCATAAGCCCATGCATGTATCACGATTGGACAGTAAGGGAGGCGCCATCTCACTTGGCGAAATAGTACAAAAATGAATGGTCTCGCCACCCCATTTGGCGAATAAGAGGTGTCACGTTTTACAGCATTGGCTCAGGCTACGTGACAGCCTTTGGGATTCCTTTCTCTGTTGCATGCAAGGCCATTGGAGTTTATGGGTGGCAGGCTTACACAAAACATTTATGTGTGTAGAATAGGGCCAGGCTAGGTGGCAGCATAAGCCCATGCATGTATCACGATTGGACAGTAAGGGAGGCGCCATCTCACTTGGCGAAATAGTACAAAATTGAATGGTGTCGCCACCCCATTTGGCGAATAAGAGGTGTCACGTTTTACAGCATTGGCTCAGGCTACGTGACAGCCTTTGGGATTCCTTTCTCTGTTGCATGCAAGGCCATTGGAGTTGATGGGTGGCAGGCTTACACAAAACATTTATGTGTGTAGAATAGGGCCAGGCTAGGTGGCAGCATAAGCCCATGCATGTATCACGATTGGACAGTAAGGGAGGCGCCATCTCACTTGGCGAAATAGTACAAAATTGAATGGTGTCGCCACCCCATTTGGCGAATAAGAGGTGTCACGTTTTACAGCATTGGCTCAGGCTACGTGACAGCCTTTGGGATTCCTTTCTCTGTTGCATGCAAGGCCATTGGAGTTGATGGGTGGCAGGCTTACACAAAACATTTATGTGTGTAGAATAGGGCCAGGCTAGGTGGCAGCATAAGCCCATGCATGTAATATTATTGGCAGCCTTGGGGGGTTACATCACTTACTTAATTGAAATATTTTGCCTTAGGTTGAACATAACATTCATTCACATAAAGTGTAAAATTTTCCAACCTTCGAATCAGTCATCTAACCTTCAAACATTCCAGCATTCATACCTTCATATAATCAATAAACCCAAAACATTCCCACCTTCATACTTAAAACAATTCTACACAATGGCCTCTTCACCACAATTTGTTGTCAAAGCACATTTCAACGGTGAGACATACATGTGTCCCACAGTTGGGTTTTTGTTTAGAAACACCGACAATGTCCGATTTCTCTTAAACGGGAAAGCAAATTTCTCCTACTTTAAGAAAAGATTGGAGGCCAAACTTGAACGAGGCCCGGTATCCCAGATATTTTATCAGAGTCCAGTCTTTTTTGGAAACAACCAAGTCATATTTTATAAGGTTGCAATTCAAGATGACGAGGATTTCCAGAACATGATTTCCAGCCATGTCTATTCTGGAAACGACTCTATTGAGTTGTACGTTCTGTTTCAAGAGCCTCCGGTGACACAGGAGGTAGAGCCTCCGGTGACACAGGAGGTTGATCCTTTGGAGAATGAGCAAGATGAGGTGGATGCAGTTGATGATGAAGAAGAAGATAACGAGTTAGAGTTCGATGAAATGGTGAACGACGATTCTGACGATGATGGCATCCCAAGTATTCCTACCGACAAAATCTACACACCACCTACGCACATGACAAACTTCAACATGGGCGGAGATGAACCTTCTACGGACTTGTTTTTCCAACCGTATATGCAATCAGATGAAAATTTAAAAGAGAAGGACAAGTTTCGTAATAGAGAGGAATGCATAAGGGCCATCAAAAAATTTCACATGCTCAACTCGGTTGATTATAAGGTGGATCGTGTAAACCCGGAAAGGTACAAGATCAAGTGTGTCCACCCTGACTGCATGTTCAAGCTGACCGCTTCATACAGACTAAGGGGTGACTGCTGGGTCATAGGTTCCATGACTACCCATACTTGTGTAAGTTCCACTCAATCACAAGACCACCGAAAACTCAACCATGATCTAATCTGTCAAGAAATCCTACCCCTGGTCAGCAACGACCCTTCTTTGAAGGTGAAAACAATCATCTCCCACATCACCATGGTTTTTAACTACACTCCATCTTACCGTAAGGCGTGGTTAGCAAAGACTAAGGCGATTGAAAGGGTGTACGGAAACTGGGAGGAGTCATACCGAGAACTTCCCCGCTACCTAAATGCACTCAAGACATATTCTCCAGGTAGTGTTTATGTTCTGGAAACATTGCCAGCGTACGCTCAAGATGGTAGTCTACTACATGGCAACGGAATATTCAGTCGCGTCTTTTGGGCTTTTCAACCATGCATCACAGGGTTTGCATCATGCAAACCAATTCTACAAATAGACGGGACTTGGTTGTATGGGAAGTACAAAGGCACGCTTTTGATGGCAGTTGCACAAGATGGCAACAATAACATTTTCCCCGTTGCGTTTGCCCTTGTCGAGGGGGAGACCGGTGGTGCTTGGAGCTTTTTCCTGAAAAATCTTCGTACACACGTGGCTCCTCAACCAGATCTCTGTTTGATCTCGGACAGACATGCCTCCATTGAAAGTGCCTATAATAATCCGGCAAATGGTTGGCATGACCCTCCTTCTACGCATGTCTATTGCGTCAGGCATATCGTCCAGAATTTCTCGAGGGAGGTCAAGGACAAAACATTGAGGAAAGCGGTGATGAATGCGGGATACGCACTGACACAGCCCACATTCAAATATTATCGCAACGAGATCCGTTTGTCTAACCCAGAAGCCGGTACGTGGATCGACAATATACCGGTCGAAAAGTGGACTAGGTCATACGACAATGGCCAAAGATGGGGGCATATGACAACAAATCTTATCGAATCAATGAATGGGGTATTCAAGGGCATACGAAACCTCCCCATCACTGCCTTGGTGAAATCCACGTATTTTAGGATGGCTGCGTTATTTGCCAAAAGAGGTGAAATGTGGTATGCGGTCTTGCAATCAGGACAACTATGGAGTGAAAGCTGTATGAAGTACATTAAGGCTGAAAGTGCTAAAGCCAACACTCACATGGTTACACGGTTTGACCGCCATAGCCACAACTTCATTGTGAAAGAGACAATTGACCACAATGAAGGCCTGGCAAGGCAAGAATACAGGGTCATTTTACCTTCTCAATGGTGCGATTGTGGCAGGTTTCAAGCTTTTCGTATGCCTTGCTCTCATGTCATTGCCGCTTGTGCGTATACCCATCAAGACGCGCTTCAACTGCTCTCAAACGTTTATAAATCTGAAACGTTGCTCACTGTTTACAACAACAACTTTCCTTTGGTGGCAAAACCGGACTATTGGCCTGAATACAACGGTGATATAGTTTGGCACAATGACCAAATGCGAAGGAACAAGAAGGGTCGTCCCAAAAGCAGGCGCATAACAACAGAAATGGACGATCTTGACAGGTTGGAAAGAAAGTGTGGTTTATGCCGTCAGGTCGGACACAATCGCAAAAACTGTCCGAATCGGGCGTCTGGCTCGACCACATAAATTTTGTAATACAATAAATCTTTTCAATATTTGTGTTGTAAACATTATGGGTTTTCCGTTAATAAAACTGTTCACACAATTTAAGAAATTCAATATAGGAAATTACATTAGGGTTTTCGCGTACAACAATGATTAACGATAATCAATCTAGGAAATTACAACTGTTAACACAATTTCATCTGACCCATGCATCATCAGCATTACATCACTGTCTGTTTTGACTTCCTCCAACCACACATTAGGTCTTCCTGTCGCATGCGAGGTTGTTGTTCGTTTTCGCTGGATCCTTCGAATTTTTTCCCCCTCGGCGATGTCTCCATCTAGCCACCGCATCAACTCCCGCTTCAGACGCTCCATGGAGTGAATGTGCCAGAATTTCATTTTCATCGCAGGTTTCGTGGCGGAGAATATAACGTAACCATCTCTGCTAAAAATCATAGGCGACGTCATTAGGTAAATAAGGGAGTACAAAATAAAAATACAGTGCGAGAAAGTGTGAGAAATTTCAAAGAAACGGACGAATTATTTATAAAACAGCAAAAAACCCTAGTTTTGCCCTAGGCGCCAAGTGAGATGGCGCCTCCTCTCCTTTTTAAGGAGCATGCGCCATCTCACTTGGCTAAAAGCCAATGGAGGCGCCAAGTGAGATGGCGCCTAGGGCAAAACCCTAGGTGCATGCGCCAAATGAGATGGCTCCTCCTTTGTGGAGCCATCTCAAACATGGTTATTTGCGTAATTTTTTCCGAAACCCGGTTATTTGCGAAATATTTTTTTAATACTTGGTTATTAATAAAAAAAATTCTTATTTTGTCTGTGCTATGAGAATTTGAGGTCTGAACATTGATAAAAAGTTAGGTTAAGATTTGGGAATGGAGAAATTCTCTCTCATTTCTGAGAGTTAGGATGAGTTCTTTACATGTCCAGAATCGTGGCTTGATGCTTAACACTTTTCATGTTATGAGTTTGTGCTAAAAGTCCAGGAATCAGGAGTTATGTTTGAAGCAAGAAAAGGCGCGTGTTTTCAAAGGTTTTGTCTGAAGGTTGAAGACAAAGTCTTCTTGGGCTGGGCCTGAGTTGATTTCTTTTTTGCACCATGCTTTTACAATTGCACCCCCTGGCCCATTTTGAAATATCTTTATTATTTCTGATTTTTTCCTTTTGATTTTGTTTTTATATTTTTGTCTAAACATGAAAAAACACTAAAATTATTTTTCTCACATTTTTTGCATTTTTTTGACATTTATTTTGTTTCTTTTAGTTTTATACATAAATAATATACAAATACTATTATTTTAAAATAACAAAAAAATAATACAAACATATTTTAGTTCTGATTTTTTATTTTTATTTTCTCTCTTGAAAACATTTTATATAAAATATACTTTTTTTTGTAAATATTAAATATTTTATTTTTGTACATATTTAATATATTTAGTAAATAATACAAATACATACATATATATATTAGTATATTTAGGTTAAAAAATACAAAATATATACATTTTTATTTTTATTAATATTTAGCATTAAAAATACCTTTTTGGCAAATATACTTCTTTTTTTTTATTTCTTGTAAATAATTAATAAATATTGTACATATTAAAAAATAAATACCTTTTATTTGCAAAATTAGGGTTTTGCCCTAAATATATAAAAAACTCCAAAAAAATTAATACTTTTATTTTGTTTATTTGACATATAAAAAAATACTTCTTTTTTCATACATATACAAAATATTTCTTTTTGCATCTTGCATATTTATTCCATTTCTATTTAATTATTGTATATTAAATAATTTGTATAATTCAATTTTTGATGTAATAGTTAGGTTTAAATTCCTTGTCAAAATACCCCCCATTTGAACATTTGTACCCCCCTTCCCATATATTGTGTTGTAATAACTTAGGAACTTTATTTTTCGCACTTTAAAGTTTTCTAAATATGCCATGATAGAATTAGGGTTTGTATGCAAATAAATTAACAAAAATAGTTTGACCTAATTTCAAGATAAACAAGCATGAAAATGGACAACACTAATCACACTTGCACCCCTAGGGTATTCCACTTGTTGCCTTCAATAATGGGCCATATTGCATGTTAGGTCTCTTTGGGCAAAACAAACACAATTCAAATGATCATAGTCCCTCGACGACGCTTTCGAAAGTTGCCTAAAAAATGATCAAGTCCCTCCAAGGAAAAATTGGCCAAAGATACTTGGCACCATTGCAATCATGGTCTAAACGATGACCCGCGCCCGTCCCTTTCACATCCTAACACAAGATTGTCCACCAAATACAATGGTGGAACAAAATTGTTAAAAGGGTTAAAACATAGCAAAAATCTTTGAGAACTTTAGGGTAGATAGCTCTTAAGTACTTGTCAACTTGCAAAACAAAACACTTGCCTATTTTCAAACCACACATCACTACACTTTCAAAACAACTTTCAAAAACCTTGAAACATCTTTTCAAAAAGACAAACACCTTTTGTAAAACATTCGAGTAAAGAATTGTTACAAGGGTAGCCTAGACAAGGCATCTTTTTCAAAACATTTTCAAAACCACGCACAAAGCACCATTTCAAACAATTGAAAATCAAGGCAAGTTGATCTAAGCAAGTAACTAAGAGCCCATGGATAACCATGGATAGAAAGGGTGCTAATACCTTCCCTTTCTATAATCTACTCCCCGAACCCACGAAATATCTCAAAGGTTTTTGCTGTGCTTTTTAAACCTTTCCTTAGGATAAAATAAAAAGTCGGTGGCGACTCTTGCTCAACCGAAACATTTGCGAAAACAAACGCAAAACCCTAGTCAGTTCTCCCACCGTATCACAGAACTGGCGACTCTGCTGGGGAGAAATTTAAAAGTGGAGTAACCTTAGGGCTTAGATCACCCTCTTGCATGACTAATTGTTTGTCTTGATTGCTTTATATCTTGGCTCTCTTGTTTGGGTTTGCAATCCTACACCCGGATTTTGGGAAACATTCATAGATAACAATACGTTGTGGAAACTGTGCGGGGTATACCGACACGGTCGAAGCAATAGCTATATTAGTGCGACATATTTGTGAGTACCGGTAACCCTTGAGTTCAATCAAGGAGAGTATGGGGCCGCTGAGTGATGTCACTAAGCACTAATGACCTAGAACCTTACTTGACCATCTTGGCCTTTTATTAGGAGTAGTGAGATGACCGGCTTTGGTGCAGTACGAAGTTGGTAGATACTCGATACTACACTCATTGAGGGTTGTTTTCTTGGAATATTTTGGTCGCTAGTTAAGTGGCTAAACCAAAACCATGAACGATGAAAACAATCCAACGATATTGAGCTCCTTAGAACCCGATTACTATTTATAGGACAGGTTTTTAAGCCAACTACACTCAAGAGGGTACTTACCTATGAAACCCCATGCAAGCCTGAAACTAGGGTTTGGCGTGATTTGCTTGTACATATGTTTGTGCATACATCATAAACATCATAAAGCATCATATGCATTTACTAACCACTTCAAGGGTTTAAATCTTCATCTTTGTTCTTGTTTTGTAGGTCATGGAAATTCCTCACAGAAAAACCATCCAAGTCAACCTTGTAAGAATCCCTCCTCAGCTCAAGGAGCTCACATCAAGGATTCCGGAAAGTTCATCCTTCAGTGAAAGACATGGTAGACTGCTCAGCCTAGTCAGCACCAACATTGAAGAAGACATGATGAAAGTGCTATTCCAGTTCTTTGACCCTCTTCACCACTGTTTCACTTTCCCCGACTACCAGTTGGTGCCCACTCTGGAGGAGTTTTCTCAACTCCTAAGAATCCCTATCCTTAATCAACTACCCTTCAACAGTACGGAAAAGGAACCAAAGCCGGAAGATGTTGCTCGAGCATTACATCTACAACCATCTGACATCAAGGGGCATTGGGAAACCAGAAGCGGTGTCAAAGGATTCTTAGCAAAATTCTTGTTTGAGAAAGCACAAGAATGTTGGAATTCATTGGACCTGCAAGCCTTTGAAGAAATTGTGGCACTCCTTATCTATGGATTGGTCTTGTTCCCAAATCCTGACCAGCTGGTAGATGTCAATGCCGTCAAAATCTTCTTATCCAGAAATCCAATACCAACATTGCTTGGGGACATTCTTCACTCATTTTACACACGAACAATGAGAAAGAGGGGTGTTCTCATGTGCTGCACTCCTCTCCTTGCAAGGTGGTTTATTTCGCACCTTCCACAATCTGTCTTGAAGAATGACCAAGGCTCAAGGTGGTCCCAACGGTTGATGACTCTTACTCACTCTGATGTACATTGGTGTTCTCGGTCCAGAGAAAATGTCATCATCGTCGATCGTTGTGGAGAGTTCCCTAATGTTCCATTACTTGGCATTAGAGGGGGCATTACCTACAACCCTTGCCTAGCTTTGAGGCAATTTGGAAATGCACGGAGGGATGGCCCTCACGACATGTTGATTCCTGACCTAGTTTTTGACTTCGACAATGATGCGCAAGAACTTCGCCAAAGATTCATCAGAGCTTGGAGGATGCCCAACAAGGTTGATAGCAAGACACTGGGGCACAAGAACTCCATCCCTCTTGAGCCTTATCTCAAGTGGGTATGAGCCCGAGCCCAGAGTCTAGTGATGCCTTATCCTCATGTTCTCCCTGTGATTAAAGAGCCCGTCAAGGAAGGAGAGGTTCCCTACACCATCCTATATCCTGACATGCCTACATCGTGGGAGGAAATGCAGAAGAGCTGGATTCAGCTCAAGGAGGAACGAAACACTTTTGAAGCCAGCTTCTACGCTAGTGAGAAGAAGGTTCTAGAGCTTACCCGCCGACTCCATGAGGAAGAGACCCTCAACACCTACATCGCACCAAAGAGGATGCGCAATGTCTTTTTACCTTGAGAAGTTGTTTTTGTAATATTTGGCCCATGGGGCATTTATGTACTGACAAATTTCTTCTTATTAATATGACGTGCGTTCTTTTTTGTCTGCAACAAGTTTGAATATTTTAAATCCTTGAATGCATTGCATACATAAGCATACCATTCATCATGTGCATAAGCAGGTCTCACGCCAGGTTTCCTTATCTGTCTGCTGTTTATTTCAGTAGGATGGATCTCGAGCAAACAGTCAAAGACCTACAGGCTCAAAATGCACAGTTTCAGCAACTCCTGATGACCTTGGCTAAGGGTCAGGAGGATCTAAAGACCTTGCTGGGGAATAAATACCCAGTGAGAAAGAAGAAAAAAAGACTCGGGGTGGCTACTTTAGGGAGAAGATTTGAAGGAGAGGCCAGAAGAGTGCTTGAATTTCGTCCTACTTCTGAGGAGGGAACCAGTAAAGGGGGTGCGGCTGCGGTACCTTCCGAGTCTGATATGGAAGAAGAGGAGGCTGAAGAGGATGAAGACTATTCTGATCAACAATACCCTCCGGCTGATGATAAATACAAAGGTTTAGAAGACAGGTTGGCAGCCATGGAGTTGCAGAGAGTGCCGGGTTTGGATTTCAAAGACTTGGGTTTAGTGGCCGGGATTGTGATTCCCCCAAAGTTCAAAGTGCCAGTTTTTGTGAGGTATGACGGGCTATCCTGTCCAAAAATGCATCTCAGGTCCTACGTAAGGAAGATCCAACCTTATACGGCAGATAAGAACCTTTGGATCCATTTCTTTCAAGACAGCCTTTCTGGGGCTCAACTGGAGTGGTTCTATCAGCTAGAGGGAACCAGTGTCTGAAACTGGGAAGACTTGGCCACCGCCTTTTACAAACAATATCAGTATAATTCTGACCTTGCTCCCACGTGTACCCAACTTCAGGGTATGTCACTGGGAACAGGCGAAGGATTCAAAGAATATGCACAAAAATGGAGGGATTTAGCTGGCAGGGTGCAGCCGCCTTTAACCGACCGTGAACTTGTTGACATGTTTCTAGGGACCCTGTCTGGTCCATTTTTCAACCATCTAAGTGGTAACTCTTCCGCGGGGTTTACCGATTTGATCTTAACAGGCGAGAGAATAGAAGCTGGCATCAAGTCAGGGAAAATTCAGAAGGGTGCCGCTGCAAGTGTTGAGAAGAAGCCTTTCAAGAAGGAAACGGCTGTGGTATACTCTCAGAGAAGAACAGGGAAGAGTGAACGCCGGCCAACTGTGGGGGCCATAATGATTCAAAACCCTTCAAGTGAGCAGCCTCGCTATAACCAGTCCAGACCAAATCAACAACGGGTGGAACGGCCATAACGGTAGTTCACCCGCATTAATATGACGCCATCGCAAGTGCTTCCCCATCTGTTAAAGTTGAATCTCGCCACTATCAAAGAGGCACCAAAAAATGTGAATACGTCCTCTCCGCATTATCATCCTAATGCTAAATGCGCCTACCATTCTGACAGTGTCGGGCATGACACAAACGATTGTTGGGAACTCAAGCATAAAATCCAAGACCTGATAGAGGCAAAGGAGGTGGAGTTCGACGCTCCAGAGAAGCCGAACGTGATATCTGCTCCAATGCCGAAGCACGACCGAAATGTCAATGCCATTGAAGAAGATTTGTATGTTGCTGATGTCAATGATCTGATGACTCCATTGTTAACCATCAAGTTGAATCTGTTAAAGGCCGGGATTTTCCCGGGATGTAAAGAAGATTGCTACTGTTGTTACTCTCTGCCGTTTGACTATCTGTTACTGAAGAAAGGAATCCAAGGCCTAATGGACAGTCGACAAATTTTGTTTGAAAAAGTTTCTGCTATTCCAACCCATACTGAAGATGTCTCAATTATAACCATTCACGCCAATCTTTCCAAGGCCGTCAGAAAACCTGTTAAGATTATGCCAGCTACGAAGTCTGTTCCTTTGAAGATAACAATGCCAGGGCCTGTCCCCTACATTTCTGAGAAGTCAATACCATGGAACTACGGCGGTGACGTATACTACCATGGTATCAAACAAGTTGAAGTAACTGAAGAAAGCTCGGATGAAGAAGAAGCCAGCATTGGAAACATTGCGGGCACAAGCAAAATCACCCGGAGCGGGAGAATATTTTCTCCAGAGATTGCCCCTCCAAGAGCAATCTTTGGACCCTCATCTGCTGCTGAAGTTCTTCCCGCACCAATAAAACTCTCCGCTAGAACCCCATTGATTGAAGATGTTGTTTTTCCTAGTATTGTCCCTCCTACCGCTGCTGATAAAGGTAAGGGAACCCAAGATGAGCTCGTCAGGACGAGGGCTCAACCCTTGGTCATCCCGGAAACCTCCAAGAAAGAAATGGAAGAGATCTTGAAGATAATCAAAAGGAGTGATTACGACGTGGTAGAACAACTGGGGCAAACCCCCTCAAAGATCTCCATGTTGGCACTACTACTTTGCTCAGAAGCGCACGCCAAAGCTTTGATAAAATTCCTGAAGGCAGCCCATGTGCCCCAGGAAACCTCTGCAGATCAATTCCAAAATTGCATGGCCAGCCTTACTGCGGACAATGGATTAGGTTTCTCTGATGCCGACCTAACTCCTAAAGGTAGAAACCAGAATGATGCTTTGCATATTTCAGTCGAGTGCCGAGGAACGACTCTCGCACATGTTTTGGTCGACACGGGTTCTTTACTGAATGTACTGCCTAAGAAAGCTTTGGACCGACTAGATTGTGAAGGGTTAGAGCTGAAGCCGGGTGATATTGTTGTCAGAGCTTTCGATGGTTCGAAGAGGATGGTCCATGGGGAGGTTGATATTCCCATCAAGGTAGGCACTGAGGTGTTTAAATCTACTTTCTATGTGATGGACATCCGTCCGTCATACTCTTGCTTGTTGGGTAGGCCTTGGATACACAATACCGGGGCAATCACCTCTTCCTTACATCAAATGTTGAAGTATCCTGTCAAGGGAAAGATCATAACTGTCCATGGTGAAGAGGAGTATATGATCAGCCACCTGAACTCCTTCCGGTATGTGGAGGTAGAGGGTGAGTTCATTGAGACGCCTTTCCAGCATTTCGAAGAAGTCCCTCCTGAGATAACAGTAGCAAAGTTGGTAGCTGAAGTACCAAAGCAGATGGCCGGGATGGAATCTCTGGAAGACGCAAAGGCCGCAATAAAGGAGGGAAAGAGTTCAGCATGGGGGCGGCTGCCTGATATTCCACATAAAACAGACAAATTTGGATTAGGGTTCACTGCCGCGGGCCAGAAAGCTATGCGCCGTTCAAAGATTGAAAGAGCGCCAATCAAGATTTCTCCTTACGGAATCAACGCTTTGGAGGGTGAGGACGAAGAGGACAACATGGAAGAGTGGATCTACCCAACTATCAAAGGAGGATTATGCAACTGGAAGGCAAAAGACTTTGTCCCCATCACTTTTATTAATCAGTAATTTATCTATCAAACATTTCCTATTGGTCTGTAATAATTACTTTTGAACAATCCGCACATTGCTTTTTTACCTCATGCCTTGCCCGGGGCATGTAGGTCCATTTGTAAGGGTTTTGATTATTTTCATATCCATATGCCATGTTTAATGATTCATTGGACGTTTTTCATTTGATAAACTGCTGTGTTCATTTTTTTCCTTTTGCATTTCTTGTTTAAGGATGGCTATCCCTTACACACACCCATACTCACAAATGCAGGTACCCATCCACTCTGGATTCCATGGGTGACTATTCTGCTATATCCTTCAATAACTCTGAAGATCTGGTCAATCAAGTCGAGTATGAAGATGACGAAGGTTGTGAAGTACCAGGGGAACTAGCCAGACTTCTACAGCAAGAGGAAAGGGCCATCTTACCTCGCGAAGAGTCATTGGAGACTGTCAACTTAGGAACCGAAGAAGACCGGAAGGAGGTGCAAGTGGGTGCCAATCTGGAACCAAGTGTCAAGGAGCGCCTGATACAGTTGTTAAATGAGTATGTTGAAATCTTTGCTTGGTCTTATGAAGACATGCCGGGTTTAGACACAGACATCGTGGTTCACCGTCTCCCCACAAGAGAGGATTGTCCACCGATCAAACAAAAAGTCCGTCGAATGAGGCCTGACATGTCCGAAAATATCAAAGCAGAAGTGATGAAGCAATTCGACGCTGGTTTTCTGGCTGTTACGTCATATCCTCAATGGGTCGCTAACATCGTACCAGTACCTAAAAAAGATGGCAAAGTCAGGATGTGTGTGGACTACTGGGATTTGAATAGGGCCAGCCCCAAAGATGATTTTCCACTTCCACACATTGACATTTTGATCGACAATACAGCTCAGCATAAAGTGTTTTCCTTCATGGATGGATTCTCGGGTTACAATCAAATCAAAATGGCCCCCAAGGATATGGAGAAAACAACTTTTGTCACGCAATGGGGTACTTTCTGTTACAAGGTGATGCCGTTCGGGCTGAAGAACGCAGGGGCAACTTATCAACGCGCCATGGTAGCTTTGTTCCATGATATGATACATCATGAGATTGAAGTTTACGTAGACAATATGATAGCTCGTTCACAAACAGAGGAGGAGCACCTTGAACATCTAGAAAAGCTGTTTTCCAGGTTGAAAGAATACAAACTCAGGCTGAATCCAAGTAAGTGCACTTTTGGAGTTAGGTCTGGTAAACTTCTAGGATTCATTGTAAGCAATAAAGGCATTAAAGTCGATCCAGCAAAAGTGAAAGCAATACAAGAGATGCCTGCTCCCCGTACTGAAAAGGAGGTTAGAGGGTTCTTGGGGCGCTTGAACTATATTGCCAGATTCATCTCTCATCTGACTTCTACCTGTGAGCCAATTTTCAAACTCTTAAAGAAAGATCAGGTAGTCGAATGGAACGAAGATTACCAAGATGCTTTTGATAAGATCAAGGAGTATTTGCTAGAACCTCATATTCTGATGCCACCCGTCAAAGGAAGACCATTGATCATGTATCTGACCGTCTTGGATAACTCAATGGGGTGTGTTTTGGGCCAGCATGACGAGTCTGGTCGAAAAGAGCATGTTATTTATTACCTTAGCAAAAAGTTTACCGACTGTGAGACTCGCTACTCACTGCTCGAGAAAACTTGCTGCGCTTTGGTATGGGCTGCTCGCCGACTAAGGCAGTATATGTTGACTCATACTACCCTGTTGATTTCCAAAATGGATCCTATCAAGTATATCTTCGAGAAACCTGCTTTATCTGGAAGAATAGCTAGATGGCAAATGATCCTAACCGAGTATGACATCTAGTACACCACTCAAAAAGCTATAAAAAGGAGTGTACTAGCTGACCATCTGGATCATCAAGCTATCGAAGATTATCAACCCATGAGATTTGACTTCCCAGACGAGGACATCTTGAATTTGGACAACATTGAAGGTAACGGACCGTATGACGGACCCGAAAAGGGATCCCGATAGACCCTGTACTTTGATGGTGCTTCAAATGCACTTGGAAATGGTATCGGCGCGGTACTCATTTCCCCGGAAGGTTGTGACACACCTTTCACGGCCCGACTTTGCTTCAGCTGCACAAACAACATGGCTGAGTATGAAGCTTGCATCTTTGGTCTCAAGGCTGCTATAGACTTGGGGATCAAATCTTTGATCGTATTTGGGGACTCGGCTTTGGTTATCAGTCAAATCAAAGGAGAGTGGGATACCAAGCATCCTAATCTTATCCCATACAAAGAACATGTCTTGACATTGTTGCCTCATTTCGAGCAAATTACCTTCGAGCATTTCCCGCGAGAAGAGAATCAGCTAGCAGATGCTCTAGCTACAATGTCCTTCATGTTTAAACTCAACTGGGATAATGAGGCTCCCCAAATCACCATCGAGCGAATGGATGAACCTGCACATTGTCACGAGATTAATACCGAAAAAGTAGTGGAACAACCCTGGTTCCATGAAATCAAAAGGTATCTCCAGACTAGAGATTATCCCGAAGGAGCTTCCGTAAATGACAAGAAGTTCTTAAGGAAATTTGCTGCCAAATTCTTCCTGAGCAACGACATCCTTTACAAACGAAGCCATGATTGTGTATTACTCCGATGCGTAGACAAAGCTGAAGCAGAGTTGATCATGACTGAGATACACAGCGGCACATTTGGCACTCACTTGAGCGGGCATACAATGGCTAAGAAGATCCTAAGGGCAGGCTATTACTGGTCTACCATGGAAGCTGACTGCCATCAATATTCCCGTACTTGCCACAAATGTCAAGTCTACGCTGACAAAGTTCATATCTGTTGTACCCCAAAATTTGCCCTCCCATATTCTTCAAAGATTTGCCAAGTCAAAGCTTCAAATCTCCCCAAGGGTTGCACAGTGTAAGGGCCTCCTAAACAGTCAAAATTAGGGTTTTTGTTCTGATCAAGAAAATGAAGTTTCCAAAGGTCCAATCAAGTCTCACATGCCTACAAACATGGTCAAGCATCCTCATACAAAGTTTCAAGACTTACAGCACATAATTGCACAGTCAAAACCCTAATTGCACTACAGTCAACTGTAGGGGCAAAATGGTCATTTGACAGTCAAAAGTTCAAATTTTTGGTCAACATCTCATTTTGAAGTCACAAACATCATTTGATCAATGCTTGATCATGATTCTCAAAGCCTGGCTCAAAAATCATCAAGATGCAAAAGTTTCCTTATTTGGACAGTTGAAAAAGTCAACTGTAAATTGACCAGGGCATAACTTTCACATGGATTATCAGAAAAATTCCATCCAAAGCTCATTTTGAAGAGAAAGACATTTCCTACAACTCATCTTCACACTTCAAGTCCAAGAAATGCTCTCACAAAAAGTTATCAATTTCAACATTATAGGTCATTTTCAAAAGTCAACAAAAAGGGACTTTAAGTCAAAGGCCATAACTTGAGATTGGTAAATCAAAATGACATGGGACCAAAGGCATTGGTTATAGGACTCAAAGACCTTTCCAAAATGTCCAAGAACATGAGCAAAGCTTAAAAATTGAGCAAGTTATGCCTTGTGGAAGTTGGGAAATTTTTGGATATTTTGAAAAGTCAACATTGATTCAAATGACTTAAAATTGCTAATGGGCCCATTTCTCTTCCACAATTCATCATCCAAAGCATGCACACGACCATTTGGCCCAAAGGGAAGTTTTTCTCCATTTTTATTTATTTATTTGAATTTTTTATTATTAATAATTCATTTAATCAAATAAAATACATGAAAAATATAAAACCAATGAAATAAAATCTTTTTGTGCAAGAAATATATTCAATAATTCGTGCATGATCAGATATGGAAGGAATTGGATTGATTGGATATGATTGAGAGCAAAAGCACATGAAAAAAAGATTGAAAAAGATCTTTGAAAATCAAATTTCAAAAACCATGAATGCAAATGATTTGGTTTGTTTTTCTTAACCTAATTCACTCATACTTATACAAGGAACACAAACCTAATGCAAAAAATCAAGAAGCTGCGCAGAAAAGCATCCATCAAACTTGAAAATTTTTGCAAAAAACTCATAACTGAAAACACTTTTGCAGGGTGATTCAAGGCATAATAGTTGTTCAAACATCTTCCTGGAGGATCACAGAACGATTTCCAATCAAAATCATCCATCAAAACATCAGGAATTGGTAAAACGAGCAGGACCTGTACCGAAATAATTTCATGTTCTTGCATTTCGATTCATGCACTTTTCTTAACTTTTAATGCTTGGTTTATGTTCATTGCAAGATTCTAATGCTAACCCAATGATTTAATTGTGTTTTTGTGCATCGTGTGAAGATTTGCCATGGATGAATATTAGGGTTTTGCAAGCTTTAATTTGGCCGTTTTGTAATATGGTAAAATTAGGACACGTGACTTACACCATTGAATCGGGCATGTCTGGACGAACAGAAACAAGCACTCACGCCTAATTTATGAGGCCTTATGGCCTATTCGCTATTTTTCCATAGATGGCCTAAAAGAACGCTTAGAAAACCGTGGCCTATGTTCTTGTGTTTCAGGAACGAAGAAGAAGAAGATTAGGTGGCTATTAATGATTGGCCTGTTTAAATTTTCGCGCGGAAAACTAAGCCTCAACGCGTTTTGCTTTATTCTATTTGTTTGTTATATTAATTCACAGATGGACAAAGTGGCTCAGTGGCACACGTGTAGGCTGGTAACATTCAGGACCTGGGTTCGATCCCAGGTCCCCACCCTTTCCATATATTTGTTTCCAATTAATATTCGCATGCAGGTATAATGTTGTGGTCCATGATGCACCTACAAAATCCAACATCCACGTGCCCAAGGAGATTAATCAGAAGGCTACCATCTGAAGCGTACCATAAGCCCCAGTCAACACGCCAGCACGCTGCCTGGAAAAAGTCAAAAAGGCCTTCAAATGGGCCAGATTGCTAGAGGCCTCACCTCCATTTGGGGACAACACCCCCCCCCCCAGTTTGCTTCTTTTAACTTTTATATTTTTTTATTTTCTTTGTTTTAATTAATCTTTTAATGCTTTAATTTCATAAAATATAAAATAAAAAACATCAAAAAAATCAGAAAAAAGAAAAAAAAAACAAATAAATATTTTTATTTTTAGTATTTTCATAAATAAATTGTATATAATTAAATTTAGTTTTAACTTAGGTTTTAATTTTAATTCTCTTAATAAAAATCTAAAAAACATAGAACTAGGGTTCATATTAATTTCTTATCCTTTTTTTCTTTTTCTCCCATAATAATTAAATAATTAAATATTTATTTTTATAATTAAATTTGCATGTAAATTAATTAGGGTTAATATTAGGTTTTAATCTTCTTTTCTTAATAAATTAAAAAACAAATAGAATTAGGGTTAGCATTTAATTTCAATTAATTCTTTTTTCATATTAAATCCTAAAATACTAAAAAATACCAAAAAAATCTCCTTTTCTTTTTCTTTATTAATTAATTCCATGTAATTTTAATTTTGCCAAAGGGTCCAACGCCCTCGTTTGTTTATTCTTATTAATTCGCATATTTATTTTATTTCGTTTAAATATCTATGTATCTCTCCCGAAGCCGTGTAACTAATTGCTCGCACTTTTCTTTATTTTCTTTATTTTTCTGTCAAATCGGGTCCTGGTTTAATTTTGGCGATGTGGACCCGCGCCTTTTGTAATAGCTTAGAATTTTACTTTTCTCGCAATTTTTAACTGTAAATAATGGCATGAAAGAATGTATGGACAAAAATAAAAACAAACGCTAGATCACCAATAACATGACAAAAGACAAAAATACTTGAAAACGACACACAAATCACACACCACCCCTAGGGTACGCCTCACTGTTGCCTTGCCTCGAAAGGTGATCGTCGAGTAGAGGATGTCTTAGTAAGTCCTCATGATCCGGGAACCTGGCATGAGGGTAGCTTCTAAGGTGTCTTCCCATTGCTCTGGTGATCACCATGTCCCGAACCTCGAATTGACCCGAACACCTCCAACGGTGGTGCTACCTACCTCTCAATGGTGGGATGGCACTACTTTAAAGGACATCTACATAGACGAATTCCTTAGGGTAGGTAGACGACTCTAGATACTTGCTCTAATTTCAAAAAACAAATCAAAAATACTTTTCACACCGACACCTTTTCAAAAAGCTTTCGAAAGCAATTTTTCAAACACTCTCGAGGACTGATACAAGAGTCGAACTGAAATTTTCAAAGAAACTTTTTTAAACCCACAGTTGAAAAGCAAACAAACAATTTTGAAAACACAAATGAGCAAGTATCTAAGAGCCCATGGATAACCATGGATAGAAAGGGTGCTAACACCTTCCCTTTCTATAAATCTACCTCCCGAACCGAGAGCAATCTCTATAAGGAATTTTTCTGTGCTTTTGTCCTTTCCATTTGGAGAAAATAAAAGACGGTGGCGACTCTTGCTTCCGCGACATTTCGCGAACCAGCGTTAAACAGTCAGTTCCAGATCCACCGATCACAATATCCCTCTGGTTCCTCTCAACGTTCTGACTGCTCCTTGGCCATTTGCAATGTGGGGCATTGACATGATTGGAGAGATCAAGCCCACGGCTTCCAACGGACATCGTTTCATCCTGGTTGCCATTGACTATTTCACCAAATGGGTCGAAGCGGCCTCCTTCGCCTCTGTTACTAAAAATGTGGTTGCCCGCTTCATCAAGAAAAATCTCATATGCCGGTATGGTGTTCCAGATAGGATCATCACGGACAACGGTACGAATCTGAATAACACGATGATCACCGCATTGTGCGAACAGTTCAAGATTTATCATCATAATTCATCTCCCTATTGACCGAAGATGAACGGTGTTGTTGAAGCTGCGAACAAAAACATTAAGAAGATCATTCAGAAAATGACAGTCACTTACAAAGACTGGCATGAGATGTTACCGTTTGCCCTACATGGATACCGTACGACGGCACGTACTTCAACCGGGGCAACCCCATTTTCTTTGGTATATAGCATGGAAGTTGTCCTGCCTATGGAGGTTCAAATTCCTTCTCTAAGGATTATGAAGGACACAGGTTTGAATGAAGATGATTGGATTCAGACCCGACTTGATCAACTCAATTTGATCGACGAGAAGCGACTCGCTGCTATATGCCATGGTCAGACGTATCAAAAACGGATGATCAAGGCCTTCAATAAGAAAGTCAGACATCAAGTGTATCAAGTCGGAGATCTCGTAATCAAGCGGATTATCTTGCCGCAAAGTGATCCCAGGGGCAAATGGACTCCTACATATGAAGGACCATTTGTGATCAAGAGCATATTTTCTGGTGGTGCAATGATTCTGACCACCATGGACGGCGATGATTTGTCGCACCCTGCGAATGCAGACATAGTCAAAAGATACTACGCATAAAATAAACCGACAAGTCGAAAACCCGAAAGGGCGGCTTGGGCAAAAATGGGCATCCCGGTGAACCGAAAACCCGAAAGGGCGGTTCAGGCAAAAATTAGGGATAAAAACAAAAAAAAATCTGTACACCCGGCAAGTTGAAAACCCGAAAGGGCGGCTTGGGCAAAAAGGGGTTTCCCGGTGGATCGAAAACCCGAAAGGGCGATTCAGGCAAAAGTTAGGGAATTAAAGCGTATGACTACGTCTCGTCGGATCACTTCAAAGACAATCTCTTCATCAACTAGTTCCAAGCTTCTGATCAATCCAGCCATCGGCAGACGAAGCATTTAATGGACAGATATTCAGAGTTGTGAAGGCTATAGCGGAATGGAATCCCATGGAATTATTTCACATAGCCATCTTTCTTTTGTATAAATTTCTTCAATATTTACAACGACATCCTCTTACTAGGATGATCGCCTCCTTTGTACAAATATACTCACAGAAAGTTAATACAAATACTTTTCAGAAATTTGCGTCGTTTCCTTTTCTCTTTGCTTTTGCACTTATGTTTTATTTGAGAAACGTCCAATGTTTTGTTAAATAGGCATATGCATTTGAACATAATCATTCCCTTATAAATCAAGGTAGGTGATAACTATTGAGTTGAAGGTGCAGTTGGATATCTTGATACCCTTTCAAAGGAAATCCCGAGCAGATTTGAAATCCACATTCCTCAGTCAGAACTTAATTCCCTAAACAGAGTCAGACTTCAGAATCCTCATCAGCGAAAGCTCTCTCAAAAAACGGATTTCCCCATCCAGAGAATCCTCCAGAACTCAATTCCCCTCAGAATTAAGTTTCAGTATCCCCAGCAGAGCTAAAACTTCAGGCTATCGATCCCCAGCGAAGCCAGACTAGTGAACCTTCTCCCCACAGAGATGCTTCTCACTAGACTAGAGATTCTCAGTCTTACCTCCCCAGCTTAAGTCTACTAGGTTCTAAAATCCCCAGTAGAAATCATCAGAAATTCTCTTACCCTGCAAGTCACCAAGGAAATTCCAAGTCCCCGCAAGTGGTTCTAAGGCCCCTCGACGTTTGAAGGTCTGGTATTCCCCAAGCTAATCTGAAGACTTTCAGTTTTCAGTTCCTCATTGTATATTCGAAGATTCTCCAGTGAAGATCTCCTCAAGACAGGAATTCCCCAGAAGATTGGTATACAACCCAAGCTCCTTATTCCCCCAGCAGCAGCCAAGAATTTTTTCTTCCCGGCAACAGTCAAGATGCTTTTATCTTCAGCCATCTCGGATTCATCTATCCTCCGCAAGACAGCTCTCCAGCTTACATGCGCATTCATTTACCTTCATATAACATACATCGCATCATGCATCATGACATTGCATACAACTAACTCTTTACCTTTTCAGGTAAGATCAGTCAACAGACAAAAAAATCATTATCTTCCGAGACTCTTTCTAGAAATAGTTCAGATGTGACCCAGACATGGCAACATTCTGATGCTTATTCCAGATTCATCCAGATGTAGTTTTATACGAGCTCATCATCAGGAAACCCTACACCGGTTCCTCCTCAACTTCAAGATTTCTGAAAACAGTTCACGGGTTCTCCAAGTAACGGATGTTAACCTATCGCTTGTTCAGTTTCTTCTCAAGACTTCTGAAAACAGTTTATGGATTCTTCCCAACAACGGATGTTAATCTATCGCTTGTTCAGATGCAACTTTTGAAAACAGTTTACGGACGCTTCCCAACAACGGATGTTGCTCTATTGCTTATTCAATTTCAAGATTTCTGAAAACAGTTCACGGGTTCTCCAAGTAACGGATGTTAACCTATCGCTTGTTCAGTTTCTTCTCAAGACTTCTGAAAACAGTTTATGGATTCTTCCCAACAACGGATGTTAATCTATCGCTTGTTCAGATGCAACTTTTGAAAACAGTTTACGGACGCTTCCCAACAACGGATGTTGCTCTATTGCTTATTCAATTTCAAGATTTCTGAAAACAGTTCACGGGTTCTCCAAGTAACGGATGTTAACCTATCGCTTGTTCAGATTCTTCTCAAGACTTCTGAAAACAGTTTATGGATTCTTCCCAACAACGGATGTTAATCTATCGCTTGTTCAGATGCAACTTTTGAAAACAGTTTATGGATTCTTCCCAACAACGGATGTTAATCTATCGCTTGTTCAGACTCTTCTCAACTTTTGAAAATAGTTTACGGATGCCTCCAGATACGGATGTCAATCTATTGCTTATTCAGACCCCAGTTCAGAGATGGTCCTAAACACGGACACCTTTCTGATACTCATTCCAGATGGCATCTTTAAGCCCATCCCCGACAAGATTCTGTCACCCTTCCAGATGGCATTTTTAAGCCCATCTCCAAATGGCATCTCTAAGCCCATTCCCGCATCCATTGCTTTGACGAGTGCAAATTTAAGGGCACTCTAGTGTCCAATCTCCTTTTACCCTCGAGTCGTGAAAGGCCAACTTGCCAATCTAACTCTTCAGGTTCAAGAAGATTGAACAGGGGCAACTGTTGTACCCCAAAATTTGCCCTCCCATTTTCTCAACATTTTCTCATCACAAGGCCCTTGGAGCTCAGGATCCAGTTGGGATTTCCTCTGCTCAAGACTTCTCCTTGCACTGTTGACCCAAATTAGGGTTTGTGTTTGAACAAAGATATTTTGACCTAAAATGCCTAAGATGACTTTCATGCTTCATGTTAGACTCCCAAGTTTATCCATACCAAGTTTCAAGTCTTGATTCCAAATTTTACCCAGTCAATTGGACAGTTGACCTAGAAATCAACTGTATTGGGGAAAAAGTCAACTGTGGCCAATTGACAGTCAAATCTCATGAAAATTGACCCACATCAACATTATGAACTCACATGGACCATTTGATCAGATCACCAAAAGGGCAAAATGGTCATTTTTAGGGTTTTGACTGCACAAAGGCAATTTTTGACTGTTTGACCTAGCCAATGGCAAACCAAGCTCACATATGGACTCAAGGACCCCATGGAATTGTCTTGACATACTCAACAAGTTCAAAAGATCCCAAATGCACAAGATTGACAGTTGAATTTCCCAGTCAATTGATCAATTTTTGACTGTATACTGAAAAGTCAAACTTTGACTTTTTGGTCAAAATCAAGTGTCAAGATTCATTTTCATCAAAACATGCCAAATCATGAAACTTGTTCATCAAGAAATCAAGAATTGCAAATTAGGGTTTGAAATGAAGATTTTTCATAACTTAGAATTTTTCTAAGTTATGAAAAACCCTAATTTTTTCCTAACTTTGTCCCACTTTCTCACCAAGATTCATTTGGATTCAAGCAAAAGTCAAAACATGAAAGTTGTAGTCCATTGCAAAATCTACAACTTTGATTCACAAATTTTTCCCAAAAGAAGCTTGTATCTCAAGTTACAATTTTTGGAACAAGGGTACCAAACCATTCTTAACTTAGAGAAATTTTGAATCATTTTAGGCAAGGTTTTTACCTAACTTCAAGACCATTTTTCATATGCTTCCACTTGGAATTTCAATTTGCATTTCAAAGATGGATTGTAGTACACATTCCAATCTTTCCAAAATGTCTAAGAACTCATCAAACAACCTCATGGTTAGGGAGAATCAAATTTGGCAAGTTGGGAAAAATTCACTTTTGTTATGACCAATTTACATGTTCATACACTTGTGCCACTTTGAAATCAGCATGCATAAGCTAGTTACAGGCCTCTAATCCCATTTGCACTTAATAATTAAATTCCAATCCATTGTGTGTTAGCAGTATTTTGTGCATTTGGACATTACATGTTAGATTAAGCCTTAATTAGAAAAAGCACTTTATCCATTTTTGTAAAGTTTGGCTTTATGTCAAGTTTGTGAATCAAGGGGTACAATGCATATCTTTGGACACAAGATTCATGGAGATATCACACTGATCAAGGCTCAAGTGTGCAACATACTTGAGGGGCCTGTACAAGTCTAGATAACCACTTGACCTTTTCTTGCTTAAGTTTGAAGAAACATTGCATAACAATACACAACTCTCATCTTAGCAAAAACCAGCTTAAGCAAACTTGTCAAACACATTCTAAACATCCATCCTGACCTGAGACACAAGCCTATCACCTGCAATACCTCCCCATTCACAGAATCACCATTGAACTGCACAAAAACAGGGCATCCCTGCAATTTGAGTGGCCCAGTTCATTTCCATCGTGCATCTTGGCCAAAACCAGTTCAAACACTTTCCCTACCATCCATACAAACTGTCCAAAGCATTAGGAATAGACTGTAACACCTCTAATCAGTTTTTCCATTTTCATTTCTTCCTCTTGCAGGTTGACTTCTGCAGCTCGATATAGAAGGTTTCAAAGCATACCAAGTATTGGAATAGCATCCTCATACATCAAGCAAGCTATCCAAATCCTTATCTTGTCCTGAAAGCTCCTCCATTGCCAGACACGATTCCAACTGAACAGGTAAGTTCATGAACCTCTATCTCTCAATATAGGAAGAATTAGCTCTAAGTTTGTGAATGAAAAATGTCATGCTCATGTCCCTGAAACTATACATATCTTTACTTTCCATTTATTTTGTCTGTGCTATGAGAATTTGAGGTCTGAACATTGATAAAAAGTTAGGTTAAGATTTGGGAATGGAGAAATTCTCTCTCATTTCTGAGAGTTAGGATGAGTTCTTTACATGTCCAGAATCGTGGCTTGATGCTTAACACTTTTCATGTTATGAGTTTGTGCTAAAAGTCCAGGAATCAGGAGTTGTGTTTGAAGCAAGAAAAGGCGCGTGTTTTCAAAGGTTTTGTCTGAAGGTTGAAGACAAAGTCTTCTTGGGCTGGGCCTGAGTTGATTTCTTTTTTGCACCATGCTTTTACAGTTGCACCCCCTGGCCCATTTTGAAATATCTTTATTATTTCTGATTTTTTTCCTTTTGATTTTGTTTTTATATTTTTGTCTAAACATGAAAAAATACTAAAATTATTTTTCTCACATTTTTTGCATTTTTTTGACATTTATTTTGTTTCTTTTAGTTTTATACATAAATAATATACAAATACTATTATTTTAAAATAACAAAAAAATAATACAAACATATTTTAGTTCTGATTTTTTATTTTTATTTTCTCTCTTGAAAACATTTTATATAAAATATACTTTTTTTTGTAAATATTAAATATTTTATTTTTGTACATATTTAATATATTTAGTAAATAATACAAATACATACATATATATTAGTATATTTAGGTTAAAAAATACAAAATATATACATTTTTATTTTTATTAATATTTAGCATTAAAAATACCTTTTTGGCAAATATACTTATTTTTTTTTATTTCTTGTAAATAATTAATAAATATTGTACATATTAAAAAATAAATACCTTTTATTTGCAAAATTAGGGTTTTGCCCTAAATATATAAAAAACTCCAAAAAAATTAATACTTTTATTTTGTTTATTTGACATATAAAAAAATACTTCTTTTTTCATACATATACAAAACATTTCTTTTTGCATCTTGCATATTTATTCCATTTCTATTTAATTATTGTATATTAAATAATTTTTATAATTCAATTTTTGATGTAATAGTTAGGTTTAAATTCCTTGTCAAAATACCCCCCATTTGAACATTTGTACCCCCTTCCCATATATTGTGTTGTAATAACTTAGGAACTTTATTTTTCGCACTTTAAAGTTTTCTAAATATGCCATGATAGAATTAGGATTTGTATGCAAATAAATTAACAAAAATAGTTTGACCTAATTTCAAGATAAACAAGCATGAAAATGGACAACACTAATCACACTTGCACCCCTAGGGTATTCCACTTGTTGCCTTCAATAATGGGCCATATTGCATGTTAGGTCTCTTTGGGCAAAACAAACACAATTCAAATGATCATAGTCCCTCGACGACGCTTTCGAAAGTTGCCTAAAAAATGATCAAGTCCCTCCAAGGAAAAATTTCCCAAAGATACTTGGCACCATTGCAATCATGGTCTAAACGATGACCCGCGCCCGTCCCTTTCACATCCTAACACAAGATTGTCCACCAAATACAATGGTGGAACAAAATTGTTAAAAGGGTTAAAACATAGCAAAAATCTTTGAGAACTTTAGGGTAGATAGCTCTTAAGTACTTGTCAACTTGCAAAACAAAACACTTGCCTATTTTCAAACCACACATCACTACACTTTCAAAACAACTTTCAAAAACCTTGAAACATCTTTTCAAAAAGACAAACACCTTTTGTAAAACATTCGAGTAAAGAATTGTTACAAGGGTAGCCTAGACAAGGCATCTTTTTCAAAACATTTTCAAAACCACGCACAAAGCACCATTTCAAACAATTGAAAATCAAGGCAAGTTGATCTAAGCAAGTAACTAAGAGCCCATGGATAACCATGGATAGAAAGGGTGCTAATACCTTCCCTTTCTATAATCTACTCCCCGAACCCACGAAATATCTCAAAGGTTTTTGCTGTGCATTTTAAACCTTTCCTTAGGATAAAATAAAAAGTCGGTGGCGACTCTTGCTCAACCGAAACATTTGCGAAAACAAACGCAAAACCCTAGTCAGTTCTCCCACCGTATCACAGCTACCATTTAACAATATGCAATCATGATACAATTCAGATACACTCCAGACACGGAAGTCATTCTGTTACTCGTTCAGATTCAGCTTTCAGATACAGTACGGATACACTCCAAACACGGAAATCATTCTGTTACTCATTCAGATTCTAGTTCAGATACAGTACGGATACGCTCCAGACAAGGATGCCATTCTGATACTCATTCAGATTTCAACTTTCAGATACAGTTTAGATACGCTCCAGACACGGAAGCTATTCTATTACTCATTCAGACCTTAACTTCAAGATATAGACCAGATATGCTCCAGGCACGGAAGTCATTCTGTTACTCATTCAGATTCAACTTTCAGATATAGTACAGATACGCTCCAGACACGGTTGCCATTCTGTCGCTTATTCAAATTCATCTTTCAGATACAGTTCAGATATGCTCCAGACACGGATGCCATTCTGATACTCATTCAAATTTCAAGTTCAGATACGCTCCAGACACGGATGCCATTCTGGACCTTATTCATATTTCAAGTTCAGATACAGCTCGGATACGCTCCAGACACGAATGTTATTCTGTTGCTCATACAGGTTCAGTCTCCAGATACAATTCAGATACGTTCCAGACGCGGACACCATTCTGATACTTATTCTTCTGACTTGCAACTTACAATTCAGCAAACATTCTTGGATGACATCTACAAGCCCATCTCCAACAAGATTCTATCACCTCTCCAAATGGCATCTTTAAGCCCATTCCCTCAACTACACTTTGTCGAGTGCAAATTTATGGGCACTCTAGTGTCCAATCATCTTTTACCTTCGAGTCACGAACGGCAAAACTCGCCAATCTAACTCTTCAGGTTCAAGAAGATTGAACAGGGACAGCTGTTGTACCCCAAAATTTTCCCTCTCATTTATAAAGATTTTTCTCACAAGACTTCTTGGACTCAAGACAAGATTAGGGTTTGGTCAGCTCAAGACATCTCATCTTGCACTGATAACCTAAAATTAGGGTTTGAGTTTGCACAAGGATTTTTGGATCACCAATGCTTCATGTGACTTTCACACATCATTTTGGACCCCTAAGATTGTTCATGTTAAGTTTCAAGCCTTGAACCACATTTTTGATCAGTCAATTGGACAGTTGACCTAAAAATTAGTTGTATTGGGGAAAAGTCAACTGTGGCCAATTTACAGTCAAACTTCATAATTTTTGATCCACATCAACATTTTAGACTCATATGTACCATTTGATCAAGTTTGGATCACAACTCCTCAAGAAATTTGATCAAATCATCAAAAGGGTAAAATGGTCAAAATTAGGGTTTTGACTGAGAAAGGGTAATTTCTGATTTTTAAACTAGCCAATAACCAATTGAGTTTAAGCATGATTTCAAGGATTCAATGGCATCATCTTGATCTAATTACATGGTTCAAAATATCTCAAGTTCATTGGATTGACAGATGAAATTTGTAGTCAACTGATCAAAAGTTAACTATACACTGAAAAGTCAAACTTTGACTTTTTAGTCAAAATCAAGTGCCAAGGGTCATAATTCATCAAGATATGTCAAAATATGAAACTTGTTCACCAAGAAAATCAAATTTGAAAATTAGGGTTTTAATTTGAAAATTTTCATAACTTAGAATTTTTCTAAGTATAAATTTTTTCTTATTTTTTCTCAACTTTGCACCACTTTTTCACCATGATGCATTTTGATTCAAAGGAAACTTCTAACATGAAAGTTGTAGTACTCCATGAAATCTAAAACTTTGCTTCACAAACTTTTCCCAAAAGATGCTTGGATCTCAAGTTATGAATTTGTGAATATAGGTCCATGAACTAAATAACTTAGTGAAATTTTGCCCTAATTTAGGCAGGTTTTGGACCCAACTTCATGGACATTTTTCACCTAGTTCCAAGAGTTATCTCAAATTTCATTTCAAAGATGGATTATATATCACATTGTAATATTTCCAAAATGTCCAAGAACTCTCCAAGATCATTTTTGAGTAGGGAGAATCGAAGAAGGGAAGTTGGTATTTTCTCACTTTTGATCAAGCATTTTCACATAGCATCAAGTTGCAAATCAAATCTATGCTTGTTGTATATTGCTTTACAGGTCCTAAGCTTGCTATACACTCCATAATTGAATGCATACTCAGAAGCTAAAGCCTTTATCTTTGCTTTTGAAGCTTTACACAAGATGCATTTCCATTTTGGGCAAAAAGTTCACAATGCCATTTTCATAAAGATGAACTTTTGCAATTTTGTCAATCTTGAGCATTGGACTTGTCCCCTTGGTGCAAGCAATTTCTACAGGTATCAAGCAATGTGTATCAACTCTTATCAGCCCTCAAGCAAGCTAGTATAAGTATTTAGCATTGGTCTTGTCACTTTACTTCAAATGCAAGAAAAGTTGCAAAAAGGTCCAAAGCTTGCACAACTAGTAAGGGCTAACTTTGTATCATTTCTATACAAATATACAAACTTGTTACAAGGCATAGCACGTTTGGTTTGGACTTGAAACACTCTGAAATTCAAAAACTCCACAAAACTGTCCAAAAACTCAGATTCTGCAAAAGCACAACCAACTCTCATTTGGCTCGTGCGTTTTGTGTTTAATCACTTCAAACACCTTCTATACATCATATCAAAGCAATCCAAGCCATCACCCTGGTTATGTAACCCTTGTTTCAGCATCCACCATTTTCACTTAGGAAGCTTGCAGCTTGACTTATCCAGAGAGTTCCAGCCATCCTCAAAGCAAGATAAGCATTGGAATAGCTTCAGGGAAATTCAAGGAAGCTCAAACAATCATCAGGCCTCCATTAAAGTCCCTACATTGCCCTACTCGAATCCAGCTGAAAGAGATATTTTTTCAAACTCTATCTCTATGAATAGACAACCTCAAGCCACGATTTGTGAAGAAAAAAATGTAGCTCTCATCATAACGAAGTTGTACATATCATTACTTTTCATTTATATTACTTGTGCTAAGAGAATTTGAAGATTTAAAACTCTGAAAAAGTTTGGTCACGAATTAGGGGTTCCAAAATTCTCCTTGACCTTTAGGAGTTAGGTTACATAATTTATATGGTTGGAATCGTGAGCTCAAATGCCACATTTTTCATGTTATGAGTTTTTGTTTTTATGCAAGCATAAGCAAGATACAGGTTTGAACTAAAACGCGCGCAGGAAGCTTGGACGAAGGACAGGGATGAAGTGTCTTGGGCTTTTTGGCGCCTGGGCCCTTTTTGTTTTTGCTATTTGCACCCCCTGACTTACTATTACACCCCCTGTTTGATTTTTATATTTTTCATATTTTTATATTTATTGCTTTTGATTATTTTTTCTGAATAATAAAAAATCCTAAAAATAATTTCTTTATTTTTGCAATTTTATTTTATTTTTTTAATTATTTTTTTACATAAAAATTAGTTTATTTTGATAAATAGATTTTATTTTCTTAAATAACTTGTAAATATATTTAAAAATACTTAATATTTTTATTATACTATTTATACTCATAAATACTTATTTTCTATACATATTTAATTTTTAATATTTAAACATAATATTATTTATTATTTTTTATACAAAAATATACAAGTTAGTAAATATAGAATATTATTTTCTTTTAATTAAAAAAACTAGGGTTTTAAACCCCTCCAAAAATAATATTATTTTTTCTAGGGTTTGAATTAATTATTTTTCTCATACAAAAACCAAACATAAAACATTTTTTTAACATAAACATTGCATTGTATTTTAAATATTTGTCTTATATTTATTTAATTCGCGTAATATTCGATTTGGTTGTAATAATATATTTAGGTTTATATTTGTGCAAAATCCCCATTCAAACTTGTATTCCCCCCTCCCATAAAAAATTGTTGTAATAGCTTAGTTTATTTTACGCAATTTATCGCTTTTATACCATGATTAGTAAATTAGGGTTTGCATGACAAGAACAAAAACAAAGCAAAATAGAAAATCCTAAATGCAAGACAAAAGCATGAAAATGACACACTTTGCACACAAGCACCCTTAGGGTTTCTCCCACTTGGTTGCCTAAAATAAAATGGCAATGTTACGCATGCGAAGTATCTTGGAAAAACAAAACAAATATAAGATCATAGTCCCTCGATGACGCTATTCAAAAGTTGCCTAAACAAAATGATCTTGGTCCCTCAAAAATGCTAAGATACTTGGCAACATTGCTATCATGGTTATACGATGACCCACGCCCGTCCCATTTACATCCAAAGATAGGGTTGCTTACCAAATCAATGATAAGTCAACAATGTCAAAGGAATAAAAATGCACAAGAAAGACATTTGAGTAGGTAGATACCTTCTAGTTACTTGCTCCATTTCAAAACAATCCTTGCTATTTTCAAAAACAAACACACACACATTTCAAAGCATCTTACAAACATTAAAAACATTTTCAAAAGACAAACATCTTTGTATACATTCTTACGAACGAGAATCATTACAAAGATTGCCTGAACAATGACACCTTTTACAAAATACTTTCAAAACCACACCAAACACCATTTCAAACAAAACAAAGCAAGTGATCTTAACAAGTAACTAAGAGCCCATGGAAAACCATGGATGAAAAGGGTGCTAGCACCTTCCCTTTTCATAATCTACTCCCCGAACTCAAGAAAACATCTCAAAGGTCTTTCCTGTGCTTTTTTACCTTTCCTTTTGGATAAAAGAAAAGTCGATGGCGACTCTTGCTAACCGCAACATTTGCGAACACAAACGCAAAACCTCAAGTCAGTTCTCCCACCGCATCACACTTCCACATTAACACCACTAGCATCTCCTTCCACATCCATACCATTAGAACCTTGTACATTAACACTATTAGAACCTTCTACATTAACACCACTAGTATCTTCAACCACATCAGATATGTCAACATTGTGTTCAACAGATATATCAATTACCTTAAATCCTTTAACATCTTCAATTAAAGTTAAAATATCATTGTCATTATTCAAATGTCTAAGGCCTCTAGCAAAAGGAAACCTAGGGTTCCAATTTCAAAGAAACTTTATATTCGAATGACCTTCACTTTTTATCAAATGTTCAACATACATATACGACATTAAGTCAACGTTCCATTCCCAATCCAGTCACAATTTCATCAACATACCACAAAACAGGATGAGTGACAAACTCTCCCCTATGATGAATTTGAATTCTGATCATTTGTGTCTCTGCTGGCCTACACAAAACATTAAGGGGCCACATCAAGGACCACAACAACAGAAAAAACAGGACCACAAATACCATGTTATTGCAACATTAAATAACAACAACATGAAGAAATAACACGTTACCTTGAAACATACAAGGGTGGTGTCATTTTCTAAAAACACAAAATCGGTGATGTCAGAAACCGCAATGAACTGTGGAGAAGAGGGAGGAGACCGGTGCGAATGGAGGAAACAAAAAATGCACAGTGGATAAAATGAATTTCTATGACCAACTCGTTGAAGAAGAAAAACTTTCTATTCTAAAGTTCACTTTGAGGGAAAGAAAAAAAATAACTTTGAAGAAGAATAAATATATTTTTTTTAATGTTTTAAACATAACATTAACAATTTTTATTAAAAAATGTTTTTGTGTTTTTATAATAATATATATAATCTAATTAAAAATATTATCTAATATGACTAGGAAAATAAAATAAGTATAATAATACCTAAACAATACTACATCATAAAAAATTACTGGCATGTCATCAGAAAATGCATTTAGATATTTAGAATTGAGGGGACTAAAATCCTTTAAAATATGAAATAAAGGGACTAAAATCCTCTAACATAAATAGTTTTTAATATAAGAGGACTAAAATCCAAAAAAATAAATAGTTTTTAACATAGGAGGACCAAAATCCAAAAAAAATATAAAATAAGGGGAAATTGTATTTAAACCTATAATATAATATGGGACGGAGGGACAACTTAACTATACTTGTACACATTCATTATGTGGACCAAAACAAAAACCTTAAATATTTATATTTAATATTTAATAATGTACACAACCAAAACATTCATCAAATAAAAAAAAATACATATAATAACCACTACCATCGAATCTTCCATGTTCAATAAACCTACCCCACCAATCCTCATATTCAATGTATTTTTCATTCCTATGCTTTTCTTTAACCTTTGTACAGTTTTGTATTTTAAATCTGAACTTAACCCAATTTAATGTCAGTCACAGGCAACCGGTGATTCAGGTTCACTTTCAAGCTGATACGACGTCGTTGCACCACCTGAAAGCAACTGAGGCTTAAGCTTAACATCCCACAAATCACTAAACGCCGCCGCATCACATCCTCTCCTCCTAACCTCAACCATCGCCACCTCCGCCGTCAGCCGGTAAACCTCAATCTCAATTCCGAAATTACCATTCAACCCTTCCAACTCAACCCCACATTCCTTCTTCCACCTCACTCCCATTCCCTCCGCCGCTCCAACTTCCTCCACAACATCAATTATCCTCTCCGGCAACTCCCTTAAAACAAACCTCTCCGCCCCATCAAATTCCCCAAACAACCCGGATAAATCCAAACCCGATGAAAACGATATGATATCAAAAGCATTCAAATTCAACACCTCCGACCCATCACCCTTACACCCGATCCCAACTCCATGCCCATGATCCGACCCATAATCCTCTTCATGAAACTTAATTTCCTTATACCCTTTTCTAAACCACGGATCCCGGGTCATTTCTTCGACGGTGATCCGGGTTTCCGGGTTCGTATCCAGCAATTTCGATAAAAATCTTCGAAGATCCGGTGACATCCATCGCGGACACCGGAATTCACCTTTATAGATTTTCCTATACATCACCATCAAATTCTGATCATTAAACGGAAGATACCCAGCAGCAAGAACAAACAAAACAACACCACACGACCAAACATCAACCTTAGCTCCATCATATCCTCTCTTAGCGAGAATCTCCGGTGCCACGTAAGCCGGTGTCCCACAAAGCGTATGAAGCAACCCATCGGGTCGGATCTGATCCGTAACCGCACTTAACCCGAAATCCGAAACCTTTAATTTCCCATTCTCATCCAACAGAAGATTCTCCGGTTTAAGATCACGATGAAAAACACCACGCGAGTGACAATATCCAACGGCGGAGATTAACTGATGAAAATACCGACGGCTGAGATCTTCACTGAATCTCCCCTTTGAGATCTTCGCGAAAAGCTCACCACCACGAACGAAATCCATGATGAAGTAGATTTTTGTTTTCGTGGCTAAAACTTCGTGAAGACGAACGATGTGAGGGTGATGAAGACGACTCATGATCGTGATTTCGCGTTTCACGTTTCCGGTGAGACCGGTGCCGGAGAGTTTCTTTTTGTTGATTATCTTAACGGCTACGCCTTGTCCCGTTTGAATATTGCGCGCGTAGTGAACTTTGGCGAACGCGCCGCAACCCACGACTCTTCCCAAATCGTATTTCCCAAAAAGGGCTATTACTTCCGGCGCGTGTTCGATCTCCGGCATTGTTATGGTTACCAGAGACCGAACCCTAATAATGGCAAGAAAATGAATCAAATGGAAAGTGAAAATTGAAGGTGGAATTGGTGAATATAAGGTTTGTGATGAAACGGGTAGCTCGCAAAATTCAGTTTTTTTGTTATGGGTTTGATTTGGTGAGATTTTTTTGTTTTTGGGTAGAGAAAAAAAGAGAGTTTTTTGTTTTTTTTTTTCCTTTTCTGTTTCTGGTTAGGTTACGGCATGTTCGGAGTGATGGAGAGAGAAGGAGAGAAATGTGAGGTGTTGTGGGACACACGTGTGAGTCGTGTAAATTGGTTAAGTTCATAGATTTGGCCACGTGTATATACCGTGTGATTAAATTTGAAAAGGGAATATGCTTTATTTTGTTTGGATTTGTTTATTTTTGTAAACAGCCAAAATTTATTTTAATGTAGCACCAGAGGTGCAAACATCTACGAGAAGAATAAGATCTGCACCACAGGCAGAAACAGATACAGGACTTTCACCAGCCAAAACAGAAAAAATCTAACTGAAAACAACATAGACCAAATCGAGAAACAGCAGACTGAAAAAAGAACAGGCGAGGCCAACAGAGCCGTCGACCACCGCGATTTAACCACCTCAGCGCTGAAAACAGAAGACGGCCTATAGCTGAAGCAAACAATGGGTGGAGGAAACAGTCCATGAGACAATATCGCGCGATGCACCTAACCGAGACCATACAAATCAAATACTAAGAGCATTAATATCCATTACACTTATTTGGATTCTTTAAATGGATCTCACGTAATTTTTTATATTATTACACACTTTCCAATTATTTAAACAACTCATCCATATTTCTTAAATATCCATACAACTCTTTAAATATTTTTAAAACGGGTCTTACTAGACACTCTATTACACTATACATTTAGTTATTTATTAATTTTTAATCCAAATTATGGTTAAAGAACGTCTTTTACTGCACACACGGTCCTAAACTAAAGAACTACTGTGTACACATAAATATTCCAAGAACCCTGACATGGTTACTTTGATAATAGTGTAGAAACAATGACATGGAACCGATAATAGTGCTTTAAGAATCGTGAATACTGACACATGCTCTGGGATTAATTTTCTAATGAACATAATTGAATTTTACATCAGGATTTTTAATTGACAACCATCTCCAGAAATACTCAATAATGTTCTCAATCATTTTGTCAATTTCCACTTTGTTTCAATTTTTTTCCGTTCCTTGCTTTTCAAATACTCCATATACAAGCAAATCAAATCACGCACACTTTCGACGATGTTTCCTTATCATCTCCAATCAATCTTTCAAATTGAATAAAATGAGTTGTACTTTCTCTATGGAGGGAAGTGGATATCCGCATCCAATTGCAAACGTAGTACCAAATACTTAGAAAAGAAGGACACTCAAAAAACAGATGATATATATTTTCATCGGTCCCACAATCTCCGATGCACCTAAGAGCAGCTCCAACGCTGGTTTTTTGATGCTCTCCGCCAGCGTAGCATTGCGTTTCAGGAAATAAATGCTGCTGGAGTTGACCAGTTTAAACTACCGTTCAAGTACATTACAACGGTCCTTGGCAATAAAAAATTAATAAACTTAAAAAATGACCACCGCCCTATGTTCAACAGTCTATGGATTTTTTTCGTCAAGAACCGGTGTAAGTGTTTGTCTGTTGGCATTATTTTTGGTAAAACCAGATTTGCGAATGTCATGACTGATGTCATAATATTCTGGGATAAAGGTAAATTCTGCAGAAGGAATGTTCTACAGGAACTACTCAGTATGAGTGAATATCATGATGATTAAGCTATGATCATATGTACTGAATTCTACCAAAATCAGTGAGCAAGATACATGATGTCATAACCAATGTTAAGACATCCTGTACTGATCAAGTTGTTGTGCAGATTTATTATTCCTGAGAATTTTCAGGAATCTGGTGTGCTACTCAGAGATGAAGTATATTGTCCAGATCAGATGCTCACGTGGACATTAGGTTAACCTTGTTTAACCATAATCTGTTATGATGAAAGCCCAAGACCAAGTCTTTAGGTTAACTTTGGTTAACCCTAGCTATTTTTATGGAAGCCCTAAATGAAGAATAGTCTGCTTATATATTTCTCACGAGGCCTAATGGTGAGTAGCGCTTTTGACAGAAGATCAATAAGGCATTGTATAGTTGTAACTACTGTGAGCCAAGCAATTATCAGTTTGATAAGTGACTTGGAGTAGGATTTGGTTGTAAGGGTTGTTTATCACTCAAAGCTTTGAAGCACGAGTGTTGTGTCTCTTGATTAAAGCTTTGAAGCAAAATCAAGCGTGTGTATTGAAGAATGTCTTCATAATCTTATTAATCAGTAGATTAGTATCACTGCTGTGATTGAGGGGGAGTGAGTAGGAACTCAGGTTTAAGTAGGACTTAGATTGAAGTTGCATTGGGTAGGTCTTAAGTGAAGGAGATAAACTGGTTGGTTTATTCCTAAATTAATTCCTCTTATAGTGATTTTCCTCCCTGGCTTGGTAGCCCCCAGAGTAGGTGTTGTTATACACTGAACTGGGTTAACAATTGATTGTGTTCTTTACTGTCTTTTAAATTACTGTTTGGTGTGTAATTTGTCAGATACAGTGTCATAACATTCACTGTGACATTAAGTATCTGTTGCCAGAATTTCAATTGGCATCAGAGTGGGCACCCTGCCTGTCTTTCTGGGTGAGATCTAGGGATATTATTTTCTGGCGCTATGGACAAGGAAGGAGGATTTGGGAACATAACACCTATTCTGGATGGATCAAATTATGACTACTGGAAACCTCGTATGATTGCCTTCTTGAAGTCACTGGACAAAAAGGCTTGGAGAGCTGTTGACAAAGGATGGAACCATCCCACCATAATTGGGAAAGATGGGACAACTAGTCTGAAACCTGAGGAAGAATGGAGCAAAGAAGAAGATGAGTTAGCCCTGGGTAACTCTAAAGCATTAAATGCCTTGTTCAATGGAATTGATAGAAACATATTCAGACTAGTACATCAATGTGAACTGGCCAAAGATGTTTGGGACACTCTCAAAACCACCCATGAGGGTATATCCAAAGTAAAAATGTCAAGACTTCAGATGCTCACTACCAAATTTGAGAATCTAAGGATGATGGAAGATGAGACCATTCATGAGTTTCACATGAACATATTGGAAATTGCCAACACCTCAGGAGCATTGGGAGAAAAGATGTCAGAAGAAAAGCTGGTGAGAAAGATTCTCAGATCCTTGCCTAAAAGGTTTGCAATGAAAGTGACTGCTATAGAGGAAGCTCAGGATATCTGCAACTTGAAGGTTGATGAACTCATTGGGTCACTTCAGACATTTGAGATGGGGATCAGTGAAAATGTTGACAAGAAAAACAAGAGCATAGCCTTTGTATCCAATACTGAAGATGAAAGCAAGGAGAGTGATGAAGAGAATATTTCAGAAGCTATAGCTATGCTTGGAAGACAGTTCAACAAACTCATCAAGAGAATGGACCCAAAGTCAAGGTCAAATGTCAAGAACATTTCCTGACATTAGCAGATCCCATGACTCCAGCAGAAGAACTAAGTCTGAAGAAAAGGGAAATCAAAGCAGAGGAATCTAATTCCATGGATGTGAAGGATATGGGCACATTCGAGTTGAATGTCCTACCTTTCTTAAGAAACAAAAGAAAGGAATGTCTGTTACTTGGTCTGATGGTGACTCAGAAAGTAACTCTGAAGAAGAATCTGCTAAACTAGTTACTGCACTATCTGGCATTTGTAACTCTGATAATGGTTCTAGTGATGAGGAAGTGACATTTTAAGAACTTGCTGACTCCTACAAGAAGCTATGTATCAGAAGTGCTGAAGTCTGTCAGCAAAATGAGAAACAGAAAAAGCTCATAGTAAAGTTGGAGGCTGAGAAGAAGGCAGACACTGCTACTATAAGCCATCTCGAAGGTGAAGTTCTAATGTTGAACTCCAAACTTGATCAGATGACTAAGTCTGTCAGGATGTTAACAAATGGAACTGACAAGTTGGAAGAAATCCTTCAGGCTGGACAAAATGCAGGAAACATGTCTGGTCTAGGATTTATGGCTGCAAAGGAATCTGCTGTTGACAAGATGAAGACCAGGCCTGATAAACAAATGTCAAAGAAGATGTCACAACATAGGACTCAACATCAAGAACAGAGAAATATGAAGAAAAAGTATCAAAGATGGAGATGTCATTATTGTGGAAGGTTTGGTCACATAAAGTCATTCTACTTCAGATTATATGGATATCCTAATCAGACCCCACATGTCAAACCTAAGACTAACAAGGCACCATATACTCAACAGTGGAAGAAAAAGACTGCAGCCCTGATAGCTCACACCTCCCTTAGAGTTTCTGCCAAGGAAGACTGGTACTTTGAAAGTGGATGCTCTAAACACATGACTGGAATCAAGAATCTGCTGAATGATGTCAAACCTCATACTACTAGTTATGTCACTTTTGGAGATGGTGCTAGAGGAGAAATCAAAGGAGTTGGAAACTTGGACTGCCCTGGAGTTCCAAACCTAAATGAAGTATTGCTGGTAAATGGTTTGACTGCTAATCTCATAAGTATCAGTCAACTATGTGATCTAGGATTCAAGGTCAACTTCACCAAGTCTGAATGTCTTGTAACTAATGAAAAACAAGAAGTTGTAATGAGAGGAGTTAGATCAAAAGACAACTGTTACTTATGAGAGTCTGAGAACACTAACTACTCTTCTGTATGCTCTATAGCCAAAGAAGAAAAGGAAATGAAACTGTGGCACCAAAAAATTGGTCATTTACATCTTAGAGGGATGAAAAAGATCATATCCATGGAGGCTGTCAGAGGGATTCCAAGGCTTCAGATTGATGAAGGGAGAGTCTGTGGTGAATATCAGGTTGGAAAGCAAACTAGAATGTCACATCCAAAGACAAGACATCTGACCACCTCTAAGGTGTTAGAACTTCTACATATGTATCTGATGGGTCCCATGCAGGTGGAAAGTCTTGGTGGAAAGAGATATGCCTATGTTGTTGTGGATGATTTTTCCAGATTCACCTGGATAAACTTCATTAGGGAAAAGTCTAATGTATTTGATGTATTTAAGGAATTGTGCAAAAGAATTCAAAGAGAAAAAGAAGGATGCATTGTCAGAATCAGAAGTGATCATGGTAAGGAATTTGAGAATAGTAAGTTTTATGAGTTCTGTTCCTCAGAAGGAATCAATCATGAGTTCTCTTCACCTATAACTCCTCAACAAAATGGAGTTGTGGAAAGGAAAAACAGGACTATACAGGAATCTGCCAGAGCAATGATACATGCCAAAAAGCTTCCTATTCATTTTTGGGCTGAAGCTATGAATACAACCTGTTATGTCCATAACAGAGTCACCTTGAGAAAGGGAACATCATCCACCATTTATGAACTATGGAAAGGAAGAAAGCCTACAGTGAAGTACTTCCATGTCTTTGGGAGCAAATGCTATATTCTGACAGATCATGAACAAAGGAGAAAGATGGACCCTAAAAGTGATGAAGGGATATTTCTAGGATACTCTACCAATAGCAGAGCATATAGGGTATTCAATTCCAGGACCAAAGTTATGATGGAGTCTATAAATGTCATAGTTGATGATCACCATGAGGAAACAAATGTCCCATATGATGTTGAGACATTCTTTGAGACTTCAACACAAGTGTCTAAAAGGATGATGTGCCTAATCCTACTCCATCAGAGTCTGAATCAAAGGAAGCTAACAAAGATCCTTCCATCAGAATTCAGAAAGATCATCCTAAGGAACTCATAATAGGAGATCCTAACAGTGGAGTCACTACAAGATCTAGAGAAATCATCACAAACTCTTGCTTTGTGTCTAAGATTGAACCAAAAAATGTTAAAGAGGCTTTGACTGATGAATACTAGATTGGAGCAATGCAAGATGAATTGAACCAGTTCAAGCAACATGAAGTATGGGAGTTAGTTCCTAGACCAGAAGGAACAAACATCATTGGCACAAAGTGGATCTACAAGAACAAGTCAGATGCTGAAGGAGTTGTCACCGGGAATAAGGTAAGTCTTGTTGCTCAAGGATACACTCAAGTTGAAGGGGTTGATTTTGATGAGACTTTTGCTCCTGTAGCCAGACTGGAATCAATCAGACTTCTATTGGGAGTTGCTTGTCTCCTTAAGTTCAAGCTGTTTTAGATGGATGTGAAGAGTGCCTTCCTAAATGGGTACTTAAATGAGGAAGTATATGTGGAACAACCTAAAGGATTTGTGGATCCAAATTGTCCTGATCATGTCTACAAATTGAGGAAAGCTTTATATGGTCTGAAACAAGCTCCTAGAGCTTGGTATGACAGGTTGACAAAGTTCCTCACTGACAAAGGATACAGGAAAGAAGGTTTGGATAAAACTCTTTTTGTCAAGAATGAAGGAGGAAAGAAAATGGTAGCTCAAATTTATGTTGATGGCATAGTGTTTGGAGGAATGTCAGATAAAATGGTTAAACATTTTGCTAACCAGATGCAAGCTGAATTTGAAATGAGCCTCATGGGAGAATTGACCTACTTTCTTGGACTACAAGTCACACAGATGGAAGACTCAATTTTTCTGTCTCAAAGCAAATATGCAAAGAATATTGTCAAGAAGTTTGGGATGGAGAATTCCAGTCATAAAAGGACTCCTGCACCTACTCATTTAAAGTTGTCCAAAGACACAAGTGGGGCAAATATGGATCAAATCTTGTACAGAAGCATGATAGGAAGTCTGCTATACTTAACAGCCAGCAGACCTGACATTGCCTTTGCAGTTGGAGTATGTGCAAGATACCAGGCTGAACCCAAAGTAAGTCAAATCAACCAGGTGAAAAGAATTCTGAAGTATGTGAGTGGAACTTACAATTATGGCATGCTGTACTCTCATGGATGTGAACCAATTCTGTCTGGTTATTGTGATGCTGATTGGGCTGGTAGTGCTGATGATAGAAAGAGCACCTCGGGAGGATGCTTCTTTTTGGGAAATAATCTTGTCTCTTGGTTCAGCAAGAAACAAAACTGTGTGTCTCTATCTACTGCTGAAGCTGAATACATAGCAGCTGGTAGCAGCTGTTCTCAAATGTTCTGGATGAAACAGATGCTGAATGAGTATAATGTCACACAAGATGTCATGACATTGTACTGTGACAATTTGAGTACTATTAATATATCCAAGAATCCTATATAGCACAGCAGGACTAAGCATATTGACATTATACATCACTTCATCAGAGATCTTGTGGAGGAAAAGGTGGTTAAGCTGGAACATGTTGCCACTGAACTACAACTGGCTGACATTTTTACCAAGGCACTTGATGCTAGTCAGTTTGAGAATTTAAGGGGCAAGATGGGTATTTGCCAATATGAAGAGATGTAGCAATTAATTTTGCTTAATACAAGGGTTGAAAGAGATATGTTAACCAAGTCTATTCTGATTGGACTAATCATTTGTTTCCCTATTTCTTTCCAAAAGTTTAAGAAGAGGAATAGACATATTTATATCTCCCTCCTCTCATTTTGCTGCATCACTCTCCATTCCCTCAAAAGAAGATTTCACACTCGCTGTCACTTGTCTTCTCAATCTCTCAAGATGTCTCAACAATCTACGTCATCATCTCCATCAAAGGCAACTGCATCTTCCTCACCCCTGACACCGAACCTAGGGCAATCGTGAACTCCATGGATGCTGATGTTCTTGAGATAACTCCACTTCGTGAAATGGCAGCTGATCCTACTAAGGTCAAGAAGTTGCGAACCAGACATGCAAGAAGATCACAAGCTTCCCCCTCTGGTAAATCTTCTCAACCATCATCTTCTGTTCCTCCAGAGATAGCTAATAGGGAAGGTTCTGCTTATGTGCATCAAGCTATTGCCAGACTAGTCACTAGGATTCTTAATGAGAATCACTTTGTTCCTGGTATATCTGTACCATTGAACCAAGAAACTGCTAGCCCTAATTTAGAAAGGGATCCCAATGTCTCTCAGAATGTTGAGACACCTGATGACAACATTGAGAAATCTCCAGAAAAACCTGATGATCACCAGACCCCTACTGACAAGGCTGTTGAACCTCCTGTCATTGATGTTGATGAAGAATTCTCTGACAATGATTTAATTGCCAATATCAACCCTAGCATAGCTAGAAGGATGATGAGTAGAAAAGAGAAGCAGAATGCTGCCCAAAGCCCCTCCAAAGAGAAGGCTATTGAAGTTGTTCATGAGAAAGCTAGGCCTGAGAACAAGGCTGAGAAGGATAAAAAAGCTGGAACTTTGAAAGGGAAGGGTAAGGTAAAAGCTAGGGTATATGTTGGTAGTCTCTCAAAACCCTTTAGACAACCTATAGCCAAGAAAAGAAAGGCTCCTGAACCCTCTGAATCTGATGAGGAATCAAACTTTGATTTTGATGTTGAGAGCAATGTTCCATACATTCCTCTCAGGAAGAAACCCTCTTCTAGCAAACTGCCTAAGGTTCCTGAAGTTTCCATTGACAACATCTCCTTTCACCATCCAAAAAATGCAAGCAGGTGGAAGTATGTGTTTCTGAAAAGAATTGCCTTGGAGAGGGAGCTGAACAGAAGTGCTATTGAGTGTAAGGAAGTCATGGATCTAATCAAGGCTGCTGGCCTGATGAAAACAGTGGTCAAGTTTTCCAACTGCTATGAGATTCTTATCAAAGAATTCATAGTAAATTTGTCTGGTGGTTCTGCTGATGGAAAGTCAGCTGATTTTAAGAGTGTTTATGTGAGAGGAAGGAAGGTAAATTTCTCTCCTACTATGATAAACAAATACCTAGGAAGGCATGATGATGCTCAACCTGAGCTTGAAGTTACTGACAACCAGGTTTGTCAAACCATCACTGCCAAGCAAGTCAAGCACTGGCCCTTGAAAGGGAAGCTAACTGCAAGCAAGCTGAGTATGAAGTTTGCCATACTGCACAAAATTGGTGCAGCTAACTGGGTTCCCACCAACCACAAATCCACCATTTCCACTGGTTTGGGAAGATTTATCTATGTTGTTGGAACCAGAACAAACTTTGATTATGGCAACTACATCTTTGATCAAACAATGAAACATGCTGAGAGTTGTGCTATTAAAGGCCCTATTGCTTTTCCCTCTCTCCTGTGTGGTATAATCATTGATCAGTATCCTGATATCCTGGTTGAAAAAGACTCTGTGTGCAAAAGAGCTCCTGCACTTGGTTTTCACTATAAGCTGTTTTAGGGAACACATATCACTGACATTGTTATGACATCTGCTGAGACATCAAATGTCAAAGCTCATTCCAAGAAAGCTGATGTTATTGCTGTTCTAAAAGAAACCTGCAGAGAGCTTGATGCAAGAAAAAGGACTCTTGAAGAGCTGATTGCTAGTCTGGAACAGGAGGAGAATGAAGAACAAATGAGGGAAGAGGATGCTGATGAAGAACAGCATGATGGTTCTGCAAGAAGCTCACCAGAAAATGCTGCTGAAAATAGTGCTTCCTCAGGGGATGACTGTACCTGAAGGTCTGTGTTTGCTGAGTTGAAAAGATTGATGCTGGAACCTGTTGCTGCTATTTCATACCTTCTCTCTGTTTTTGTGTATTTTGAATTTCCTTTTGGATGACTGTATAACTTAAAGTACTAGTACCTTTGGCCTCTTTATGGCTAAAAAGGGGGAGAAGAAATTATGGTAATTAAAAAAATTCTGCTGCATTCTAATCTCTGATTGTTTAGGGGTTTTAGCCAAAAATTTGCCAAAGGGGGAGTTTGTAAGTGTTTGTCTGTTGGCATTATTTTTGGTAAAACCAGATTTGCGAATGTCATGACTGATGTCATAATATTCTGGGATAAAGGTAAATTCTGCAGAAGGAATGTTCTATAGGAACTACTCAGTATGAGTGAATATCATGATGATTAAGCTATGATCATATGTACTGAATTCTACCAAAATCAGTGAGCAAGATACATGATGTCATAACCAATGTTAAGACATCCTGTACTGATCAAGTTGTTGTGCAGATTTATTATTCCTGAGAATTTTCAGGAATCTGGTGTGCTACTCAGAGATGAAGTATATTGTCCAGATCAGATGCTCACGTGGACATTAGGTTAACCTTGCTTAACCCTAATCTGTTATGATGAAAGCCCAAGACCAAGTCTTTAGGTTAACTTTGGTTAACCCTAGCTATTTTTATGGAAGCCCTAAATGAAGAATAGTCTGCTTATATATTTCTCACGAGGCCTAATGGTGAGTAGCGCTTTTGATAGAAGATCAATAAGGCATTGTATAGTTGTAACTACTGTGAGCCAAGCAATTATCAGTTTGATAAGTGACTTGGAGTAGGATTTGGTTGTAAGGGTTGTTTATCACTCAAAGCTTTGAAGCACGAGTGTTGTGTCTCTTGATTAAAGATTTGAAGAAAAATCAAGCGTGTGTATTGAAGAATGTCTTCATAATCTTATTAATCAGTAGATTAGTATCACTGCTGTGATTGAGGGGGAGTGAGTAGGAACTCAGGTTTAAGTAGGACTTAGATTGAAGTTGCATTGGGTAGGTCTTAAGTGAAGGAGATAAACTGGTTGGTTTATTCCTAAATTAATTCCTCTTATAGTGAATTTCCTCCCTGGCTTGGTAGCCCCCAGAGTAGGTGTTGTTACACATTGAACTGGGTTAACAATTGATTGTGTTCTTTACTGTCTTTTAAATTACTGTTTGGTGTGTAATTTGTCAGATACGGTGTCATAACATTCACTGTGACATTAAGTATTTATTGCCAAAATTTCAACCGGAAACACAACCACGGAATGTGTTTATGTCCGAAAGTCAAGTTCCACCATGTTTTGCTCAAGTCGGTATTGAAAAAGAAGAAAGTCGTCCCGTTAAAAAAATCTCGAGAGCTATTTTCAATGGATGAAGATATACTTCTTATCCAATCATGACTCAATGTTTCAAAGGATCCAATTATGGGAGTTGATAAAAAAGCCAAGATTTTTTGGTTAAGAATCGCTACCAATTATAATCAATATCATGGGCAATCGCGGGAAAAGCTACGTGGGCAATTAAAATCTCTATGGCATCGAATAAATGGCTTGGTTCAAAAATTTGTTGGGTGTTACAAACAAGCTGTTAATGGAAAGAAAAGTGGGACATCGGAGAAAGATGTCTTGGCCGCTGCATATGCTTTTTTTGCTCAGGATGAAGGTACACCATTCAATCTTGAGTACACATGGAGATTGTTAAAGGATGAACCTAAATGGATGGGAGCATCAACCGAAAATTCTTTAAAAAGAACAAAGAATTCTGCTAGTGGGGCACACTCATCTCGTCTAACCTCGCGACACCTTCAAGTTACGAGTTTAACTCATCATCACCAATGGAGCGTCCAATGGGACAACAAGCATCAAAAAGAAAAAGTAAGGCAGAGGAAAATGCATCTGAATCACCTTCTAATATTGTGCAAGATACATGGAATAAAAGAGTAGAAACAATGGAAAGACTAGCTCAATGTAAGGAGGACGGGATGGAGTATAAGGCAATGCAATTACTCTCAAAAGACACTTATACAATGAATGATAGTCAACGAGATATTCATGAAAAATATTGTAATAAGTTGAAAAAAATGGACTTTAGTCATGATGAAAAATTGTAGTACTTGTTATGTATCAACACCTATGTAAAATGGTCATTAATACCAATTTAATTTATAATAAATATTATGTTGTTATTCAAACTAGCCGTTATTCAAACTAGCCATTATTCAAACTAGCCGTTATTCATATATCACTATATAAATGACCACTCTTCTAATTGTTTTCTCATTCTTCTCTCATTCTTCTTACATTCTTCACTCACTTTAATGGATTCAGACAGTTCAGATGATCTCTTTTGGAACTTGATTGAAGAAGAATTTATGGACAACACAGATGAAGAACAGTTAAAGTCAATGCTCAAGAAGGAACATCAATCTAGAAGTTCCTCTAGCCCAAAGAGAAGAACAGTGATAGATCGAAGTCGTGAAGAAGGGCACAATCATTTATTCAATGACTACTTCTCGGCAAATCCAGTATACACAGATGTTCAATTCCGAAGAAGGTTCAGAATGCATAGGCATATGTTTCTTTGAATTATAGCCGCCCTTGGAAATCATGATGAATATTTCCAAATGAGGGTCGATGCAACTGGTAAAATGGGTCTTTCACCATTGTAGAAATTCACTTCTTCTATTCATATGTTGGCATACGGGTCTCCCGCTGATAGTGTAGATGAATATGTTCGAATCAGTGAAAGCACTTCAGTTGAGTGCTTAGAAAGATTCATTCGAGGTGTGAATATTGTATTTGGGCAGAGTAATTGAGAAAGCCTAACAACACAGATGTTGAACATATTTTACAAATGGGAGAGTCACGTGGCTTTCCAGGTATGTTGGGTTCCATTGATTGTATGCAATGGGAATGGAAAAATTATCCTGTTGCATGGAAAGGACAATTTTGTCGAGGTGATCATGGTAAACTCACAATCATGATTGAAGCAGTGGAATCACAAGACCTATGGATTTGGCATACATTTTTTGGTATTGCAGGTTCAAACAATGACATTAATGTGTTAAACCAATCCAATGTGTTTAACGATATTTTGGAAGGACATGCTCCCAATGTGAACTATATAATCAATGGAACATCATATAATATTGGGGTATTATTTAGCAGATGGTATATATCCTGAGTGGACTACATTTGTCAAGACCATTTCAATGCCGCGGGGAGAAAAGAGAAAATTATTTTCTCAACATCAAGAATCAGCTAGAAAGGATGTGGAGCGGGCATTTGGAGTGCTCCAAACTCGATTTGCAATTATACATAGTCCAGCGCGTGCCTGACATATGGAAACCCTCAAGCATACCATATATGCTTGCATCATTTTGCACAACATGATTGTTGAAGACAAACGACACACATATGTAGGTGATTTTGATTACTCTTATGATAATGTAGATGACACGTACTCAACAACTGAAACATTTAATGGTCCTCATCCGAATCTTGCAACAAGACTACAAAGAAGAGCAAGTCTTCGTGAAAACAAGTTCATTGTCAACTTCAAGGAGATCTAGTCGAGCATATTTGGGAACATTTTGGACATGAGGATGATGAAAATTAAAAATTTGAGTAATTCCGTTATGTTATTTTTTTATTGTTTTTAATTATATGTCATGTATTTGAGATTAATTTTAATTATCATTTTAAATTTTATTTATTTATGTTTAATTTTAATTTTATTTATTTTATATTAATTTAAATTTAAATAATTTAAATTATTATTTTAAATCAAATAAAATTTAATATAAGTAAAATATTAATATATAAAGTAAAGATGTAGGACCTAATATGGGTTCTTTAGAGTTGCACCATTGGAGTGAAAATTGAGTGAGTTGCTTTAAAATGATGTGGCTTAATGGGTCTCACAAAAAACCCAAAAGGAGATTACACCATTGAAGGTACTCTAAGAGAGCCTATACCGATGACATTCTTCTAAAGATATTATTCGTTGTAGCTAAAATATTCTGAAAAAAAGCCTCAAGCCAAAACCTGCTACTTTCGATGAGATCAATTTGTGTCACGCCTTAAGCCAACAAAACTTAGACTGAAAAGGCTCATTACTGCATAGTTCATTATACACCTCTTTAAGAGAAAAATAATTCGAGTTTTTCAATTCTCCTACTTCTATATCACAAACTCTTTTTCACCAAATTGAATCTTTATTGCTAGAAATACCCCTCATAACCTCTACCTCCCCGTATCTATTCTTCAACGCTTTTATCCATAACCCGTATCTTTCCGATTTAATGTTCCATTTCCACTTCCTAGGAGAGCCAAGTTAAATAATTTCAAATTTCTAATTCCTAATACCCATTTCTCAATTGGGGTGCACACCTTTTCCCAATTTACCTAGTTGATTTTTTTCCATTCTCACTCCCACCCCACAAAAATTGTTTAAAGACCGAGTCAAGCTTAGACGTAATACATGTAGAAGCATTGGAGAATGAGAGAAAGTAGACCAGAAGCGCATGAAAGACGGATTTGATAAGCACCAATCGAACACCAAAAGAAAGATGACGGTTCTCTAGCTCAAAAGTCTATATCTATCTGCTTCTAACACCGGCTGCCAAGTAGCAAATCTGTTCGGGTTGGAAACTATGGGAAGACCTAGATATTTGATAGGAATGGAACCTTTCTGACAATTCAGAATATTTGCTGCCTCTTCAAGCCATTTATCATCAATGTTTAAGCCCACTAACATGTTTTTGTTAAAATTGACCTTAAGACCTGACATAACTTCGAAGACCATAAGTATCGCCTTAAAAATTCAAATACACCTATAATCAAAGTGTCGTTGTCGTAGTACAAGTGCGAGAACCTATCTGCACCATTATCAAATTTGTACCTGGAGAATTTACCAGATTCGACCGCTTTTTTCATCATCACACTAAAACCTTCAACAACAATAATATTTGCTGCCTCTTCAAGCCATTTATCATCAATGTTTAAGCCCACTAACATGTTTTTGTTAAAATTGACCTTAAGACCTGACATAACTTCGAAGACCATAAGTATCGCCTTAAAAATTAAAATACACCTATAATCAAAGTGTCGTTGTCGAAGTACAAGTGCGAGAACCTATCTGCACCATTCTCAAATTTGTACCTGGAGAATTTACCAGATTCGACCGCTTTTTTCATCATCACACTAAAACCTTCAACATCAATAAGGAAAAGGGACGGTGATAACAAATTACCTTACCGTAAACCCCTTCCATCATAAACTCGTTAGTCGGGCTTCCATTAACGAGAATAGAGACCGTCGTGGATTTTAAACATTCTGCTATCCAATGCCTCCATTTCTCATGAAAACCCATTTTCGACATCACATATTCCAGAAAATTCTAATCCACCGAATCATACGCCTTCTCGAAATCGACTTTAAACATCAACGTTTCCTTTTTCTTTCTCCTAGCCTCATCTATGATATCGTTCGCGATTAGATGCCATCTAGAATTTGTTTGTCAACTAAGAAGGCCGATTGAGTTTCAGAGATAATATATATGATCACTTTTTTTAATCTGTTTGCGAGGACTTTGGCGATCACCTTATAGATACATCCTATCAGAGAAATCGACCTAAAATCTAATATTTTTAAAGGATTACACTTCTTAGGGATCAACGCAATAAACGAATAATTTGCCCCTTTCACCATCCTCCCGTGTTCATGAAATCCAGTCATCATCCTCATGAAGTCTTATTTGATTTCCTCCCAGAAATCTTTTACGAACCCGAAATTAACTTTGTATGGCCCTGGACTTTTATCACTACCACACTCCCATACTGCTTTTCTAACTTATTCTTCTGAAAATTCGCGCACTAAATCTGCATTATGAGCTTCTTCAATTTTATTGAAACAAAAATTCTCCTGTATTGCACTAGTTCCTCTATGAGAGATTAACGGATAAAGTGTTCAAAGATCTCGTCTTTAATTTCCTTCACCTCTGTAACCTTTCTACCATTCAAGTCAAGACATAAAATTTCATTGTCTTTTTCTTCTCTTGTTAATGCATCTGTAAAAATGTTTAGAGTTTGCATCCCCTTCCTTTAACCACTTCGATCCAGCCCTTGCCATTGAATGCTACAGTTAAGAGTAGATAGTTTGTATAAATTTGATGCAATCTCACTCCTAGCTATCAAATCTGCTTCAGTTAAGTCTATGCTTTCTCGTTGGATCTCCAAAAGGTTTAACTTACCCTTTTACTCATTAATTCTTCCTTCCAAGTTTTGAAAGTGATTTTTGTGCCAAACTTTGAGACTCTCCTTGATCTTTTTCAACTTTTCTTTCAAAACGAACATGCCCCAACCTTCCACCTCCATGTCCCTCCAATTATCAATGACAAACTTATGATAACCTTGCATTTCCTTCCAACATTTTAGCATTCGAAAAGGTTTTGGCCCCCAGTTAAGAGATGATTCACATAGCATGATCGGACAATGGTCGATAAACCTTTGTCTAAACACCATTTGGAGCATTTTGGATAGGTTCTATTCCAATTGTCAGAGAAAAGAAATCGGTCTAACTGGCTCATTACCGAACCCCCAGGTTTGTACCAAGTAAACCTTTTACCTTAGAGAGGAATGTCAAACAGTTTCACTTCAGTAATGAAATTGTCGAACTCCTCTATCTAATTCATATTACCAGCCTCACTTGCTCATATTCTTTCCACTTTTTCTCTAATGGCGTTGAAATCCCCCATTATACAAATTATCTCTTCCTTTTTCATATCGATTCTAGTAGCTAAATCGGTCCAAAGAGCTGGTTTTCTTTTTCTATCACACGAGGCATACACTGAAACAATGTTAACTTTTGTTTTATCTTCCCCCCAATCTCCTTCCAACCACATAGCATGCTCTAAAACTTGATAGTTACTTACAGTGAAAGTATTGTTGTTCCAGATAGCCAGAATACCCCTAGACCTGCCATCCAATGGTTTGAATACGAAGACTAAATCATTATATCCCCATACTGCAAAGCATAAGTTTCTATCTATAGATTCCAACTTAGTTTCTTGGATACAGATGAAATTGGGCTTCTTCCTACATATCATATTTTGCACTTCTTTCTTCTTAGACATCCCTCTAAAACCTCTAATGTTATAACTGATTAACTTTATGGACATGGATACAATGATTATGACTCTCCTATCCCGATGAAACACGCCCCTGATCGAGTTACTCGACCCCTTTCCCTCTGCTCACACCTACCTCCAGTTCTTGAATAATTTCTCCTTCTTCCCTCTTTTGAATTAATCCAAAACCTTTGCCTAAATTCCACACATCTTTTGCTATTTCTTTGTCCTCCCCGTGAATTAATCTCCAATTGAATCTATCTGATTCATCCCCTATTAAATCACGATCAACAAAAACATGTACCTGATTTTGTAAGTCTTTCCTTTGCCTGCAAGAGCATCTTTGTTTCTTCTCCTTTTTCCTCTTATACCAAGTTCTCTTCTTTTCTTTGAGAATTAAACTTCTTCTTCTTCTTCTTCTTATTCTTCTTCTGTCTTTGCTTGAAGTGATTGGATTTTGATCTTCCTTGGAAATAACTTGATCCTCATTTGCGGTACGATTATCCTCCGATTTCTTTGATTTTTGCTGCTTCCTTTTTTTACTGATGATGATTGACTTTTGAGCCTTTGTACCAGTCGGTGGAATCCCTTAACAACACTCTGGGAGTTAGGTCGGGTCTTCAATTTGAATTTCAACTGGTTTTGGATCGTTGTGACTATTTGGGCCATTAGTTTAGACTTGACCCACATAGTCTATGTGATCCACCATGATGCTACCGTCCAAATAAGAGATTGTGGGCCCAAGAGAGTCAAATTCCTTTTCTTTTTCCAATGGTTTAGTAGGATTTTGTCTAAATGCAATAAGATTGCAATCATTCTACTTCATTTGTTTAACTTATGTCCTTCTGCGCCTGATTCTACTCTCTCTCTCTCTCTCTCTCTCTCTCTCTCTCTCTCTCTCTCTCTCTCTCTCTCTCTCTCTCTCTTGTCCAACAAAAAAGCTGCCTTCTACGCCTGATTCTACTCTCTCTCTCTCTCTCTCTCTCTCTTGTCCAACAAAAAAGCTGCCTTCTACGCCTGATTCTACTCTCTCTCTCTCTCTCTCTCTCTCTCTCTCTCTCTCTCTCTCTCTCTCTCTCTCTCTCTCTTATCTTGTTAATTGCTTAGATATACTCTTCTTGTATTTTTGAGGTTTGATTGTCCTTGAGCCCCATCACATAATTAATTTTTGGGTGTCTCAATAAATGATCATAACTATCATCCATCCACTCTCTCTCCTCATCTTCTTCCAAAGCCGCCATTGAAGGAGGGATGAAAGATGAGTCTGAATCATCATCAATGCCATCTTCAACTTGATTGATCCATTCTGAATTTGCCCTTACATTTTCTAAGTATGAACACTCGTAAGTCTCCTCTGTGATTCTAATGCTGAAACATTCTTTGTTGATGTGAATTTTGACGACCTTATTGATAAACTCCAGATTTCGTGTTCTAACATAAACCGTTGCAATATCCAGTCTCTAAAAGTTTTTTTGTCAACGGATCTAATTTTATGATGCTGCCGAAAGATTTAGTCAATAAGGAAAATACATTCATCTTCCATGCATGAACTAGGACTCCTATCATACTACACAAAACGAATCTCGCTCCAACTACATCCCGCATTTCCCATTTCATAATCTCTGAAAACATTTGGTTTAGAATGGATTCATAGTCCTTCTTCAACGAGCCGAGATCTCCGTCTTCATCTATTTTAATGAAAACCTTTTCTCCCCCATTGGTATAGCTTTTAGAGTGACTATACCTTCCTTGACCAGTTTTTGATTAATGATGGATACATCTTCCGAGTTTCTAAGACACCCAATGTATCCTTTTCTGGCCCATTCCTTATCTTCTTCCTTAATGTTTATATTTACCCCTTCCCACTGGTGCTCTGTTTGTTTAAGCTTTTTGACCTTCTACCTCTTTGACTCATCTTGATGCTTGGTTACCGTGGCATACGTTCTTCCCTCCTGTCTCAAACTCTGTCCCATTCTTGATCTTACCATAATGCTTAATTTATTATCAATGACTCATACCACTCTCTAGTTGTCTCTCATTCCTTTGTTTTCTGTGAAGCTACTGTTCAATTTCATTGTAGTCCCAGGTTTAGAGAATTTTGATATGTTTGCCCATATCTTGTATGATCTGAACCATATATCCTTCATTCTGGTTTTCCAGCCATGCATCATCTTTAACGTCTTCGAATCTCACAAATGCAAAGATCTTCCCTGGCTTGTTTCTCTTTTTTGCAATGTATACATCAGAAATCCTTCCCCGTCTTTCAAACAATTTCACAATTTCTATATCAGTAATTATTGGAAATCTTGGTATGATGTAAATTTGGAGTGGGAGTTGGAATGTTTTATTGACATTAAATGGATAATAAATGAGCACAAGTAAGAACTAGTATGGAAGTGAATTTGAAAAGATTCATTTTAGTCCCACATAGGAGGGATTATAAATATTAGTAGTGTATATATATTCCAACTTGGCCAATTGGGTTGGGCCCAAGGGGCACCCCAATTTTGTAAAGGAGTGAGGACACACCCATAAGTCATCTAGACACACGCGCGCGCCGCCGTCGTTCGGCTCGGTCTAGACGAATTAACTTTTTCGAACCCGAATTAATTAATATTAATATTATTAATTAATTAATTAAGAAATGGTGATGTGACTTGCTGACCAAGTAAAATAACGGCCATCTTTGACTGGGCCAATTCCACCTTCTCCCACTAGACTTGTTCCATTCAGTTGGACTTTTTTGCTTATAAATTGAATTCTTTCGGTTCATTTGAGATATTCCAGAATTTACTACTAAAATTCTCTCTACTCTCTCTCTCTACTCTCTTCATCTATAACTTCTCTTCTCTGTTTATTTTTGTGCCATTTTTTTTTCAAATCCGGATCCAACAATTTTAAGACGTTTTCTTAACTGCCATGGCTACTGAGGAAATTATCGGTACTAACGCTACCGCTTCTGTCTCTGACAAACCATTTAAGTTTGAGGGTTCCAATTTCAAACGTTGGCAAGCTAAGATGAAAATTTTCTTAACTTTAAAGTAGGTTGCCCATGTTCTGACTGAGGATATCCCTGTTGCTCCATCTGGATCAAACGAACTAAGTAATGGTAAGTCTACTGTGGAATCAGACGGAACTTCTAAAACGTCTGACTTAGACTCGGCTGCTAAAGCTGTGGCAGATAACTTACAGCTCCGAAAAGAAATCGCCCTATGGCAAGAAAATGACTACCTATGCAAAAATCACATTCTGAACAGTCTTGCTGATGATCTCTATGATTACTACAGCAATTACAAGACTGCTAAACAGGTATGGGAGGCTCTGCAGAAGAAATATGATACTGAAGAAGCAGGTGCAAAGAAATATGCTGTCAGCCGCTACTTGAATTACAAAATGGTGGATGAGAGGTCTGTGGAAGCTCAAAGCCACGAAATACAGAAAATTGCTCATGAAATCATAACTGAAGGTATGCCCCTCAATGAACAATTTCAGATTGTTGTTATAATTGACAAGCTGCCTCCTGGTTAGAAAGATTTTAAAAACTTACTCCGACATAAAACTAAAGAATTTTCAATCGAGAGTTTGATTACTCGCCTTCGAATTGAAGAGGAAGCTCGAAGACAAGATCAGAAAGATGAAGTCTTAGTTGTTTCAAACAACAAAAAGAAATTCGGTGCAGTTCTGAAGCCTACGAGCAGACCTTTAAAGAATCAGAACCGTAATACAGTGAACCGAATTAAGAATGGGAATCCCTCTAGGTCCCCATATACTCCAATTCCTAGGCAGCAACCACCACCCCAGAGAAATGATGCTCCGGTTTTCACTTGCTATAATTGTGGGAAACTGGGTTATATGGCTAAGAAATGTAAGAGCAGGCCTAAATCTGCTACTGGCCCAAATGCACAGGTTAACCTGACTGATGAGCAATTCATTGCTATGATCACTGAAGTCAACATGGTTGATGGAAGTGATGGTTGGTGGATAGACATTGGCGCCTCTCGTCATGTTTGTAATGATCGTGATATGTTTAAGACATACATGAATACTGAAGATAAGAAAGTGTTGTTGGGAGATGCTCACACCACTAATGTTGCTGGAATTGGAGATGTTGAGCTGAAGTTCACTTCAGGAAAGACCTTGATCTTGAAGGACGTCATGCACGTTCCTGAAATTAGGAAGAATCTTGTTTCTGGTTTCCTTTTAAATAAGGTTGGGTTTAGTCAAACTATAGGGGCAGATTTGTACACCATCACTAAGAATTATATTTTTGTTGGGAAAGGGTACGCCACTGATGGCATGTTTAAGTTAAATGTTGATTTGAATAAAATTTGTCCTTCTGTTTATTTTCTGCGTGATTTTAATATTTGACATGCTAGACTTTGTCACGTTAATAAGCGAATTATGTATAATGCAAGCAACTTAGGCCTGATCCCTAAACTAAATGTCAATGATTTAAATAAATGTGAATATTGTACTCAAGCTAAAATAATTAAGACATCACATAAATCAATTCCAAGAGAATCTGATCCCCTAGATCTTATACACTCTGATATATGTGAATTAGATGGAACTTTAACTAGAAACAGTAAACATTATTTTATCACTTTTATTGATGATTGTTCTGATTATACTTATGTATACTTAATGAAGAATAAAAGTGAAGCACTTGATATGTTTAAGTTGTATGTAACCAAAATTGAGAATCAACTTAGTAAGAAGATTAAGAGACTTCGTAGTGATAGGGGAACCGAATATGACTCTGGTCTATTTAATGATTTTTATAAAGAATATGGAATTATACATGAAACGACTGCTCCATATTCTCCTGAAATGAATGGTAAAGCAGGAAGAAAGAATAGAACTCTTACTGAACTTGTTGTTGCAATTATGATGGATTCTGGTGCTGCACCTCGCTGGTGGGGGGAAATTTTATTGACTGTTTGCTATGTCCTGAATAGAATCCCCAAGTCAAAATGTAAGATCTCTCCTTACGAGATATTAAAGAAAAGATAACCAAACTTGTCTTATTTGAGAACTTGGAGCTCTCTGGCTTATGTCAGAATTCCGAATCCGAAACGAGTCAAACTCGCTAGTAGAGCATATGAATGTGTTTTCATTGGGTATGCAGCAAACAGTAAAGCATATATATTTTATGACCTAGTAGTAAAAGTGATCATAGAATCAAATAATGCTGAATTCTATGAAGACAAATTTCCCTTCAAATTGAGAAACAGTGGGGGCATACAATCGAGTCACACTCCTGTGATGAGAAGCACATAATGCAACGACAATATAGAAACAGAACTTCGACGAAGTAAACGAGTAAGAGTCACTAAAGACTATGGGCCTGATTATGTGGCTTATAATGTAGAAGAAGATCCAATGAATCTTCAAGAAGCCTTGTCATCTCTCGATGCTGATTTATGGCACGAGGCTATCAATGATGAGATAGAATCTCTAGAATCCAACAAGACCTGGAACTTAGTAGACTTGCCTCCTGGTTGCAAACCAATTGGTTGTAAATGGGTTTTGAAAAAGAAACTAAAACCTGATGGAACTATTGATAAATACAAGGCTCGCCTTGTTGCCAAGGGTTTTAGACAAAGAGAAAATATAGATTTCTTCGACACCTTTTCTCCTGTCACTAGAATTACATACATTATGGTGCTTATTTCAATAGCTGTTATTTATAACTTAATAGTACACCAAATGGATGTTAAAACAACTTTTATAAATGGTGACTTAGAAGAAGAAATCTATATGAAATAACCGGAAGGGTTTGTAATATATGGACAAGAAAACAAGGTCTGTAAGTTAAATAAGTCTTGTATGGACTAAAACAAACTCCTAAGCAATGGCATGAAAAATTTGATAACTTAATGATATCAAGTGGATACAAAGTGAATGAAAGTGACAATTGCGTTTACTATAAATCTAAGAATCGCATATGCACTATCATATGTCTTTATGTAGACGATCTACTCATATTTGGATTAAACATTCAGACTATTAATGATGTGAAATCACTGTTGTGCAACAACCTTGATATGAAAGATCTCGGAGAAGCAAATGTGATCCTTGGTATCAAGATCATGAGATCCGAACAAGGAATTTCTTTGGATCAATCACATTATGTGGAGAAGATCTTAAAGAAATATAATTACTTTGAATGTAAACCTGCATGCACACCATATGATCCAAGTGTGAAACTATTTAAGAACACTGGAGAAAGTGTCAAACAATTAGAATATGCGAGCATCATTGGCAGTCTTAGGTATGCCACTGATTGTACTAGACCCGGCATTGCATATGTCGTAGGATTATTATGCAGATTTACGAGTAAACCGAGTAAAGAGCACTGGCAAGCTATTGAACGAGTCATGAGGTACCTCAAAAGGACCATGGATCTCGGCCTACATTATCAGAAGTTTCCTGCTGTACTAGAAGGGTACAATGATGCAGATTGGAATACTTTGTCAGATGATTCCAAAGCTGCTAGTGGCTATATATTTAGTATAACTGGAGGAGCTGTATCTTGGAAATCAAAGAAACAAACTATTCTAGCTCAGTCCACAATGGAATCTGAGATGATAGCACTAGCCACAGCTAGTGAAGAAGGAAGTTGGTTAAGATGCTTGCTAGCTGAGATCCCTTTATGGGAAAAACCTATGCCATCTGTGTTGATCCACTGCGATAGTACCGCGGCTATTGAAAAAATTGAGAACCGTTATTATAATGGTAAAAGACGTTAAATAAGAAGGAAGCACATCACTCTTAGAGACTATATCTCTAAAGGAGCTGTAAGAGTGGATCATATACGCACTGATGAAAATTTAGCAGATCCTTTGACGAAAGGATTAGCTAGAGAGAAAGTCCATAATACATCCAAAAGGATGGGACTAATGCCTATAAAGAAATGAGTTGCTCATAATGGTAACCCGACCTAGATGACTGGAGATCCCAAGAAATAGGTTCAATGGGTAATAACAAGTTATGAGTAATATGAGATGATCATGCAAATAAAGCATGAATCCTGAAGTAATAATAGGATGCTGTAATAAAAGCTCTTAATGAGATCTATACTCTATATGAGGGAGTACCTAGGCTACATGAGTACTCTTGATAGGCTCACCTTTGTGATTGTGGAACTTGGGTCGGTTCCTACGGAATTACGAGGCAGGATTCCTAGAGCCTTCACTAAACCGGGATATACGTGCAGGGCCATTAAAGCACGGGCTATTAGAATACACCTTAAGAAAAGGTTGTGTGCGGGTCTGATGTCTGAGATAGAGTTCAAGACAATAATGTCACTCTTGTTGAATCAGAATCCTACTTGCTACGCAAAGGTTCAAATCGTAGACACGTTTGCTTACGCACAATCTTAGAAACGTTTGACGTACTTCTAAAAATCACCTTTTTAAATTCAAGTGGAGGATTGTTGGAAATCTTGGTATGATGTAAATTTGGAGTGGGAGTTGGAATGTTTTATTGACATTAAATGGACAATAAATGAGCACAAGTAAGAACTAGTATGGAAGTGAATTTGAAAAGATTCATTTTAGTCCCACATAGGAGGGATTATAAATATTAGTAGTGTATATATATTCCAACTTGGCCAATTGGGTTGGGTCCCAAGGGGCACCCCGATTTTGTAAAAGAGTGAAGACACACCCATAAGTCATCTAGACACACACGCGCGCGCGCCGCCGCCGCTGTCCGTCCGGTCGGCTCGGTTCGGTTCGGTCTAGACGAAATAACTTTTTAGAACCCGAATTAATTAATATTAATATTAATTAATTAATTAAGAAATGGTGATGTGTCCTGCACAAAAGACCAAGTCTTAACCTAATTATTGACTGGTTTTTCTTGCCCTCCAAGAGTCCGAGTGACTTGATGACCAAGTAAAATAACGGCCATCATTTGAGATATTCCAGAATTTACTACTAAAATTTTCTCTTCTCTCTCTCTCTCTACTCTCTTCATCTACAACTTCTCTTCTCTGTTTATTTCGACTGGATCTATCCAGATACTACGACTGGTTAACTACCATCCGAAGGTGTCATTTTACGAACGACTAATTACAGTGCAAGTAATTATCGTACTTTGAACGAGCTGTTTTATCCTGGAGGCGTCGACGAAATTCGACTGCTTTGCATTACTATTGCCAGTACGACGAAACGTCTTAAAGAAAGCGACCTAATACGCGACTTGTCCCGATAATTTTTCTTTGTGCCATTTTTTTTCCAAATCCGAATCCAACAACAATGTCTTCTGGTAGATTGTTCACATAACATGTAATTGTTTTCTCTTACAGTAGTGCAGCAAATTCAATCCTTCCATAGCATGTAGTTATATTTTTGTTTAAACTTGTGTGTTTGAAATTAGGAGGAATTATAATGACCTAGAGCTTTCAACCAAGTAAACAACATTGTCAACAACTTCTTTTATTAAAGCAACATTCTCAACTATTAATTTTATATTATTTTTTTAGATATTTCTTAATTTAATTTAATATTTTTTTCTAGTTAATTAATTAAAAAAATGTTATATATTGATCTCTTGAAGTTATTATATATTTTAGTTAGTTTTTTTTGAATAAAACGTTAATTTTTGTCTATGTGACATGACACGTAGATATTTAGTCAAAATTTAAACTTGCATATTAATTAAAAAATTAATATTTTATTTATATTTGGACGAAGTTAAAAATTCCCATAAATTATTAATAATATCTGAAAAAATGTGTGTATGAATTTTAATTCAACTTTTGAGTTTGTAAATTCCTTTTCAATTCCATTAAATAATTTTGATGCTAATTATCAAAAAAAAAAATATCTTTTTCATGCTTGTACTTTTTCAATTCATCCATAACAATGCCAGAAACATCCTTAACAAAGCTGATCAGATTGCTTATACTTTCTAATTCTTAAAATAATCAAACCTGATCGAGAAAATGACAAATACAAGGAACAAAACTTAACAATGTCAGAAATTATCTAATGAATACAAATCTACCACAAAACATAAAGAACACTACTTGACATTAAATTGTTTAATTCATTAGTTTATAATACAACATGTTCAAATTTCCTGTGTTATAAAAGGCGCAAACAAAATCAAAACTTGCACGCCATCATATGTAATAAGAGGATAATCACGAGAATTCAAAGTGATAAATCAACTTTATTCACTATTCAATTTAAGTATAATAGCAGCAGTACGTAGAGTGATAACAACATTAAAAGATCCAAAATAAGTCATTCATAAATTTAATTTATTCCACGTGAATATATTTGGCTCCTACAATTAGTTCGAATATAGAATTTAAGACAAAAATGCCACATGATTTAACAAATGAATATCAGCCCACATATGAAGGCTAAAATAAATTAAATTTTAAAGTCACTAGTGAAGCTAAAGAGAAAAGGCTCTCCTCTTTGAAATCCAACCACCTAATTCTAAACAATCACTATAAATCAAATGAACTTAATTAATTACAAATTTATTAACCATAATTTCATATACAGAGACAAAACAGACGTGTAAGACAGAGATTATGCTAAAAGTTTGAAATGCACAAGAAAAACAAATACACTCCTAATAGAGAATTAAATTGTAATTGGAGTTCACGTTAATGCTTTAAAGCACTTCATATTTTGTATGTTTAAGATGCGAAAAAGGAGCACTAAATTTTACTAGGGGGTTTCCACTGGCATACAGAGAAATTAGTGCTGTATTACTTGTTTTTCTTTATCTACTAGGAGGTTTTGGTTGCCTTACATTTTTGTGTCTCTCTACTCTACTGAACTGTTTCCATATAAAAGTTAAGAGGTGATTTTCAACACAAAATTTGACACACGTACTTACCAACTAGACTTCAAGCAATTGACTCCAACTTATGTTAATTAAAAATATCATTCCTTTATTTTTTTTATTTTTATTTTTTAGAATGTAATGTTTCAAACTATAATATAAAATTATGTCAATACAAAAATAGAAGGTAAATGGATAATAAGATACGTCACTACTTCTTTTTAGATCGCAAAATTAATTTTCTTAAAAATTACATCTATAGACCTATGAGATACAACATTATTATTCATAAGTTTTTGAGCTCTATGTAAAAGATCAACTGCTTCTGGTGTTAGGAAACCAAAAGTGTCAAAGGCAAATAGTATATGACCAAAAAAGTAGCAAGTGTATTATTTTGCCTCTTGATAAGGAAATTCTTCGAATATCGATCTCAAGAACTGCGTGCAAGTATCGAGTTCAATTAAACAAAAAGTTAAATTGGAGTTTTGTTTGGTTATTGTCACTGTAAAATAAGCAAAAATATAAATTGTTTTTTCTCAGATATGAGGAGTATGTTAGGGTAAGTGTGTGATTTTTCTTGTAACAACCTTTACTCCTAATTTTTTCAACAAGTTCATGATATTCAATTACAAATCTTTAGGTTATTTTCTCCTAAGTCCTTAGTGGGAAAATCTTTGAACATTCATCCTAAACCCTAAGTCCTTAGAGAATTATGATGAAATCAAGCCTTTGTTTTATCAAGATTTAACCTGTAACTATAAGATATCCCTAGTCCTAGGTGATATCTACTATAGTCTAATCGTACAAAAACCTTAACAACCGCGGCCCAGCTAATCGTTAACCGTAAGTCAATCCTTGTTTTCTGACAAAGAAAGCATAAAAATCTTGTACAATTAAATTGAATAAGAAAACAAATATATTGATGAAACTAGGAATTCATAGTCGTTACAAAATCAAATCAGGAACACTCCCTATCACTGGGGGGTTTAGCTACTCATACTGTTCAAAAAAATTTCAAAAACATTAAAGGTAAATATTACAAATAAAGGAGGAACTTAGATCTTCAATTGCGTCGGCTCGTGAAAAGTTCCTGTTCTTCAATAATCTCATATGTTGCTCTCTTCAATCGTCAAAATTCTCTGCTGACAAAAATCCCCTAATTTCTCTTCAAAACTCATCTAAATAGAAAATATTCACTTAGATCGATCGGAACTACCCAAAACACCCTCACATACCAATTATTGAGCAAAATAACACAAATCTTGAAATCAACGTCGCACTCCAACACAAGTCGTGTCAGGAAACACGAGTGCCCGTGTTGGACCTCTGGGAATTTGTCTTTTTATTTTCTGATACAGACCTCCTGACACGGGCCGTGTCAGCTGACACGGGTGCCCGTGTTAGACCCCTGACTTCCCATTTCCTTTATCTCGTCCTAGCCTTCATCCTGACACGGCCCGTGTCAGGTGACACGGGTGGCTGTGTCAGGCCTCCTGTAACCCAAATATTTTACTTTCTCCAAAAATATGAGTTTTGTGCGCTTTCGCGTTGATTTGTCCCAATTTATTCCTCTGAGCCTAAAAATAGAAAAACACACAACCAAAGCATAAAACGCGGAAACACAAAGTAAACACTTGACACAATAAATAAAAGATAATTAAAATCAACGGTAAATAACTGTGTAAAAACCACTGATCAAACTCCACCAAACTTAAACCGTTTCTTGACCTCAAGCGATAATTACAAGAGCTCATACCATTCACAGCATACCGGTATTCATACATGACACTTCTGTTCCCATTGATCAAGAGGTAGTTCGTCCGGTCTTCACATGACGCAAAGATTTTTTGTAAGAACCTTTTAATCTTGAGTTTTCTCTTCAGATACCTCTCTAACTATGCTTTGTACTTAAGTCTTTTTCCAATTTTCCTCCTCTTTCATTCAAACAATCAAATTAAGGCAGTGAGAATTATGATGATCATCACATGCACAAGACTAATAAAAAAAATTTGTTTAGGCACCAAATAAGCAACATTTTCTACTTTAAATACCGATGAAATTTTCAAAAAATTTCAGTTTATATATTGTCCTTTTTGGATGATGTTTGGAGATCAACCCCCTTTGGGCTGAATAACTTGGTTAGGGTTACACAACTTAACAGGTTGGTTGCCTTTTACCGCCTTTTCATCATTTGGTGTCAGCTTTATTTGTTTCTCAACTAGTCATACATGCATGTGAATCTAGATTATGTTGTACTTAATAGATAAACTACTTAAGGAGTACTTCTCAGGACTCAAGCACTATGGTACAAATTTACACGTTAGACTCGTATAACTGTCATATTATTCTGAACTTCGTACCCTCAAACAATCATCAAGTTATCTCTATATACTATTTCCGATCTCTTTGAAATACAGGCTCTTGCATAAAACCAAACAAAAAAATTCGGTCACAATTTGGAAAAAACTTAACATGTGGTTTTTACAAAACAAATAACATAAGACAAACAAATAAACCACAAAACAAAACAGTAAATCCCCTCCTCAAATTTGAACTAAACGTTGGCCCCAATGTTTCAGAACAAGATCAAGAAGGGAGACTCACAGAGGATAGTGCAACACCAACTGCTTCCTCCTAGCTTTCACAAGTAAGGCCCCCTTTTTATTACCTGAAAATAAACAAAACAAAAAGAAAAAATAAGTTATTAAAAGTGTGGGTTTCCTCCCACAAAGCGCTTCGTTTAATGTCGCATGGCTCGATGGTTCACCCCCTTTATTATGGGGGTACTTCCTCTTCCACACCTTGATGCTTGTCCTTTCCGCAACCTATAACTCATCCAAGTCAAAAGTATGAACCAATTTGTACCTCCAGTCACTTCCAACTTCCATCTTCTCTCCTCGGTGATCTTTCTTTATTCTCTTCTTGACTTCTTGACTAAAATTCTAAATTTTTATTGATGCCACCTTAGAGATTATGCCTGAGACTTCTTCTAGGAGCAGTTTTGAAATATTGCTTTCTCCTTCTAATTTGATCATACCGACAAAAGATTTATTATTTCCATCTTCACCTTTGTTAAGTGTCAAATTTTGGCTATTTTCCATATCATTTATTGACACTTGTAAGCTCTTTTGTGTGCTTTTGATTATGAAAATGACTTATTTTAAGTGCTTCTTTCATCAATGTAAATAGTCTTGGTAGATGTAATATGTTTGTTAGTTTTTCAGCATTTTATGTTTAGATGATGTGGCTTGAAGCGAGCTCAGAGTGAAGAATCAAAGAAAGCTCAACGTCAGTGTTTTTGGGAGCATTGCCCAGTGTTTGGGGGTGGAAAAGAGGAGTGAAGGGGTAAGAAAACACTTAGAAGGGGGGGGGGGGGTTGAATAAATGACTCTTTTTATTTTCAAAACAAAGCTCAACAATAATGGAAGGACAAGGTTATTTTTATCCTGGTTCATTTGAACTCAAACTACTCCAGTCCACCCGCCAAGGTGATTTCGCCTTTCTCGACAAGGACTTAATCCACTATAATCAACTGATTACAAACACACAACAATTGTTGTGACTAACAATGCACAATTAATCTTACAAGTGACTAACACCACTAAGACTTAATACTAGTCCTAGTCTGCTTGAGAAATCTGACCAAACTTGGTCTCTCAAGGAACAATTACAATAGTTTAACCTTTACAGATAGTGAAATAAAATTTGCTTCTAATCAAGCTATATCACAACTGTGATTTTTTCACTTAGAATAAATTGTAAAAAGTGTATGAACAAAGAGTTTGTGAGCCCAGAATCTTTCACGTAGTTTCTTGCTTCTTTTTGAAATGTAATTCGTTGGTTGGCTTGCAATAAATGTCCTTATATTTATAGTAGGAACAATAAGACCGTTGCTGCCTTCAGAAAAGTTGGAGAGCATTAAATGCTTGCGTGTTTCTTTGCACTATTCCATTTTCCAAGAAACTAGCTTTAGGCACTTGAGTGCTTGACGCCATTTTTGCATTTAATGAGTAAACGAAAACTTGTAAGAACATGTTTCCTATGCTTGACAAGACAAGTTCGTTTGTATCAGAACATGCTTCAACGACTTGATTTCAGAACATGCTTTACTTCATCTTCTAGGCATTGCTTTTCTTGCTAAGAACTTGATCAGCACTTGCTTTCAAGTAATCTTCTGAGCAAGGAAACCTGTTAAATGTTAGAAGATATATTCAAATAAAATATCTTACCAGAGTCAGCAGGTGCGCTTAAAACAAAGAGATTCTTTCATTAAAGAACTTCTTCATAATTTTTGCTTAGCACTTCAGAATGCTTCTTGTCAAAACATTATCTGAAATAGTCAAATACGTTCATCAAAGTATAAATTATCTAAAATATAATTTATTGTTATCATCAAAACTCTGAGATAGATCAGAACTAATCTTGTTCTAACAATCTCCCCCTTTTTGATGATGACAAAAATTATTCAGATATAGAAATGAAATATGATAAGAGATAAGAATCTCCCCCTGAAAAGAATATTTCTAAGTATAAAACTTCCTGAGATTATTTATCAGAGCAATAAAAAATCTTCTTGGATTTCTTCAAAACTTCTTTAAGAAGATAATGTTCAGCTGGAATTTTCTTTCAGAGTTAAAGTGATACCTACAAAAAAAATTATTTTGCACAGAAAGGAATCTTGCATTTTGTTAGAATGTCTGAGACTTAGTCCCATAACTGTTAAACAGTGATTAGTTCAAGAATGCACATTTTCCCCCCCTTTTTGGCATAATCAAAAAGTGTAAAATAAAAAATTGAGGAATTTAAAAGATTTCATAAAAAGGTAAAAGAAATATATAGAAGTACAAAAAAAACACCCAAACAAAATACAAGAGACAAAAAGAAACTAGGATTTCTTAGTAACAAGAGCCATCAGAAGATTCTTTATCTTAGAGGCAGATTCTTCTTGTTTCACCATCTAGTTCTTGATTTCTTGATTTGTTTGGTATTGCTTATCCAAGCGTTCATTTATGACTTCATTCTCCCTCTTGAGCTCTTTCAGAGTGTCCATGATAAGTGAGGTAGGAGCAGAGGATGACGAAGCTTCAGTAGAAACATGCTTAGAAGCAACAACCGTTGAGTCAGAATTCACGAAGGTGGAAAGCAGAGTGCCCAGATCCATTGCAAGAGTTGGAACTAGTTCAGGTTCAGCCTTAACAAAAGGTTGATTCAATAGAACAATAGCCAGAGGGTTTGAATCTTCAGAGGATTCTTCAGATTCGTCTTCTGATATGTCCATCGTATCAGCTGGTGTATCAGCAATCATTAGCAAAGACTTCTTATTCCAAATGTCAGCAGCTTCTGTCTTGAAAGCATGCAAAAGTTTGGAAAAGTTGTCCAGCACCTGAAAGTGGCATAAGTCATGTAGCTTTAGTGACTCAGCATCCAAAGTTCTTCTGAAGGTTTCCCATAGAAGATTTGTTGCAGCTGTGTTCACGCTTCTGGAGCAATCTTCTTTCAATAGATTTAACCATGCTTGAACATCTGTTATAAAATTCTGAAACAAAGTATTCACATCTGGCTGAATAGGTTTTGGGACAGCCTTCTTGAAAGTTTTGTTTTTCAAGAATTGTAGAGATTCAAAATCCACTACAGTTCTTAAAAAGCTAGTAGGTTCAGGATTTTTGGTAGGTTCAGAAGAGGCTGAATGATCAGGTTGGTCAACAAAGATAGGTGGTGCTGATAGATCATGAGGTTCAGATGATTCAACAGTTTCAGGTTGTTCAAAAGGTTGTTGTTCTGGAATATGAGGGGGTGAGAGTGTAGGTGAGTTTGGTGTTGTGTTTTGTGGTGAGGTAGGTGGAGTGACATCAGGTGAAATTATTATTATATTATCAGGAGTGGGAATGGGGTTCTGAGGCTGTGGTCGATTCATAGCAAAAATGTTTTCAGATGGTAAGTTGAAAGGAGGCTTTATAGTGGCCAGAGGTTCATTTATCCCTGGAATTCTCCAAGAGCCAGCATCATACCATCCAGTGGGTCTGGGTGATAAAGGTCTGGGAGGAGGTCTTGAAAAACGTTCAGCAGGAATGAGTTGAAAAACAAATGGTTCAGGGGGTTCTGAGTGTGAGGGTTCTGATTGAGAGGGTTCTGATTGGGTGTTAGAGTGTTCATCAGAGTCAAAATCACTCAAATCTGATAAAACTTGATTTTTATGAGGGTTGTCAACAAGGGAGTCAGATGGTAAGGTCGGGTCAATGTCAACATCTATATCTCATAAGGTTTGGGAGGGTTCAGTAGATGTGGATACATTTACAGAATCATAAACAGTGATAGTTTCAGCGGGTTTACCTGTCTTGTTTTTCTTCTTCTGAGGAGTGGAAGAAGGTCCCTCTACAACTTTTCTCTTCAAATATTCCTGGAAAACAACATCAGGAGCAACTTGATTTCTTCTTTGAAGCCAAGCTGGATCGATAGATGATCCAGTCTCTTTGCAGATTTCAATATAGTGTAGGATGATGCAAGGATGATCTCCTGAATTGAACAGAGGAAAATCAGCAATAGGTATCCTTCTCCTCTTCACAGCAGCTGACACATAAGGAGTTAGTTCCACCAGCAGCTTGTCAATTATTTTCCTTTTCAGTAAATTCTTCCTAGTCATAGTCTTACCACAAGTAGGTTCTAGCTCCCCCAGAAGATTGGCTTCATCTAGGTGAGCAATCAGACCATTCTCAGTCAGAATGTCTGATATTAATCTACCCATAGGAATCCAATTCCTTTTGGATTTGGGGTTTTTCATCCTTTCAGCTTCCCTAGTCTCTTTTACATGGTTCCAGAGATGTTCAAATAGCAAGTAAGGCAAATCAATTTTGACATTAGTTCTGAGGCAGAACAACAAATATTATTGATCAGCGTTGATGTAATCAGGAGAGCTGGTGTCTTTCCTATGGTGAATACATCCATGAATAATCCTTGCCCAAATCTTGTATTTATCTTTCAAGTCCCTGACTTTAGAGGAACCTTAACCATTTGTGAAAATCTCTGAATATACCCGTGACATCTCCATTCTTCCACTTGGCATTCCTGTAACTCCAAGTCCTTTAAACCCTAGTAACTTTCTGATTTTATGAGAAATCCATGCAGGGTCTTGAGGTTAGATACCAATAAATCAAAAAAGTGGCCCTAGCCATCATCAACGCAGCAAGAAGGCTCAAACACTACTTTTTAGCACATACCATAGTCGTTCGGACAGAGCAACTAATAAAGCAACTGCCCGGTAGGCCTGATATGGCGGTCAGGATGCTAAAATGGTCCTTAGAACTATTAGAATTCAACATTCGGTACGAAGGCAGGAAATCCCTGAAAGCTCAGGCGTTGGCCGACTTTGTGGCCGAATTGACTTCGCCCGCACCCCCAGACGGGACGCGCTGGTGGAAAATCTTTGTCAACAGTGCCTCTAGTTCAATAGAAAGTGGAGCAGGCATTATCCTAGAGAACGAGGATGGGATCCTAATCAAAGTCTCCCTTACACTATCCTTCCCAACTTACAACAACCAAGCTAAATACGAGGCATTCTTAGCAAGGTTACGCCTGACCAAAAATCTGGGAGCTAAGGAGGTTAAGATCTTTACTAACTCTCAACTTGTTGCATCCTAGGTACGAGGGGGATATCAGGTGAAAAACGACTACCTCGCTGAGTATTGGGCCCTTGTCCAAGAAAGAAAGAAGAAATCCAAATTCGTGGATGTAGAACATGTTCTCCATGAACATAACGCTCGATCAAACATGATGTCCAAACTAGCGAGCACAAAGAGGAAAGGGGGGAATAAGTCAGTGATACAAAAAATTCTTCCTTGACCAAGCACCCATAGATCCCCGTCGATTTTGGAAGTATTCGCCATAGGAGACAATGACTGCTGGATGACCCTTGTACACAACTACCCCATTTCGTCTAACTCTAAATAATTCCATCACAACCACAAAGATTGAATGTAACATCCCTTGGATGTTTCTTTTATATTATAGCATTTCATACAAGGACACCAAAAAATTTCATTATTGTTGGGAAAGTTTTTTTTTTCGAAATCAAAAAATTGTAACAACCCATTCTCATACTCGCTACTTAATCTATTGGATTTTATCCAACTACGATCCATAATCAGATAAAGCTTATGAAAATAAAATAAAAATAGTACATATTATTACATCAAACTATGCGTAAGAAAGGATATCAAAGAAGTGAAAAAATAATTGGAAGACTATAGATCTTTCCAACTTCCAAGAGAAGAAAACATATAGAATTAAAGAACCAATAATGAGAAAACTTGACAGGCGTGAAATATTTTGGATTTTAGACTTTCAAGGATCAGAGAAGATGAGGAATTAGAAGAAACAATATAAATGTGAAATTCCTCTTTGAACCAAAACACCAAAGAAACTTCATCCAAAGAAATTATAGAAGAAGAAGTATCAAAATGATTACTTATGTTAAATCTTTCAACAATGTTGATGTGGTTGTAGAGGCTACTCCTGTGCAAAATCATACTCAGAATCAAGAATTAGAAAGGAGCCGCTCTTGTGCAACCAAAATTTTGAGACTCAGGAGAGCTCTCAAGAAGAGGAGATCAAGAAGAAGAAGAAGAAAGGTGAAAAGGCCACAGGCTTCTACAGTTGGGATTGGATTGGATTGGATTCTTAAATTAACTCCAATCTTCACCTACAAAATCTTTGTAGAATATTCTCCACAAAAATAGAAACAATGTTCATAAAAAGTTTCCTAAAAAGTCTCAATCGATCCTTTTTAGTTACCAATCAAATTTTCCCATGTTTCTAACAATAACCCCAACAATAGGCATATCATACCCTTGAACATAGAGGAAAGATGCAGTAAAATTTGCATTCCCTCTTTTTTGTAATTGCTATAACTCTTCAATAGTACAAGTTTCAAGATTCGTAGTGTCATCCTTTCCTTCAACAAGATTCCTTATCAGTTGCTTGTATCTTCCAAGATCTTTGTACCAGTCATATTGAATAATATATTTGAAAGAATTCATATTTTCACTATGAAATGTCATGACATCTTTCTTGACGTAATACATCTTCAACAACAGACCAGAGAATCTTTCTCTTGTTTCCCTCAAGGCAACACATCCATCAGTATTTGATATTACCTGGTTAAATTCAGTGATGTTACCATTATCAGGGTGACCTGCAGTGAGATCCCTAAATTGTTCTATATTTCCCTTAATAGACAGACATATGTTGGATTGAGAATTCACTAACTAAGTGTTTGAGAATTCATTAGTCTCCTCTCTTAGTGTTACATCAGTTTTCACATAGGATGTTCCAACATTGTCTCTGACATCCTACCTTTCTTCAACAATCATCAATTCTCACATTGATAGATTCCATTGTCATACTAGTTTTGGAATTATAAATCCTATTAACTCTCCCGGCTAAAGAGTAAGCCAGAAATATCCCTTCATCCCCTATGAAACTCATCTTGTCCACTTGACTTTAGTAAAAAAGATCTGTAACTTACTTCCAAAAATGTGAAATTATTTTACTTTAGGTTTTCTTCCTTTCCACAACTCATAAGGAGTAGAGAAAATACCTCCCCTTAAAGTGACCCTATTATGAATATAGCAAGCAATATTCATAGCTTCAGCCCAAAATTCAAATGGCAATTGCTTAGCACAAAGCATCACTCTAGCTGATTCCTATATTGCTCTTGTCTTTTTCTCACTAATACCATCTCATTGAGTTTTCCAAGAATAATAGAACTCGTAACTTATTCCTACAAAATCACAAAATTCAGAAAATTTTGTATTCTTAAACTCCATGTCATTGTGACTTCTAACTTTGACAATCACACTTTCTTTCTCCTCTTAAATGCCTTTACACATATCTTTGAACATTTTAAACTATATGATTTTTCTCTAATAAAATTCATCCAAGTATATCAAGAAAAGTCATCTACAACCATAAAGACATGCCTTTTTCCTCCTAGGCTGTCTACCTGTAATGGTCCCATTACATCCATATGAATAAGTTCTAAAACGTTGGAAGTAGTCTGATGTTGCAACATTGGGTGTGGCATCATGATCTGCTTTTTACTTTCAAACTCATCCCAAACTTATCCTTCTTCAATCTTGAGATCTGGCATATCTCTAATGGCTCCTTTAGATATGTCTTTCTTCATTCTTTTGAAATGAAGATTTCCAAATATTTGGTGCCATAGCTTCACTTCATCCTACTTGGTTGTTGAACATGTGGAAGAGTAAGCAACTATTTCAGATTCCCATAGGTAGTTGTTGTCTTTAGACCTAATATCTTTCATTAGTACAACTTCTTTCTTATTCTTGACCATACATTCTGATTTTGAGAAGTTGACTAATAAACCTTGGTCACATAGTTGACTAATACTAATAAGATTAGTATTCAATCATTTGGCGTACAACACATTGTCAAACCTTGGACAACCATCACACATCAGAATTCCCACACCTTTGATTTCTCCATTAAAACCATCACCAAATCTAACAGAACCTATAGGATGAAGCTTAACATCCACCAACATCTTTTGAACATATGTCATATGTCTAGAGCATCAACTGTCACAGTACCAATTTTCACTAGTTGAATCTCTTAAGGAAGTATGAGCTATAAGGTTAATGTTCTGATTTTCAATATTTCTCTTCTTACTCACTTTCTTAGCTTTGGAGCAAACTGAAGACTTTTGATCTCCATATAATTTGAAGCAAAAAGGCTTTATATGACCAAACTCACCATAATAGTGACATCTCCAAGTAGATTGAGGTTGATTTGGAAATTCATTATTTCTACCAGGATGTTGTAACATGTGTGCGGACATGTTGATCTCTTTCTTATTCACACCAGGAAAGTACTTTTACTCTAACATTCTCCTCAATTTACTATTAGATTGATAATGAACTTTGGCATCTTCATTCTCTTTCACCATATTTATATAATCAGCCAAGTTATTAATCTTTGAATTTAAGCGAGTTACCTCAGTTTGAAATTGAGAAACAGTACTAAGGAGTTGCTTCCTTTCATTCTCCAAATCAGTGGTTATTTTCCACGCTATTCTTCTTTCTTGAGGCTTTCTTCACACCTGTCACATGTATCCTTGTAGGACACATCCAGATCTTCATAAAGATCAATCTCATCACAATCTTCAACTTCATCTGGCCATCTTCCAGGAAGAGACAATACAAGTTTGGAAGTCTAAGAATCGTCTTCATTTTCTGACTTGTCATCATCAGACCGAGATGCAGTAAATCCCTTCTTCTTCCTTTTGAGAAAGGTGGGACATTCTGGTTTGATATGACCATAACCTTCACACTCATAACATTGAATATCTTTACTTTGGTTTACATTTTCTTCTGACATAATATTATTCTGAGGATTTTCTGTATTACTGATGTCAGATGAGATGTTCCTGAAACTTAGCCTTCCTCTTTTGTCAAAACTTTTGAATACCCTATTGAATTGATTTCCAAGAAGAACAATGGTATTAGATAGATTCTCATCAGTGTCAAGTTCAGCTTGACCATTATCGTTTTCAGAGTTGGATACAAAATTTATGCTCTTGTTCCTTTTCTCATATTTATCACTGATAGATAATTCAAATGTTTGAAGTGATCCAATGAGTTCATTAACTCTCATGTTATTGATGTCCTGAGCTTCTTCAATATTTGTGACCTTCATGTCAAATATCCTAGGCAATGACCTAAGAATCTTCTTGACCAACTTTGCTTCTGACATCTTCTCTCCCAAGGAACTTAATGCACTAGCAATTTCAAGAATCTTCATTTGATATTCTTGAATTGTCTCATCATCATTTATCTTTAAGTTATCAAATTTGGAGGTGGAAAGTTTAAGTCTTGAAATATTCACCTGAGAGGTACCTTCATAAGTTGTTTTGTGAATTTCCCAAGCCTCCTTAGCCTTAGTACACATATTAATCAGCCTGAAAACATTTTTGTCTACTCCGTTGAATAGATCATTTAAAGCCTTGTAATTTCCAATGGCTTCTTTATCATCATCTTTATTCCATTCTTCTTCCGGTTTTATTATGTCAGTTTCAATCTCTTTCCCATTTTTATCAATGAAATTTATGAGAGGATGCTTCCATCCTTTCAAAACAGCCTTCCAAGCTTTGTTGTCCATAACTTTCAGAAAAGTTATCATGCGAACTTTCCACCAGTCATAGTTAGAAGCATCTAACATGGCTAGTCTGTTGTTATAACATCCTTCTTTCTCCATAGTGTCAGAAAACATATCCTTGAATCTCACCCAGTGACAAGAATAGGGTGCCCGCTCTTGCTGCCAATTAATACTCTAGCACATACATAATATCAAAAGTTAAGATTAATTCCTTACCAAAATGCAATGTCACAACAAATGTTATTACATCTGCTGACAGAATAAAAAACAAAATACCAACACATCATAACTATAACTTGCAGAAAAAGAAAGAACACAACGATATGTTAACCCAATTGGATGCTAACTCACCTACTCTAGGGCTACATAGACAGGAAGGAAATCCATTATTAGCAGTATTAATTTGAAGTTAAACTAGTCCCAAATTTATAACTTATCACTTAATCCCTACCCAGTGCAACTTCTACCTAGGTCTTCCCTAGATATAGAAAATTGGCATCCCACTTTCAATCACCGCAGTGATAAAAAGCCCAGTCATAGGGAAAATAATTCCAGTCCTAGAAACTGTTAGGAAGTACACACTCCCCAATTACAACTACTTACTTTGCTCAAAAGCTTCAATAAGAACCATAATCAACTCATGCCTTAGGGCTTTGAGTGAGGACAATAACTTGACTAACAGTCAAGTATAATCAGTTAACTAAAATGTATCATAGATACATGAGGATGTACAATAAAAAACACACGGAGCACCTAAGGACTATAAAACCCTAAACCCTTATTTTTCACAAGGTTTTACAATAAAAACTATGCTTAAAAACTAGGTCTTAGATGACTCCTTATATAGGCTTCTCCAGTTGTAATTGTACTGACTTGGATTCTTCAATCAACTTTAAACTTCAGCTAAAAAATCTATGCAAAATATTCTCCATAAAAATAGAAACAATCTTCATAAAAAGTTTCCTAAAATGTCTCAATCGATCCTTTTTAGTTACCAATCAAATTTGCCCCATGTTTCTAACAAAATCCTTGATTGGCCTGCGCCTATAATGAGTACAAAATATTCCAAATACTCATATCTTTAAATTAAATCTTCAAGGATATTCAAAAGCAGTGACTGCTGCATCAGCCTCAGGATGTCACAACATCTTCTTTGATATATGGCAGAAAACACATAACAACAAAATCTGTTATGACAGTTGATAAAGATGCTGCATCATCTTACTCAACAACAACATAGAACCATGCTTAGTCAAAATTTAGTCAGTCATAGAACCATGGAACTAACACTGACGTAAAATATTTAAAAATAAAAGGCGCCTTTTTTGTTCCATATAAAATATTAAATAGCAGGAGCTGGGAATCGAACCTCAAATAATGATCATATATTTATGTCAGTTTTATAATATCCGAGGTAAGAGATTTATTATTATTATTATTATTATTATTATTATTATTATTATTATTAGTATTATTATTATTATTATTATTATTATTATTATTATTATTATTATTATTATTATTATTATTATTTTAAATAAAATAATACGCTCCGTTCACATGTTCCAACAATTCTTATTTGTAGTTTGTGAAAGCTTCGTCATGTATCCTGTTATTTTTTGTAGTGAAGGGATCTAACCCAAGAGAACCCAAATAATATTAGGTACCTAAGTACTATTATATGTTTTGTATGCAATTGAAGATCATATGTTAGTATTGTAAAATCAAGATTGTTCTATCAAGATATAAGTGTTAGAACAAAGTTTGGTTCTAATCATATCTTAGAGTTTTGATGATAACAATGAAATAAATTTTGTGATATATATTTTATACTCTGACTTGTATATTCTCTAAGATCAGATGAAGTTCTGTCTTACGCATCTTAGAAAGAAACAAAATTCTACGCAGGTATAAAGCAAACTCAGAAGGAAGCACTCCAAAGCAAACTCTGATGAAGAGAAATCCTAAGAAACTTATGATGAAGCTAGTTGAAGCAAAGATCTGATAGAAGCATGCTGAAAGCAACATCTGATAAATGCAAGATTAAAGCAAACTCTGATGATCACATATTGAAGAATACTCTGATAGAAGAATAGATATAGTAAACTATGAATTAGCAACGCTGCAAGCAAACACTTCAACTTCCAGAGACAAGCTCTGACAGTACCGTTGGTTATTAAATGCTAAGACGGATAACACACTCAAGTATACTACGCGCACTAGCATTGGAAACATAAAGACCAAATCTACTCGCTACACGCATCATTGCAAACACGCTTCATTAAATGCACACACCATTATCAAGGCATTAACGGTCAATTGGAAGCTATATATAGAAGACTTTTTGTATCAAAGAAAGGTTACTGACTTACGTGAAATATACTTACACTCACTGTTTTCATACTTGTAAAACAATACTTTATAGTGGGTAGTTCTTAAGCATTAGGCAACAATCTTAGTGAAAAATCACAGTTGTGATAAAGCTTTTTAGAAGCAAATCTTTTTCACTACTATTAAGAGACAATTTTGTAAGTGTTCCTTGAGAGAACAGTTGGGTCAGTTTTCTCAAGAGGGCTAGGACTAGTTGAGTCTTAGAGGTGTTAGTCACTTACAATTAGCTTGTTCATTGTATTTTTAGTTACACCAGTTTGGTTGTGCGCTTGTAATCAGTTTGATTATAGTGGATTAAGTCCTCATTAAGAGAGGTGAAATCACCTTGGCGGGTGGACTGGAGTAGTTTGAGTTTCAAACGAACCAGGATAAAATTACCAATGTCCTTCCATTAGTATTGCGCTAGAAAAGAAGAAAAACTTATTCAACCCCCCCCCCCTTCTAAGTGTTTTCTCAACCTTCAATTGGCATCAGAGCTTAGTTCTGGGTGCAAACACCTAACAATGTCAGAAAAAGATCCAGAAGGAAAACACTATGGAATCTGAACAAAACAACAACAACACCAAACCTCTCGTGTTTGATGGAGAAGACTTTGAATACTGGAAGGATAGACTAGAAAGTTTCTTTCTAGGGCACGATGGTGATCTATGGGATTTGGTCCTTGACGGGTACACTCATCCAGAAGATAAAGACGGAAACAAAATTGACAGAAGGAACATGGATAAACAACAAAAGCTAGATTTCAAGAATCACCATAGAGCAAGAAACATCTTTCTGAATGCTATGTCGAAAAATGAATATGAGAAAATCACCAACAGAGATACGACACATGTTATGTTTGAATCCCTCAAGATGACTTATGAAGGAAATGCTCAAGTAAAGGAGACAAAAGCTCTGGCTCTCGTTCAGAAGTATGAAGCATTCAAAATGGAAGAAAATGAGTCTATTGAAGTTATGTTCTCGAGATTCCAAACTCTGATTGTTGGCCTAAGAGTTCTGAACAAAGGATACACCAAGGCAGACCATGTGAAGAAAATCATCAGAAGTTTACCCTGAAGATGGGCACCTATGGTCACCGCATTCAAAGTATCAAAAGATCTGAATAACGTTTCCCTTGAAGAACTTATCAATGCTTTAAGGAGTAACGATATAGAACTTGATGAACACGAGCCTCAGAAGAAAGGTAAGTCTGTAGCTCTTAAATCTATTAAAAAATATGAAACTAACGCTTTTTAGGCTGAAGAAGGAAACTCTGAAGATTCTGCATCAGAAGAAGACGAGTTATCTCTGCTCTCCAGAAGGATCAATCAGATGTGGAAGCATAGACAAAATAAGTTCAGGAACTACAAGAGGTCAGAAGATAAACCAGAATCTTCTGAACATAATAAGTCAAGCAGAAGAGATGTAGTCTGCTATGAATGCAAAGAACCTGGACACTACAGAAATGACTGCCCCAAGCTGCAAAGAGAAATACTCAAGAAAAGTTTTGGTAAAAAGAAAGGCATGATAGCCACCTGGGATGATTCAGAATCATCTGAAGCTGAATCGGACTCAAGATGAACACGCTAATCTAGAATTTATGGCTACCACAACAAATGAATCTGACTCAGACTCAGAACCAAAAGAGGTATTCTCTGAATTCTCTAGAACTGAACTTGCTGAAAGCCTATCTGAACTGCTTGAAAACTACAGTAAACTCAAAATCAAATACAAGAAACTCAAAAAGAATCTTGCATCTGATCTTGAGAAACTTGAAACAGAAAACTCTGAACTTAAAGAAAACATTTTTAAACGAAAAAAAGATGTTCAAAAATTTGAAAAGAACTCTATTTCAGATTCTGCTTCAAGTTCAAAATATATTCTAAAATAATATGACTCTAGTTTTCAAACGTTTCTCGCTAAAAGCATAGATACAAGCAAAATGGCTTCAATGATCTATGGTGTTAGTGGAAATGACAGAAGAGGTATTGGATATAAAGCTCCCAGAGGGAAAGAATTATATAAACCTAAGCTCGTTGAGGAAATGGTTATATCATATAAACCACTACACAAGCAATTTAATTTTGGGCACAAACATGATATCAAATACACTTCTCACTCTGAAAATTCCTATGCAAAATCAAAGTTCAATCTGAACTATAGAAACTCTAACTAAAAAGGACCCAAAAAGAAATGGGTACCTAAGGAGAAAATAATCTATGTTGCAGTGTCCTTAACAGCTCAGTTGAAACACCAGTCATGGTACCTGGACTCTGGATGCTCTCGTCATATGACAGGAAGAAAATCTATGTTCCAAAGTCTGGAACTTAAATCTGGAGGTGATGTCAAATTTGGAGGAAATAAAAAAGGAAAGATTATTGGTTCTGGAACCATCGGAAACGGTAACCTTCCCTCTATAACTAATGTTCTTTTAGTAGAAGGATTACCTCATAACTTGTTGTCCATAAGTCAATTAAGTGACAACGGTTATAACATTATCTTTAATCAAAAATCCTGTAGAGCTGTTAGTCAAAAAGACAGAACAATCCTTTTTACTGGCAAGAGAAAGAACAATATCTATAAAATTAATCTTTCTAATCTTAAAACTAAAAATGTAAAATGCCTTATGTATGTTAGCGACGAGCAATGGGTCTGGCACAGAATATTGGGACATGTTAGCATGAGAAGAATATCTCAAATTAACAAACTCAATATGGTCAGAGGACTCCCTAATCTGAAATTTAACTCAGAAGCTCTGTGCGAAGCTTGTCAGAAAGGAAAATTTTCAAAACCTTTTTTCAAATCAAAAAATATTGTTTCTTCCTCTAGGCCATTGGAACTTCTTCATATTGATCTGTTTGGACCAGTTAAAATTGCATCCATCAGAGGAAAGAAGTATAGATTGGTCATTGTTGACGACTACAACAGATGGACATGGGTTAAGTTTTTAAAACACAAGGATGAGTCGCATTCTGTGTTCTTTGACTTCTGCATCCAAGTTCAAAATGAAAAGGATTTTAAAATCATAAAAGTTAGAAGTGATCATGGAGGAGAATTTGAAAATCATTTTTTTTGAAATTTTTTTAAAGAAAATGGAATTTCTCATGATTTCTCTTGTCCTAGAACTCCCCAACAAAATGGAGTTATAGAACGAAAGAATAGAAACCTTGCAAGAAATGGCCAAAACCATGATCAATGAAACTAATATGGCTAAACACTTCTGGGCAGAAGCAGTGAACACAACGTGTTACATTCAAAAAAGAGTCTCTATAATACCTATTCTTGAAAAGACTCCTTATGAATTATGGAAAAACAGAAAAACCAACATTTCATATTTCCATCCTTTTGGATGCACTTGCTATATTCTGAATACTAGAGATAATCTGAACAAGTTTGATTCTAAGGCACAAAAGTGCTTTCTGCTTGGATATTCTGAACGCTCAAAAGGCTATAGGGTATACAACACAGAAACTCTGATTGTTGAAGAATCAGTCAAAGTCAGATTTGATGATAAGCCTGGCCAGCAAAAGCCAAAGCAAATTGAAAATTCTGCAGGAACAGAAGACCACCTTACAAACTTTGATGAGTCAGAAGTAAAAGACATCTCAGAAGATCCTCCTATTGAAAATGCTCTGGAAAATCTAAAAATTTCTGAACAATCCTCACAAAATAAATTCCCCAGAATCACATCCGCACACCCAGAAAATGCGATTATAGGAAAGAAAGAAGATCCCATCAGAACAAGATCCTCCTTCAGAAACAATGAAGAATCACTGTTTGGATTTGTCTCGCTGATTGAGCCAACTTCAATAGATGAAGCTCTGCTGGATAATGATTGGATCCTAGCTATGCAAGAGGAATTAAATCAATTTTCAAGAAATGATGTGTGGGATCTTGTTCCAAAACCAAAAGGATTTAATATCATTGGAACTAAATGGGTCTTCAGAAACAAGCTGAATGAGCAAGGAGAGGTTGTCAGAAACAAAGCACGACTGGTGGCTCAGGGTTATAGTCAACAAGAAGGAATTGACTATAATGAAACCTTTTCCCCAATCGTCAGGTTAGAATCAATTATATTGTTAATTTCTTTTGTTGTTCAACATAACATCTCATTATATCAAATGGATGTTAAAAGTGCCTTTTTAAATGGTTACATAGAAGAAGAATTTTATGTCCACCAACCTCCGGGTTTTGATGACTCAAAATTTCTAGAACATGTGTTCAAACTGAAAAAAGTCTCGGTACAGTCTGAAACAAGCTCCCAGAGCTTGGCATGAACGTATGAGTAACTTTCTTTTAGAAAAGAATTTTACCAGAGGCAAAGTGGACACAATCTTATTCAGAAAAATATTTAAAAATGACATTTTAATTTGTCAAATATATGTTGATGATATTATTTTTGGAACTTCTAATGTCTCTCTTGGAAGAGAATTTGCTGAATCTATGCAGGCTGAATTTGAGATGAGCATGATGGGAGAACTAAAATTCTTTCTGGGAATTCAAATAAATCAAACGCCAGAAGGTACCTACATACATCAGACAAAGTATGTCAAGGAACTTCTGAAGAAATTCCAGCTATCAGAAAGTAAAGAAGCAAAGACCCCAATTCATCCCACATGCACTCTGGGAAAAGACGAGGTAAGTAAGAAAGTAGGTTAGAAACTCTACCGAGGTATGATTGGATCTCTTCTTTATCTGACTGCATCTAGTCCAGTTATTCTATTCACTGTATGTCTATGTGCTAGATTCCAATCAGATCCTAGAGAATCTCACTTAACCGTTGTTAAGCGAATTCTGAGGTATCTGAAAGGTACTACTAACCTTGGACTGTGTTACAAAAAATCCAAAGATTTTAAACTAGTAGGTTATTGTGATGCTGACTTTGCTGGAGATAGAATAGAATGCAAAAGCACCTCTGAAAGCTGTCAGTTTCTGGGTGATAACGTCATCTCATGGTACAGCAAGAAGCAAGCTACTATTGCACTATCAACCACTAAAGCTGAATATATATCTGCTGCTGGATGTAGCACTCAGATAATCTGGATGAAGGGCCAATTGGAAGATTATCATCTATATGAAAGTAAGATTCCTATCTTCTGTGATAATACCTCTGCTATCTGTCTCTAAAAAAAATCCCATCTTACATTCTAAGGCAAAACATATAGAAATCAAACATCATTTCATAAGGGACTACATTCAGAAGGGAATTGTAAACTTAAATTTTGTAGACACAGGCCATCAATGGGCTGACATTTTTACCAAACCCCTTGCTGAAGATAGATTCAAATTCATTCTGAAAAACATCAGCATGGAATTTTGTCCTGAATAAAAATATTTTTTTCTTCTATATGTGTTTCCAGAATGTTCTGAAATGAATGTTCTGATTGACTGCTCTTCATAAGTTAGAAGAGGAGTTACATCAGAAGCCATTCATCATGTTCTGAAATGTGTCTAACATTTCATTACTAGAATGGTCAGAAGTTCATTATATTAAACCAGCTGTCTCATGCTACCCTCAGAAGTTGAACGCGTGTTTCAATTCTGAAAGGTCATGCATGCGTGCACTGCTATTGAGACGCCGTTCCTAGGTAACTGTTCAGATTTGATCAAAATCACGCACCCCCTTAAATGTCAAATCTCATTAATTGTCTATAATTATTATGTTTTCTAAATCGCTTCCAATTCTTAAACTATTCATTATTTTAAAGATTCTTTTTAGCTGTAAATACCCTTACAAAATCCCTATTCTATTTTTTACTTTCTTTCTCAAACTTCAAACCACCTCTACGTTTTTGTGCAAACTCTCTCAACTCCCTTCTCAAATTCTAAAACCTAAACGTTCAAATGGCTTCATCTTCATCTCCTTCCTCAAGCATTCCTATGTCCTCAAACAGCGCTCAACAAGCAGAAAGGTATGTTACTCCTGAGAGAACGACACTGATTCCAGTGGACAACTTGGAAGTGGTGGCTGAACTTATGGTAGATTTTGATAATCTGAAGGAAAATGGGTTTGACTTGCTCCTAGTTGTGGAGTTCCAAGGTTGGAAAAACTTCTTTGATCGTCTTGTAGGACCAGTATTCCCTCATCTAGTTAAGGAATTCTGGATTCATGCTATTGCTTCCCCAAAAGTCATCCTTTCGTTTGTCATGGGCAAAGAGATTTCTATAACTGAGAATCTCATCAGGAAGCTTCTAGGTTTTGAAGGACATGGCGTTACTGGAATCTCTAGTGGACGAACGGATATGTCCAAAGTCTATGCTGAAATCTTTATTTCTGGGCAAGCTTCAAACAAGGTCCGAGACTTGAAGAGCTACTATAAAATCTGGGCAAAAATCATCCATGGATGCATACATTGCTGGAAGGAAACTAGTTCTCCTGATTACATTAATGCTGATCAAAAGTACCTTCTGTTTTGTCTAGGAACAAATGTAAAGATTGATCTGCCATACCTTCTGTTCAACCATCTGTGGACACATGTGAAGGAAACTAGGGAAGCTGAGAGGGTCAGAAACCCTAAATCAAAGAGAAACTGGATCCCTCTAGGAAGACTAATTTCAGACATTCTGACTGAGAATGGTCTGATAGCCCACTTAGAAGATGAAAACTTACTTAGAGAGTTGGAGCCTACGTGTGGAAAACCTCTGACCGGAAAGAACCTACTGAAGAGGAAGCTGATCGAGAAAGTTCTGGTAGAACCTACACCATACGTCTCAGCAATAGTCACCAGCAGGAGAATCCCCATTGAAGATTTTCCCCTGTTTAACTCTGGTGATCATCCGAAGATCATTCTTCACTTCATTGAAGCATGTAAAGAAAGTGGTATCCCCATTGACCCTGCTTGGCTTCAAGGAAGAAATCTCCCTCCACCAGATGTTGTCCTCCAGAAGAAGAAAAGGCAAGCTGAATTTGGCCCCTCTGTAGACCTCAGAAGAAGAAGAAGAAGAAATCAGTAGGTACAACCTCTAAAACCATTTCTGTTAATGATTTTGTGCGCATGGAAACATCTGCTGAACCTCAAACCCTTAAAAATATAGAAGTTCACATAGACCTAACACAAACATCTGAGCCCCTGGATACCAACCATGAAATTGACCAAGTATTATCTGACATAGATAATTTTGCTGCTGAAGTACCTCAACAAACTCAACCTTAAACTCAAATACCTCCTTCTGCTCCTCACCATCAGAATCCAAATGATCCTGCTCACAACCCTCTACCAACATCCCCCATCAGACCTTTATCAGCAAGACCCTCTGAGTGGTATGATGGTTCTTGGAGACTACCTAGCATAAATGTTTCTCTGGCTACACAACCACCATCCTTCATCCTACCATCTGAAAACATTTTTTCCCTAAATTTTTCACCAGCACCTTCTCCTCCTTCCTCACCTCAAACCACAATCATCATATCTCCTGATGTCACACCACCTCCCTCACCAGAAATCCGTTCCCCTCATCATCTGAAACCTCTTCACCTCTCTCTCTAGAACCAATCCCTAGTCCATCCTCAGTAGAACCTCCTGAACCCTCTGTCCCTTCTGACTTTCTCAGAACTGTAGTTGATCTTGAATCACTATGTTATCTACAAATAAAATCCACTAAAAAGGCCTCTCCAAACTAACTCCAAAATCTGATCAATCAGAAGTTCCTGTACACTGTCAGAACTTCATAACAGAAATGCAGACGTGGATTGACCTGCTGAAAGATGACAGTGCCAGCAACCTTAATCCAGCAGCGTGTGATTTTATGTGGGACGCTTTCAAAAGAAAAATAAATGATGAAATCCTCAATTTGCGAGAACTGTGCTATGCTCAGATTCTTGAGAATTTCTCCAAGTATCTAAATACTTTCTTGACGGAAGTAATAAACATCTCGGATCAGAGGTCTCCACTACAAATTACTGGTGCTCCATTACCTCCTGCTGACCCCATGGAGATATCAGAAGATGAATCAGAAGATGACGCTGAGTCTGAACCACATCCTTTGGCCATGATTCTGTATCACCAACCTTCTGCTAAAGCTAGCCCTGAGAAAGTGCCTACTCTGCTCATTAATCCTGGTACCTTTCTCTCAAATGCTGTGTACTCAGGCTCTGCTACTTCTGCTTCTAAGGTTGTCTCATCTGAAGCTGCTTCAACTTCTGTGGCACCCTCGATGTTGCTGGAAACTCTGAATGAACTGAAGAAGGACAATGAGGCCATCCACGAACGTTTGGATAAACAAGATGAAACCAATAAGGAAATCATATCTTGGATGCAGAAACAAGAGGATTCCTCAAATGAAATCAAGAATCTTCTGCTTTCCTTTGTTTCTTGTCGCTCTTAGATTTTATTTCTAAATTTTTTCTCTTGTTGTTTTTGTTTTGTAACTCTGTTTTCTTTTGAATCTTCAATATATGACTTTTTTGGATTTCTTTACATTTTTTACTTTTTGATTATGAAAAAAAGGGGGAGAAAATGATATTTTGATCTGATCCATGAAACAGTTATGGGACTAAGTCTCAAACATTTCTAACGAAATACAAAGTTTTTTTTCCTTCTATTTAAGAGATATGCAGGAATTCAAGAAACTCTAAAAGACTAAGCTTTGAACATCATCAGGAAAAGAATTGCTAAAGAAACTCTGAAAGAAAAAGTCTAAAAGCTCTGAAGAACAAATCTCAGGAAGTTTCCCTTATGCTTTTTAATTATTCTTTATTTCAGAAGAAGAAATATCAATCTCGGGGGGAGATTATCTATCTCAGGGGGAGATTATCTATCTCAGGGGGAGATCCTCATACTTGCACAAAATTTATTTTTAATCAAAATCTGAATTGTTTTGTCATCATCAAAAAGGGAGAGATTGTTAGAACAAAGTTTGGTTCTAATCATATCTTACAGTTTTGATGATAACAATGAAATAAATTTTGTGATATATATTTTATACTCTGACTTGTATGTTCTCCAAGATCAGATGAAGTTCTGTCTTACGCATCTTAGAAAGAAACAGCATTCTACGCAGGTATAAAGCAAACTCAGAAGAAAGTACTCCAAAGCAAACTCTGATGAAGAGCAATCCTAAGAAACATCTGATGAAGCTAGTTGGAGCAAAGATCTGATAGAAGCACGCTGAAAGCAACATCTGATAAATGCAAGATTAAAGCAAACTCTGATGATCACATATTGAAGAATACTCTGATAGAAGAATAGAAATAGTAAACTCTGAATTAGCAACGCTGCAAGCAAACACTTCAACTTCCAGAGATAAGCTCTGATAGTACAGTTGGTTATTAAATGCTAATACGGATAACACACTCAAGTATACTACGTGCACTAGCATTGGAAACATAAAGACCAAATTTACTCGCTACACGCATCATTGCAAACACGCTTCATTAAATGCATGCACCATTATCAAGGCATTAACGATCAATTGGAAGCTATATATAGAAGACCTTTTGTATCAAAGAAAGGTTACTGACTTACGTGAAATATACTTACACTCACTGTTTTCATACTTGTAAACTAATACTGTATAGTGCGTAGTTCTTAAGCATTGGGCAACAATCTTAGTGAAAAATCACAGTTGTGATAAAGCTTTTTAGAAGCAAATCTTTTTCACTATTATTAAGAGACAATTTTGTAAGTGTTCCTTGAGAGACTAGTTGGGTCAGTTTTCTGAAGAGGGATAGGACTAGTTGAGTCTTAGAGGTGTTAGTCACTTGCAGTTAGCTTGTGCATTATATTGTTAGTCACACCAGTTTGGTTGTGCGCTTGTAATCAGTTTGATTATATTGGATTAAGTCCTCGTTGAGAGAGGCGAAATCACCTTGGCGGGTGGACTGGAGTAGTTTGAGTTTCAAACGAACCAGGATAAAATTACCAGTGTTCTTCCATTAGTATTGTGCTAGAAAAGAAGAAAAACTTATTCAACCCCCCCCCCCCCCCCCCCCCTTCTAAGTGTTTTCTCAGAATTTTTTTTGGAATAACCATGTATTAAATTTTTTTTCCGCAAATAACCATGTTTTGAAACAAATTACGCAAATAACCATGTTTCAGATGACTCCCCAAAGGAGGAGCCATCTCACTTGGCGCCTACACCTACTTTTTAAGGGGAGGCGCCATCTCACTTGGCGCCTAGGTGCTTAGGGCTTGCCCTAAGCCAAGTGAGATGGCGCCTTAGTGCATTTGCTAGGGCAATTTTCGCGTTTTCCTTTTCAATCTGGTGCGTTACGTATTCAATATAGGATCAACAAAATTGACTTTTTATTTACAAAAATTGATTACACCCATAAGTATTACATAAAAAAATAGATTAAATAAAAAAAATAGATTAATCAGTGGTCCCCCAGAACCCGGTAATGACCCCCGGTTCTGCATCCCCGTCCTCACCTTTCCCGTGCTGGGTGTCTTTGCGTTTCCTGCTGTGGGAGGATCGATGGCCCAACAAGGTCAATGCGTTACGGATCCATGAAATCAGTCAGATCTCCATATCTAGAAGATCCGCTTTGGTACATTCGGTTACCCATACCCTCAAAGTTTGGTCGTGTTGGCAGTGGGTGGGGTTCCATGGTTGGTATGTAGAATTGATCGTCTGAGTACAACGGGTAGAAAGGAAATGGATCTTGGGGTGTTTGGTATTGAATATTTTGGGTGGTTTGGTGATACTGTGGTTGATGGTAAGTTGGGTCGGTTGGTTCATAATCTTCCGACATTCCCAGATCAGGGCTAAGGCTGGATGTTGAGGGGCCCATATTGGGATATACAGAAGACTGAAATTGTGTGTGGGGTATGTGGGTGTGTTGGTATTGTGATTGGAATTGCGGTTGGGTGTGAGGCATATGGGGGTATTGGTACCGAGGTGATGGTTGTGGTTGGTTGTGGGGCATTTGGGTGTAATTGTACTGTAGTGGCGACTGTGGTTGGGTGTTTGTGGTTCTGTTTCGTCTGGGGGGTTGGTGGGAGGTTGATGTGTGTTGGGTTTGTTGTTGGGAAAATGAGGGTTGTGCCCATTGTGTTCGTGGGTCAACCAATTACCTTGGATGAGATACGTGCATTTCAGGGTTATTAACCGACCTGTACCAAGATAAATACTGATCCGTGTGTCGCATGTTACCATGATTGAGGAAAACCGGGAATTACAAGACATGTCGGTGACGCCTCTGCCACATCTTACACCATTCTGGAGAAAAGTCTTTCCAGTTGGTAAGACCCCATTGGGCGTCGACCCTTTTGAGATACCACGGGGACAAACAAGTCGGATCACTGGGTATCTCTTGATGCATTCCGAACTGCATATTCACACGGTCGCTGTGGTGCATCTCCACAACATTGAACCGTATGATTGCAGTTTTGGCGCTCCAAATTGCTGCATCCTCGGGGTTTGGTTCATGGCCCAAACCCAAATATGGTCTCCAGACAAACTGCGCATAAAATTAAATTAGGTTAATGAAAACGTAATATATAAATAATTTAAAAGTAGAAAAGTTGAAAGGTACGACGTACATCATCTGGGCCAAGGTGATCCAATAGTAGTATACCCTGACCTCTCGCACCACCACCTTCAACCATATCCCTGCCCAACAATTCTTCACACAGAGAATTAGGTTGTTGAACCGACCCGTTAACAGCCTTACCGTAGACAGGGAGACCCAGTAACATGTACACATCCTCTAGCGTGACGGTACATTCACCTATTGGTAGGTGAAATGTATGGGTCTCTGATCTCCACCTTTCCAACATTGCAAGTATGAACTTTGAATCAATTATGCAGTTGGAGATCTTTATAACATGTTTGAAACCTGCATATTCCAGATATGGTAAGATAAATGGGTCGGGAGCAAGGTAGTTGTGAGACCGGATTCTGAATCTTTTGGTATCCTGAGTTAATAATGTAATAGGTGTAAGATTAAGTAAGATGAACAAAGCATTACCAGAAGTATAAAAAATGTATAACTATAAAAGAAACTTACAAATGCTGCAATGTTCTCCCTTGTGCCTCTGTGAGAATCGCCCATTGTGAGAAGATCCATTGTTGAAAATGCCTGAGATTATGAAAGACTTAGAAATTATAAGAGATTATGAAAGAGTTTGTAGTAGAGAGTGAGATGATTGTGGGTGCGAGAGAAGTATGTTATGCTCTGTATTTATAGGCAAAAAAAATTCATAGAGTAAGTGAGGTGGTACCTGGTGCATGTATGCATGATAAGTGTCACTCTTGTAGTGTAGGCACAAGCTAGGTGGCAGCCTTGGAGAAGGCATCTCTGCATGCATGTAACACAATTGGACATGAAGGGAGGCGCCATTGGACTTGGAGAAAGAGTACAAAAATGAAAGGTGTTGCCATCCCCGTTGACGAAAAAGAGGTGGCATGGGTTGCAGATTAGGCGCAGGCTAGGTGACAGCCTTGGAGAAGGTATGCCTGAATGCATGTAACACTATTGGAGGTGATGGGAGGAGACTTATAGGTTACAGTGTAGGTGCAGAGTAGGCGCAGGCTAGGTGGCAGCCTTGGAGAAGGCATGCTTGAATGCATGTAACACTATTGAACGTGATGAGAGGAGACTTACAGGTTACAGTGTAGGTTCAGAGTAGGCACATGCTAGGTGGCAACCTTGGAGAAGGAATGCCTGAATGCATGTTACACTATTGGACGTGAAGGGAGGCGCCATTGGACTTGGCGAAAGAGTACAAAAATGAAAGGTGTCGCCATCCCCATTGGTGAATAAGAGGTGGCATGGGTTGCAGAGTAGGCGCAGGCTAGGTGACAACCTTGGAGAAGGCATGCCTGAATGCATGTAACACTATTGGAGGTGATGGGAGGAGACTTACAGGTTACAGTGTAGGTGCAGAGTAGGCGCATGCTAGGTGGCATCCTTGGAGAAGGCATCCCTGAATGCATGTAACACTATTGGAGGTGATGGGAGGCGCCATTGGACTTGGCGAAAGAGTACAAAAATGAAAGGTGTCGCCATCCCCATTGGCGAATAAGAGGTGTCATGGTTTGCAGAGTAGGCGCAGGCTAGGTGACAGCCTTGGTAACACTATTGGACATGATGGGAGGAGCCTTAGAGGTTACAACCTTAGTTAATTCAAATTCAGTATGACCTATTTAGTCTTACATTTATTAAAACACTGATTCACTTAATCTCTCAAGCCTTCCAACCTTCCAACCTTCAAACAATCAAACCTTCAAACCTTCAAACAATCAAACCTTCAAACCTTCGAATAACTCATAAACTTCAAACCTTCCAACCTTCAAAACTTCAAACCTTCAAACCTTCAAACAATCATACGCAATGGCCTTTGCACCCCAATATGTCATCAGTGCACATTTCAACGGTGAGACATACATTTGTCCCACCTATGGGTTTTTGTTTAGAGACACAGACAACATCCGATTTCATTTAAACGGGAAAGCCAATTTCTTGTACTTCAAAAAATGATTGGAGGCCAAACTTGGACGAGGCCCGGTGACACAAATATTTTATCAGAATCCAGTTTTTTTTGGTAACAACCAAATAATATTTTATAAGCTTGAGGTTCAAGATGACGAGGATCTTCAGAATATGTTTTCCAGTCATGTGTATTCCGGGTACGACTCTATTGAGTTGTACATTATGCTGCAAGAGCCTCAGGTGACACAAGTGGTTGATCCTTTGGAGACCGAACAAGCAGAGGTAGATGCAGTTGATGAAGAAGAAGAAGATGACGAGTTAAAGTTTGACAAAATGGTGAATGATGATTCCGAAGACGATGGGATACCTGGTATTCCTGCAAACGAGATCTACACACCACCTCCTCACATGACAAACTTCAACATGGGCGGAGATGAACCATCTTCTGATTTATTTTCAATCCGTATATGCAGTCAGATGAAAACTTAAAAGAGAAAGACAAGTTTCGTAACAGAGAAGAATATATCAGAGCCATAAAAAAATTCCACATGCTCAACTTGGTCGATTTTAAGATGGATCGTGTAAACCCAGAAAGATATAAGATCAAGTGTGTCCACCCTGATTGTATGTTCAAGCTCACTGCATCATACAGATTAAGAGGTGATTGCTGGGTCATAGGTTCCATGTCTACCCACACCTGTGTCAGTTCTACTCAATCACAGGACCATCGAAAACTTAATTACGGTCTCATTTGTCAAGAAATCCTACCACTCGTCAGCAACGATACATCTTTGAAGGTGAAAACCATCATCTCCTACATCACTATGATTTTTAACTATACTCTGTCTTACCGTAAGGAGTGGTTAGAAAAGACCAAGGCGATTGAAAAGGTGTATGGAAACTGGGAGGATTCATACCAAGAACTTCCTCGCTACCTGAATGCACTCCAGACTTATTCTCCGAGTACTGTTTACATTCTGGAAACAGTGCCAGCATACGCCCAAGATGGTAGTCAACTAAACAGAAATGGAATATTCAGTCGAGTGTGTTGGGCATTTAAACCTTGCATCACAGGGTTTGCATCATGCAAACCAATTATACAAATTGATGGGACTTGGTTGTATGGGAAATACAAAGGCACGCTACTGATGGCAGTTGCACAAGATGGCAACAACAACATTTTCCCAATTGCCTTTTCCCTAGTCGAGGGGGAGACCGGTGGTGCTTGGAGGTTTTATCTGAAAAACCTGCGAACACACGTGGCTCCTCAACCAGATCTCTGTTTGATCTCGGATAGACATGCATCCATTGAAAGTGCATATAATATTCCTGCAAACGGTTGGCATGACCCTCCTTCTACGCATGTCTATTGCGTTAGACATATCATCCAAAATTTCACGAGGGAGATCAAGGACAAAACACTAAGGAAAGCGGTTATGAATGCGGGATATGCATTGACACAACCCACATTCAAATATTACTGCAACGTGATCTTTTTGTCAAATTCGGAAGCCGGTAGGTGGATCGACAATATTCCGATCGAAAAATGGACTAGGTCATACGACAATGGCAAAAGATGGGGGCACATGACAACAAATCTAATTGAATTGATGAATGGGGTATTCAAAGGCATATGAAACCTCTCGGTCACTACTTTGGTAAAATCTACGTATTTTAGGATGGCTTCGTTGTTTTCCAAAAGAGGTGAAATGTGGAATGCGGTGTTGCAATCTGGACAACTATGGAGTGAGAGCTGCATGAAGTACATTAAGGCAAAAAGTGCCAAAGCCAACACCCATATGGTTATACGGTTTGACCGACACGGCCACAAATTTATTGTGAAAGAGACAATCGACCACAACGAGGGCCTGCCAAGACAAGAATATAGGGTTGTACTACCTTCTCGTTGGTGCGATTGTGGCAAGTTTCAAGCCTTTTGTATGCCTTGCTCTCATGTCACTTCCGCGTGTGCTTATACCCATCAAGACGCGCTACAACTTCTGTCACACATTTACAAATATGAAACGTTGCTCAACGTTTACAACAACAACTTCCCTTTGGTAGAAAAACCAGATTATTGGCCTGCATGTGACGGTGAAATAGTATGGCACAATGACCAAATGCGAAGGAATAAAAAGGGTCGTCCCAAAAGTAAGCTCATCACAACTGAAATGGACTCCCTTGACAAGCTTGAAAGAAAGTGTGGTTTATGCCGTTGTTTACAGTGATTTCTGGTAAACAACCGCTAGTCCTCCAAACTATCAAATAATCTTAATGACTGTTATTTAATCTCTCTGGTAACTTGCAAGATCGACTAGATTGATCCTATGGGGTATTGGTCGTTTGGATAAATCTAATTGTAAAACTGATATTCACAATTAGGATTTGTATTTAGAATGTTTTATAGACGTTCAATTCACTTCGATTACCATGTTAAAAGAATCTAATGACATGATCAAGTAAAGAAATACGAAACTGAAATGAATGAATAAAGATTCGATTGCAAAGAAATGTTTAAATGCATAAATAAGTAAATGACTTTGAATGTAAAGGTTTTAATGTAAAAAGCATGAATATAAAAGCATGAAATGTAAAAGAGTTTCTGAAATGTAAATGATTTGAATAGAAGAAAAGCGTTTAAATGCAAGAAATAAGTAAATGATTTTGAATGTAAAGGTGTTTGAATGACATTGACATGAAAATGGAAGATAAACTGGAAAAGATAAAGATTTTTACTGAATTATAAATGTTTGGTGTTATCATACGTACATTGTTCGAGTATTCGTTTCCCTATCCATTTGGTATTTTGAATGTTTACTGAATTTTGTACAATAGATATGACACCCGAAATCCTAATACTAAGACTTCTATTTATACTACTTCGACCATAACGGTCTTGCTTATAAGATTCTTCCACGTTCAGAACATGCAGAGCACTGCTCCTCTCTAGCTTCCACGTGTCTTCGAACACTCCAGCGCATATATATTTGAATTCCAACATCCTGCTCGCGTTTGAATTTCAAATGTTTTGGCAATCTTCACTTCGAACTCATTTCACAGACACAGTCTCGTTACCACTTCGAGGCTTCTTTCAAATATATCTTCACAACTGTCACTCGAAGCTCCGAGCTTTGACATGTCCGTTCGAAGAACCGCTTCTACCATTCCGAACTGTAACATTTTGCTTTATTCCAACGAAACATCCATATTGCTTCATTTCGAACTGTATCATCAAAATCTTCAGCCAACAAAATGCCCCTTTAAAATATGTATTTCGATCCTTTGAGAAACACTTATTTTAAATATATTTGCAAGATTTTGATGTGACTTTTGAGTAATCATAACATTTACTGTGTATGACTTCAATCACGTCAATCACGACGCCTCTTGGATTTCTTAACCGTCTTGAATCAGTATTTCACATCATGGTGCAGTTATAAAACAATGATTATTATTAATCACGCTTATTACCAATATCAGCCTTTACGCCACCTCCTCCTCAATCCAACCCACGAATCCCACGTATCCTAGTCTCACTTAGTGGATGTTTAAGCTTCCACACTATAAAAACTAATCAACTTAGTCTTTTATTATTTTTCCACATTCTGAAACTTTTTCTTCCTCTCCTCTTACTAAAACCCTAAAACTTCCAACAATCTTCAACAATGCCTTCAACAACATCATCCAAACTGAAGAAAACTTCCAAGAAGAAAAGCAAGAACACGGGAACAATTATGGAAAGCAAGGTCGGTACTTATCAAGGTCAATCTGTGCTTATCCCTCAAATGATCTCCAAGGAAAAGGAAATGCTCTACGCCTCTCAGGTATTGATTCCAACTAACGCTTCTGGAAAGAGGTTTGCTCTAATGGGTCCTCTTACAGTTTTTGAAATCTTGAAAGATACTAGAAAAATCTTCCCTGTCTGTTACAACTTTAAACCCTTGTTTAATAAGATGGATATCCCTAAGATAGGCGAGTCTTCTGATTCGATAACCATAGAAACTCCAACCGTTCCCCCAAAAGATCCCTTTGTGTTAGACTATGTGAAGAGAAAGTTTAAACCATCCCGATCCTGCCCTACCTCTAACATAGCTTACCAAAATTGGCTCACCAAAGTAGAAGCCAAGAAATCCCAACAATGGGAGGAATTAGGAATCTATAATCTGATTAAGTTATCGAAACCAGGCTTCACCTATAGTCATCCACTGTTATTTGCATCCTTATATTTCTGGGATAACACCTACAACACCTTTCATCTCCCTGGGGGAATGATAACACCCACGTTTTTCGATATAGCAGCCATCACTGGTTTGTCACCAGTAGGAGAAACCTACATCCCTGATAATGAAGAACACTCCAGCATTATTGACTTCGATGTCAAATTAGCCAGTTTTTCCAAATTCATTAGCCATTACCACACTAAAGGAGATAGTGTGTCAGATGTGGAACATATTGCTTTTCTCACTTTATGGTTATCAAGATACGTATTCTGTAGCAGGTCCTTACAGGTAGCAAGCAGGTTCATCCCTTTAGCTAGAGACTTACATGAGAATAGGAGGGTATGTTTGAGCGAACTGTTGCTTGTTGATCTTTACGAAAGCTTAAGATCAGCCGTTTCGAGTTTGAAATCCCATACTCCCAAAAACATCCTTCTAGCTGGCCCCTTCTGGTTACTCCAATTATGGCTTAATGCCATGTTTGAATCCTCATTATCAACTGCTGACACCGTTGTTGAACAAGATCCGGAGATAGCGGATAGAATTATTGAAGGTACAAGGCTGCGAAAACTCACCCCGAATGATGACAAAGATGACTTCAAGGTCCTTTTCTCAAACTACATCATGATTTTTTCCAAAAGACACAAATTTGAAGAGATCATGGCACCCTTTGCCTCAAGGACTCATGGACCATCATGGTTCACCATGTCTCTTTCAGAAGCAGTTAAAAATAAAGAAATTCAAGATATTTGGAAAGCCTTTTTGCTTCCTAGATTAATTTCCTCACGAATCACTCCTTCCAAGAATCAAATCTTCCTCTTTGCCTATCAACCTAACTTTGTTTCCAGACAATTTGGCCTGTGCCAATCAATCCCTGAACCTCTGTTCCAAACACAGAGTGCCATCACTTCTGGTCGAACCTTTAAAGCAAGAGAAGCCAAACTGCAACAAGAACAATATCAAGACTTCGCTCAATTCGAACTACTACCTTTTGAACCCACACACTTCACAGCGAAGGGTTTTTTGGAATGGTGGACTAAGTTCTACCAATCTTATATGTTCGATACCCTCTCCATTCAACAGAAATTAACTAATGCGTTCGATGTGCAGGTACACTCTAAGAAAGGTATGTTCACTCACGCCAAAAAGATTAGGGCTTTTCAGAACTATTTCGAAACAACTTATGATCCTACATGCTTGGAAACCACTATGTATCGAGCATCCCAGACCTTGAAGGAAAAATTTAAAGAAAAAAATTTCTAAGTTCAATTTTCCTTCAGGGTTGTCACTTGAGGATAGGTATAGGTTGGCACTCGAAATGCATCCACCTAAATTTCCTAGATTGCCTACCTCAGAACTGGCTCTGGCTTGGTTTCCTCCATACCCTTGGTGGTTCACTTGCAAAGAAATGTTCAAATACCTTCAAAAGAAACCAAAGCCATCTGAGACTGTGACATGGGCTCGCCATTGGCTCCATGATTTCCCAGGACATCTTCGCTATGACCTTTCTGCCATGTCGATTATATCTAATCAAGGCGCAGGTGCGAATGCTTGGGAAAATCCCAAATGTTTCTTACTTTCTTCATTTTTAACTTTTACCTTAATTGTTTCGATTTTCAGCCATCAGGATAAAGTCCGTTGCTTCGAAGTCTAAAGAAGGAAGTACCTCCCAACAATCTGTCGAAACCACTGATGATGTGCCCTTAGCCATACCAACAACAACTACTGCAACAACCACAACACCAGCAATAACAACTGTTCCAACTCCAAAGGTAATCAATTAGCCCTGATGTTTCGAATAAACTGAAATTCATGATTTAGATCTAACTCATGTTTAAATCTTTTCAGACTAAAAAACTCCCACCAACCACTCCGAAGAAAAGGAAACCAAGCACTACTGGGAAGAATCCCAATGCTGGAGGGAATTCACCAACCGCTTCGAAGAAGAAGCAGAAGAAAGAAGTTTCCAAAGGCGCTGAACCAACTGGCATTTCTGGACTCGATTCCAGAGATGCTGCTCCCTCAACAAAATCCAAAAATCCACCTTCGACCTCCAACGTAATGTTGGAACATATAGATAATAACCTTTCCTCTGAGAATCCACAGGTAAATTGAACTCGAATCTTTAACAAAAATAATTATTCATTACCTTGGTGCATGCTCTTAATATTCTTTGTCTCTGTAGGACATTTCGAACCCAACTCTTACTACTTCGACTTCTCCATCAAAGACTGCTGCTCCCATCAACTCTTCTCCTCATGGGGACTCCAGTAACCTGGTGCGAAACAAAGGATCCTCCAACATGGCGGTTCCGACTGGGGCTTCAGAGCAATAAGATGACCAAGGCACTTCTCCTCCTTTGAAAGAAACGAATGAAGCAACGCCTCATGAGTCTGCAAAGATTTTACCAGAAACTTCTCTTCCAAAGTCTCCTCTCGAAACCCTTCAAGAGAGCCCAAAGGACATTCATGCTGAAGAGGAGAAGGCTGATTCTGATCAAGAGAACGAAGAATCTGCAGAGGAAGGATCCGAGGAAGAAGATGCCCATAATGGTTCGACTGATGGAACAAATTCAGATGTCAATAGCCGTGAGAACAATGATATCGAAGTGGTGGATCTGGTTGATGATGAAGAAGGCAATGAGCAAGAAAAAAGTGAAGGTGATGGTGACCAGACCAATGAGCCTATGGAAGTCGAGATGGATGTGACTCCCTTGCGTATGGAACTTCCTCAATCGTCTCAATCTCAAATGACTGAAGAGGAGTTAGCTCTCCTAAGACGAAATGACCCAATTGGGTATATGAAGGCTAAACTAGCTCAAAGGGACACTCTTCTTGCTAGGGCTGGTACTAGTTCGACTAACGATCCATTGCCCTCAGATGATAGAGTTGTACTCCTTAACAAAATTAGGAGAACAATCCTTGATGTGGACTTGTTCGAAGTGCTCAAGAAGGATAACACAGCTTGCTATACCATGAAGGAGCTACTTACGCAAGTTAACCTCGCCACCTGCTCTTTGCCAGTCAGCACCATATTATTCGATCTTTAGCTTTGTTAGATAACGTGACTGGGTGTCTTCTTCAAGACGAATTTGCTACTAAAAAGGTCCAGGAGAAATGAACTGCCATGGACGCTGCTTATGAGCATGCCTCGAAGCTCTCTAAAGAAGCTGAAGACCAAGCCATGCATATAAAGCAAGCCAAAACTGACTATGAAGCTCGAGCTCAGTCTATTCTTCTCTGGGAAAAGCAAATTCAAGAGCTCCAACAAAAGGTTAAGGGGGCTCAACAACAACAATTGGCATATGAAACCAATACTGCTGGCAATCAGTTCGAAGAGCTCCTCAACAAAGGACTCGCAGAAATGGAAGCAGCAAAGCAACTTAAGGGAGAAGTAGCTACCCTAGAAGGAGCAAGGCGCTTTACTCAACAAAGGCTTGAGTCCTTTCGGAGTACTTTTAATAGAATGAGGAAAAATGCCTATTTTTAAATCTCTATTTATTTAATTAGTTTTAAATCTTGGTTGAATTTTGGTCTGTAATATCCAAACAACGCCATTTTGGCAATCTATATTACCATTTTGGCATTCCTTTATGATGCTTCGATTATGTTGTTATTATTCGAATCTCCTGCAGGCGTGGCTTATATTTCTTTAAATATTTCCCATTAACCTTTAGGATTCGCTTATCATCAGCCAACTCTTTGATTTCATATGCATTGTTTGAAAATATCTTTACTATTCGAAAAGGTCCTTCCCAATGAGGTGACCATTTACCTAATGTTTTATTTTTCTTGTCCATGGGCAATATGACTTTCCAGACTAAGTCATTAATAGTGAATAATTTTCCTTTCACCCTTTTGTTATATTCCCTGGCTACCCTTTCCTTTTGTCTCATTAGGATTTCCAATGCATGCAATCTAACTTCATCTAACTCAACTAACTCATTCATCATCATCTCCCAATATAATGCAGATGGGATCTCGTTTTGTCTTTGAATTCGAACTGATTGTAGATGAATTTCTACTGGTAGAACTGCATCATGACCAAATGTTAGTTGGAAAGGCATGGTGTTAGTAGCTTCTTTAGGAGATGTTCTACAGGCCCATAGTATTTGGTCCAAAGTCTTGTGCCAGTTCCTTGGCTTTTTACCAACATGTTTCTTAATTAACCCTATTATCACTTTATTGGCTGCTTCGACCTGACCATTTGCTTGAGCATAATATGGTGTTGATGTTAGTAATCTAAACCCCATCTCTTGAGCAAATTCTTGCATCTTCCTACCAGTAAACACAGAACCTTGGTCTGTGGTTATGCTCTCTGGCAATTCGAACCTATAGATAATTTGTTTCTGTATGAACTCAATAATAGCCTCTTGGTCAGCAACTATTAATGGTATTGCTTCGATCCACTTGGTAAAATAATCTATTCCTACCAAGATATATTTCTGTCCTTTAGACGAAGCAGGATTAATTTCTCCTATTAAATCTAATGCCCATCCTCTAAAGGGCCATGGTTTAATGATCGAATGTAACTCACTTGCAGGAGCATGTTGAATCCCTGCATGTTTCTGGCATTCTTCACACCCTTTAGCAAAGTCTATACAATCTTTGAGCATGCTGGGCCAATACATGCCATATCGAAATAACAACCATTTCATTTTATGACCTGCTTGATGTGCCCCACATGCCCCATTGTGGACTTCTGACAATGCTAAGTATGCCTCACTTTCTCCTAGGCATTTCAGTAATACGCCTTCCTGGGTCTTTTTGAACAATTCATTTCCCATGAGGACATATGATAATGCTCTATATTTTATCTTCCTATCAACATTTAATGTTGGATTTGTTAAATAACTCACAAGTGGACTTCGCCAATCTGCATCTGATAAGGTGTCTATGGCCAGTACTTCGAATCCCTGTTTATCAGCACAACCTAATTTTATATTCTCTAGATCTGATGGTATGAGTCTAGTAGCCATAACCCTATCTCTTAATTCGACCAAATCCTCAAAGTTTTTGGTAGAAACTTTATAACCTGAAGCCAACTGTGCTAAGTCATTTGCTTCTTGGTTTTCTATTCTTGGTATATGTTGAATATCCATGTATTCGAATTTTCTAAGTAGCCTGTTAACTATGACGAAGTATGTCATCAAATTTTCCTTTATGCATTTGTAATCCTTTGTTATTTGCTTGACCACTAACTCTGAGTCTCCTTTAATTTTGACTCTAGTTGCCCCCAATTCCAACAAAGCTTCAAGTCCAACAATAAGCGCTTCGTACTCAGCTTCGTTGTTCGAGCAACGAGGACCATCTAACTTATACTTGAATTTTGTTGGAATTCCTTTAGGAGAAATTATAAGAACTCCAACACCACTACCATCCCTATGGGTCGAACCATCAAAGTATAATTTCCAAGGTTGCATTTCAATGTAACCCATGACAGTCTTTTCGACCAGTGAATGGTCCACAATGAAATCAGAAATTACTTGACCTTTCACAGCTCTTAAAGGCATGAAAGTCGAAGAATATTCTGTTAAGGCTAAAGCCCATTTACCAACTCTGCTATGCATTATTGGTTTCGAAAGCATGTGTTTGATAACATTGAAATGAGATGAAACATAAACATCAACATGCTTTATATAATACTTAAGTTTCATACAAGAAAAGTACAAACAGAGACATAGCTTTTCTATATTGCTATATCTAGTCTCTGCATCATTCAATACCCTACTTAAATAGTATATGGCTCTTTCGATGCCATTGTTATCTTCTTGTACTAACATACTACCTATACTAACTTCAGAGGCGGATATGTACAATCTCATGGGCTTTCCCCATGAAGGTGGAGACAAGATGGGAGGCTGAGAGAGATATCTTTTTATCTTGTCAAATGCCTCCTGATGGGCTTCGTTCCACTCGAAGGCTTGGCCTTGCTTCAAACGAAGCAACGGAGAGAAAGCTTGGGTTCTTCCACTTAGATTCGAAATGAACCTTCTGAGAAAGTTAATCTTCCCTAGCAAAGATTGCAGCTCCCTTTTTGATGTAGGTGCTTTCGTCTCCATTATGGCTTTGGTCTTATTTTGGTTGATCTCGATTCCTTTTTTATGAACCACAAAGCCAAGGAAATCTCCAGCCTGCACAAAAAATGCACACTTAAGGGGGTTCATTTTTAAGCCATGTTTTCTCATTCGTTCGAATGATTGGCTCAAATGATGCAAATGGGTTTCTGCAGATATAGATTTGATGACTATATCATCAATATACACCTGCATAAAGGTTTCAATGAAATCATGGAAAATCGAATTGATTGCCCTTTGATAAGTTGCCCCAACATTTTTTAAACCAAAAGGCATCACTACCCATTCGTAGGTGCCTAAGGCTCCTGGGCAACGAAATGCTGTCTTGGAAACATCTTCTTCAGCAATAAAAATCTGATTGTACCCAGAGTATCCATCTAACATACTTAAATATTCGAATCCTGCAGCAGAGTCTATTAACATTTCTGCCACAGGCATGGAGTACTCATCTTTAGGGGTTGTCGTATTTAAATCCCTAAAATCTATGCAAATTCTCAGAGAGCCATTTTTCTTAATAACAGGCACTATATTTGCTAACCATTCGACATACCTTGTGGTTATGATGAATCTGATGCGCAACAACCTTTCGATATCAGCTTTGATCTTTGTGAGAACCGCTGGTGCGAATCTTCTAGGAGTTTGCTTGATGGGCTTCTTGCCATCCTTGATTGGAAGTCTGTGCTCCACTAACTCCCTCTTTAAACCAGGCATTTCATCATAGTCCCACGCGAAGCAATCTTTGTTTCTCTTGAGGACTTCGATCACTTCCTGCTTGAGGCCTGGATTAAGTTTTGTGCTTATGTAGGTTATTCTTTTCGTGTTCTCATCCCCCAAATTCACTTCTTCAAGCGGATCCTGCGCCAACATTTTGGCACCTAAGTCTGTGGGGTCCTTCTCGAAGCCTAAGGGTTCTTTATCATAGATGGAATCTAGCCTTTAATCTATTTCGTATTCTTCAAAGGGTGAGCCTTTCGAACCATCCCCATTTATTTCGTTCACTTCTACAACCAATTTATCTACTTCAGCCTCTAAGGCCGCTTTCCATTCGTTCTCAGCCATATAGGCCGAAATCCTTTCGAAGAAGGAGGACTCAATCATGAGCAAGGTTGTCGAACTCCCAGCCTGCTGGCCGTCTTTTCGTAGTACCTTCGACTCCTTCATCTTCACTGACTATTATTCTATCCCAATACATGCCATCATGGCGAAGGGTCATATAATAGTGTGCGTTCCTGGTTTCGTTGATTTCGTCGTTAGGGGCACAAGGAGCAATCTTGGCCAAGTGTTTGTCATAATTTCTCTTGTCAACTAGATTGACTGCTGTCATGAAGTAACTTTGGTCAGCTTCTATATTCTCAACAATGCCATCCTCTCTCCATAATACTAACCTCTGATGCATTGATGAGGGGACTGCTCCTACGCCATGGATCCACTCTCTTCCCAACAACAAGTTGTAGTTGGCTTTGGCTTCGATCACCATGAACATGGTGGGCCTGCAGCTCGATCCTACCGTCAAGTCCAGTTGAACTACCCCCAATGTTTGACCTACTTTCCCTTCATAGTTGGATAGGACCATGTTGTGTGGTTTGATGTCACCCTCGTGTATTCCTAAGTTTTTCAGCATGAAATGGGGTATTAAGTTAACTGCAGCGCCTCCATCCAGTAAGACCTTATTTACGCCATGGGTACCAACCTTTGCTCAAATGAATAATGGCTTCAGATGATTTTTCATAGCTGGCTCTGGGCGCTCGAAGAAAGCATTCTGCTCTTCGACAGCTCCGTTATCCATTACGTAGTAACACACTGGCCTATGCTTCATCAGATCTATTGTATCATCCTCCTCATGCTCTTCGATTTCAGTTTCCTGTCCAAACTCACAAGGTAGTACAGATACCACGTTGCAATTTATATTGAGTGAAGACTCACCCTTTGATTCGAAGTTGTCCGTTAGCATATCCTCGTCTTCTTCTGGACCTGGTGTGTACTCCTTCGATTCATTTGGTTGTGTTTCAGAGAAGAGTCTCCTACTAACTGGGGGTTTGTCCTCAGGTTGATTATTTGGTGTAGGTTTGTTGGTGCTTGATTCTCCTTGATTTTTGATCGAAGTTGCTCCTTTATCTGCCATATCTTCCCTTTCAGCCTTTCGAATTCTCTGTTGCCTTCGCCATTGTGATCTTGACATATGGTTTCTTCCTTTGTAGTTTTCTAACCTCACTTCTTCCCTCTTCGCCATATTGAACTGCCTTCTATATGTCATGGCGTGGCGTGCGTTTCGTTCATTGTTTCTCCATTTTTCTTTGCCCTTGTCAGTTCTGACTTGGAGCCATTTGTCTGTTGGTATTTCAGCAGGAATTTTGAACGTTACCCTTCGAGCGCCTTTGGGATGAGGACTATCAGGCCTTCGTTGAGTGTAGTTTCTCTCGAAACGTTGGCTCATCTGACCAGTCTCTTTGTGGTTCCAGCATGGGGCGAAAGGGATTGTTTTGAAGGCTCCGGCCATATTTTGATCGTACACTGCAGAACACCTTGGGCATACTAGGCATTTGGTTTCCCCTTTGTGACAGCGAACCAAAAACTCCAACAAACTTTCTCCAGCTTTAGGGTAACATCTGAATAACTGGTTATCCTGGCGCCAGTTGATGCCAGTTCATGCCCTTTGTTTCCTCTCGAAGTTTACAGCAATTCTCTGATTGCAGATGATGCTGCATCTAGGGCATAATATCATTTTGGCATCTCCTTTGTGGCACAACATGAGGTAGTCTTTAAGACTGGCATCCCTAGCATAACTATCCTCCATTTTGTAATTTTCTTTTTCTAAATATCTTTCCATCTCCTCCATTTCAGAACGAGGTCTCTCCATATCCACCATGTTGACATCTACATCCTCCCCCTTTATGTCATCATCTCCCCATCCTGTAGGTTTGACATCTTCGATTTGGATTTTTGAACTTTCTGGGGCGGAAAACTTCACCAAGTAGTCAAACTTTCCACTGGGCTCTCCCAAAGTATCCCATATTTCTTTCTGAGGGGAGGCTGGCTTTGTGATCTGGACTTTCTCCAATTTTAGCCTCAGGCCTTCAATAACCTGTGTCAACTCTTGCTTTTGGTTCTCCTGGCCTTCAGTAGCCTGAATCTCTTTCGAAACAGCCAAAGGTACTGCTTCGATCGAAGCCTCTAGTTGCTTGTGGACGTCCTTAGTGACCCCCTTGTTGACTTCGACTAACACACAGTTTTTATTCTCAGTGCTTTTTTTTCCTAATGGAGTGTCATCTTGATCTTCTTCCACCATATTGATTTCTCCAATGCATGAAGGCTCGGAGTAATTGGTGTCTGCAACATCCAAAGGGTCTTCATCTACTTTCATTTTTGGTTTGTCAGCGAATTTCAATCTGCCATCCTTAATTGCATTTTGAATCAGATCCCTGAAAAGAAAACACTGTGAGGTTTTGTGGCCTAGGAAACTATGATACTTACAAAATCCTCTTTTCTTTCTTTGATCTAAAGGAGGTATTTTGACATGCGATGGCACAATTAGTTGGCCATCTTTGACAAGCAAATCAAAAATCTCGTCACACTTTGTTACATCGAAAGTATACACCTTCTTTGGGAATTTGTCACTTTTCTCATTTTCAATAATTTCTTTCCCTTTTGTGGGAACTAGTAATTTATAGGAATAAGGGGGAGCCTGTTTCAATTCAGCGAGATCAATTTCGACCTCTTCGAACTCAGGGTAATCTTTTGCTTCCTCAGTTCCAACATAGGAGACCCTTTCTTTCTTGTTATTTTTAAAAACTCTGGCCTTCTCGGCTTTTAGTCTTTCGACTTGTCGAACCCTGTCTGCTAGTTGGGCCATATCCCTCAAGTGTTGTGTATCCAATTTCTTTCGAATGGTGTAATCTAGGCCACCAGCAGCCATTTCGACTAACTCATGTTCAGGAACTACTGTGAAACATCTAGATTTCAAGAGTCTGAACCTATTCAGATAATCATCTATGGGTTCAGTAAACTTCCTCTTGACACTGGCTAACCCTTTCAAGCTTATTTTAGATTGTCCCATGTAGAATTGTTCATGAAATAACCTCCCCAACAGAGCCCAAGTATCTATGGACCCAGGAGGCAAAGTGGTGAACCATGTGAAAACGTTCTTAGTTAGGGAACTTGGGAAATATTTAATCCTAAGGTCTTCATTATTTTCTATATCTCCTGCTTCGGTTAGATACCTGGCTATGTGTTCGACTGTTGATTCATTGGTGTCTCCAGCGAACTTTGTAAATTTAGGGACTTTATATCCCCTTGGTAAATCAGTGTGCATCACATAATCTATTATGGGAGAGGAATAGTTTGTCCTTCTAATACCTGTATTGAGACCGTTTTGAGCCATAATCCTTTCTATCATGGTGGTTAAATTATTTTCTGCCAAGATATTGTCATTTCGAATTCTATGAACGACTTCATCAGCATCTTGGTGTCGTCCCACCATGACAACTCCTCTAGGTTGTTCTTCTCGAAACTTTGGGACTTCTAACCTTTCGACCCTTGCCCCTGGTTCCATAATTTCCCTTTGTGGGTGTCGAATTACTGGGGCTTCTAACCTTTGTGCCCTTGCCCCCAAGTTAACCCCCTCTCTGGCTGGTCTATAGGGTGGGTCATCAGCAATTTGCTCTATGATGGGCATGTTCGCTCGAACCCCCACCTGATTCTGCCTACGCCTTTCTGGCGGAGCGAAAAAATCTGCTATTCGACTCATGTTGTCCGCGTTTTCTCTGTTGGTTACAGTTACGTTTTGTACTATTGGGGCAAAGATCTCTTGCATAGTTTGTGCTAACACTCCTATCATATTATGGTTACTATCATCCATTAATTGCCTAAAAGCCATCTGATTTTCTGTGGTTAAGATAGGAAATGCGCTATAACCTACTGACCCTTGGTTATTTGTCATAAATTGATTAGCCCCAGATCCAAACCCTAATTGTGGTGACGTATTCGATGTCGAAGTGTGCATACCCGCCATAAAAGATGTTGGCATCCCATAAGAGGGATTTCTGTGTCTGTTACCATCGAAACCGGGTGGTCTAGTTAGTGGGGTGGCGAAATGGGTTTGTGTCCCTGATGGTGGGACGAATCCCCCAGGATAACCAGTGGTTCCTGTATTTCCTAGGATCGAACTGTTAGTCGACATGCCACTTGTTCCATTCGTGTCTACACTACTGGTAGAGGATGCAACAGACTGTGCGCTCGAAGGGATCGCATTAGACGTTCCCGTCGAAGCAGACATATTAGTGCCTGTTCTATGTGGGGCATTTTGTTCCCCTTGTTGATTGTTTGGATTAGACATCTTGTTATTACGTTTTCTTCTGGGTAAGGGTTGGTTGCTATTGGTTATTCTACCACTTCTAAGGTTCATATAACAACGAACTTATCACTCAGAAAGAACTTTTACAAAGGTTATATCCTAATAATCTTTACTTTGTTTTAACTTTCGTAAAATTGTCCGAATCGGGCGTCTTCCTCGACCACATAAAAATTGTATTACATAAAATCTTTCCTTAATTATGTTGTAAACATTAGGGTTTTCGTTTACAGTATTTTCTACAATAAACATTGCACGTACAAGAAAAAAAACACGATATTCCGTCTACGAAATTACAACTGTTAAAACAATATCATCTGACCCATGCATCATCAACATTATGTCGCTGTCTGTTTTGACTTCCTCCAACCAAACATTAGGTCTTCCTGTCGCATGTGAGGTTGTTGTTCGTCTTCGCTGGATCCTTAGAATCCCCCCCTCCACGATGTCTCCATCTATCCATCACAACAACTCCCGCTTCAGACACTCCATGGAGTGAATGTGCCAGAATTTCATTTTCATCGCAGGTTTTATGGCGGAGAAGATAACGTAACCATCTCTGGTAAAAATCATGGGCGATGTCATGACGCAAATAACATAGTAAAAAATAAGAAAACAGTGCGAGACAGTGTGAGAAATGACGGAGAAACAGACGAATTATTTATAAAAACAATATTTTGCCCTAGGAGCCAAGTGAGATGGCGCCTCCTATCACCTTTAAAGTGCATGCTCCATCTCACTTGGCTAAAAGAGAGAGGAGGCGCCAAGTGAGATGGTGCCTAGGGCAAAAAGCTTGGTGGAGGCGCCAAGTGAGATGGCTCCTCCTTTGGAGAGCCATCTGAAACATGGTTATTTGTGTAATTTTTTCCGAAACGTGGTTATTTGCGAATTTTTTTTAATACCTAGTTATTAAAAAAAAATTCGTTTTCTCAACCTTCAATAAGACCATGATATGGTAGTTCTAAAAGTTTAATTGAATGAAATGTGTTTTGAAGAAGCATCAACTTTGATATTACTTTGTCTTCATATACTAGTATTGTAAATAAGATAATTATATTTATGTCGAATATATCATTTCCCTTATAATATTATACTCCTTTCGATTTTACTCTTTTTCTTTTTGATAATGTCAAAAAGGAGGGAGAAGAGATGGTTTTTTTTTGTTGTTTTTCAGGATATCAAATGCATCATAGAATAAATTGTAAAATAAATGAGGAGATATGCAAGATAGAAGGAGATATACAAGACAGTGGAGAAATTAAAGTGTCACGCAAAAACTTCTCATCAATTTATTTTTTCATTATTAAAAACTGAGAGATTGTGAAGAATATCTTCATCATCTAACTTAGTTTAGTTTTGATGAAGACAAAATCTTATATAAGAAAAAATATCAAAGATGATAAACTTTGTAATCAATAATGCATAATCTTATAGATATTTTGGAAGTAAAGAAATTGATCTTGAAGCTAAGGTACTCAATTACAATTCATTATGTACAAACTTTAGATGCTCCAAAAATAACATCCATTTTCATCTAAAAAGTTCTCAAATTATCATGCATATTTTTTTTTGAAGCAAAGTCCTAAAAAGCTGAATTTTTGAAAAGATGCATGCACTTTTAAGCCCAATCCGTTGTATTTTTTAAGTCAGCTCTAGTTAACCGATTTACCACATTTCTAAACACCTAACTCACCTCCTCTCCCTCTTAGGTACACTTTCATACTTATTTATTATATTTATTCCATCACACCTTACTAATATAGAACATACATCTCACACGGTGGGTGAAATCTACATTATTTGACACTAATCTTGATGAGTGCAAAATATTAGAAAGATTAAACTTAATATTTATTTTGAGGGAATTTGTAATTAATATGATCTCACTGACTTATTTATCATATAAATCGTCTCTCACATGCATCGTTATATATTCACGAGCATCAAAATATATTCACATGCGTCGACATACATTTAAAATAAAATGATACGATTATGACTCCTAACTCAAATTTTTCCTAATGCCAATAAAAGAACCTAAATTAAACCTAAAAATGATTTATGCTTCTCTAACTTAGACCTCAATGGTTTTCCTCTTTTGATCTTGTATTTTTCTCTTTCTTCATTAAATTTAAAAAAAAAAAACTTAAACAAAACTAAGATAAACACCGTTCACCACAAGACAATAATAATAACACACTATTATTATTATTATTATTATTAAATTATATTTATTAAATAAATTAAATTAAATTTTGGTGATTGATCATACTACGAAGAGTTAGTCCGGAGTTTCGTTGATGCTTTTATGCAAATTCAAACAACACTTGAAGTCTTTTGCAAACCCAAACAACACAAGCTTGTGTCATTATAAACCCTAATTATAAAATTCATGACAACAAACTCTTATATCATTATAATCTCTAATACAACATATTTATACTATAAAAATATAGTGATCAATTATACAATATGAATGATCAAAATATTAGTGCTTCAGCATACCAATGTCAATGTAAAATCAACATTACTTATTCAAATATTTAACAATCAATTTTACTAATCGAATAGATGAAACAAAAATAATTAATATCAAATATATTGGAGTTATAGTTTTAGTACCCTATTTTTGTCCCAGAATTTAAAAAAAAAACAAAAAATATGTGAATTTTAAGTTTTTATTTTATTGCATTTTTATTATTTAAAATAACATCAAATATTTTTTTTTTATAAAAAAAGATAGATTTGATATTTTTTATTCTATATCCGAGCGCATCTTATTTTTCCGTAAAATTCGAATATGCATATCCGAAATCACTTTTTTCATAAAAATAAATTGTATTCGGATATTCATATCCGAAACCACTTTTTTCATAAAAATAAGATGCATTCGGATATACATATCCTAATTTTAAAAATATTTTGATTTTTTCGACGGACATCTGAAAAGTGAAAAGAAATTCTCTTAAATTTTAACATATTTCAATCAGGTAAAGTAAATATACATTTTTACAATATAAAATATTTGTACGATGGATACATGATAATTTACAATTTATTATCATGTATAATTTACAAAAGTAAGCAAAACCTCATTCATAATATTTTACAATAGATACATTAATAAATCAAGACAAATACTTCAGGTAGCAAGTTTGTTTCCAGCAACACCAACACCATTTGTTAAGATATGAATTTTCAGGACACGATCAGCAATAGCATCATGCATGATTTGTAGTCTAGCAGCATGTATAACCTAGGTGGGTGTGGTTTCCTTCATAACTGGTTAGCAGTATTGAAGGCTCCGGTGCATTACACAAATTCCAGGGGTGGTGCAACGGTAATAGCTTCTGTTTTGCATATCACCAAACAAGATAAAAAGAAAAATAAGTTTAACTCAATCAAGAATATGTGTAATCACTATTAAATGTAATCTAAAGAAAATCAAATTCATAATTTGATTTTAAATGAGTCTTTGATCCGGGTGCAATTTTCAGCAAAACTTTATCAAAACTTGTAAAGGGCTGTTTTTTAAAGGTTTCTGGCCATATGTACGCCACCGATAACCATCATCCAAGTGATCAACTTCAGTCTCTGTCTTGAAACTAAGTTTTCTCAGTCTCTATGAAGAAAACATATTTTAATCAACACACGTTTTCTTAGCCTGATTTTGATCATTTCGATTATCCAGCGCTTTGATTCGATGGTCTCCACTGTGACCTTCAGCTTTTTTTCCTTCAACAAGTTGCAGTCTATCTTTATGCTCAGCTACAACAACAACAACTGGTTTGTTAGTCACATCACCAGCCTCATATGAATAACTCATTCATATAACTATTAAAAAGAGAGGAATACATAATAAAAATTTATTATGATAGAGTAAGAGAGAAAATATATAAAACTTTATTTGTCATTCACTAAATCATATCATCAAGATAAAATATACTAGTTGAAATAAAAAATATATCCAATTCATCAAAATAAAATTAACAAATTCTAAAAAATTATATAGATCAAATTGTAATAAAAAATAGATCTAAATCAACAAAATAAAATCGACTAATTCTAAAACATTATAATCATAAAATTCAAAGAGATTTTTATCATTTTACCTTTATTTAATCAAGGAAATCACAGTCGTTGGATTACGAAATTGAATCATACACCAAATAATATCAGTCAAGATGTACAAATACAAATATTTTGATTTGATTAGGCATGAAATTGTACTTCGTAAACAGAGTTTTGTCATTTTGATTTGATTAGATCTGATGGAAACAAAATAACACAAAATTAATTAGTAAAAAATAACATCTAAAAAAGATATCAAATGACTAAACACGATGATTGACCTGAGATTTTTCACATATATAATATTAGCTTGAGTCCGATGAAGTCGCAACAAATATTCTCTTCCCATGCCTATCACCGGATCCAATTTAACCATACATGTAGATTCACACAATCATATTTCATACATGTGAATTAATATTAGATAGATTGACAATGAAGAATCATATATGCTAGATAAAGAGAAAGAATAAGCAAACACTGAATTTATGGGGGAGCGGCATCGACGTACTATCAAAGTGAATTAGAGTATATATTTATATGAAGTTCACTCGGGTCGGGTTTGTTGTTAGGTTAATTTTAACATTTATTCTAGAATAAAGTTATATATATATATATATATATATATATATATATATATATATATATATATATATATATATATATATATATATATATATATATATATATATATATATATATATATATATATATATATATATATATATATATATATATATATATATATATATATATATATATAGGTCAAGAGAATATAAAATAAAATGTTAAATTTTCAGATGACTATTTCAGCCCATATTAGAAATTAGGTCCCCAAAAGCCCATAGCCTATTCTCATGCATACCTAAACAACATTATGACAAGACAAAAATTTCATCGCTATTTTAGTATCACTGCCTCCTCATCAAAGATGCAACATTTTCAACAATTTTTAAAGGTATCAACTTTCTAGCTTCAGCATTCGCCCATGTCTTCTATCCTTGGGGTCTCGTTCTTCCTCATCTGAGTGGAAATGAGTATCACTTATTGGATCTAAAAAGGAAGGTCCTCTCAATTGATTTAAGATAGGGTTCGTTAAAAAGTTCAGGACATGTCTTCAAGCATCTTTTTAGGAAGGCCTTTGAATTAAGAGTATTCTTCTTGGGATTGAGTTTTAGAGACTCTTCACCATTTCTAAAAGGCAACAAGATTTAGATTGGGATGTAAGAAGACGAGAGGATTTTTTGTGACCTTGGTTGGAGGAGATTTTTCTCGTCCATGAAAAATCTAAGGTTTCTAATTTCTTTTTGGTCCTCCAAGAGTTTCGATTTAGTGAGGAGAGTGATAGGTGAATTTAGAGACATATTAGAGATAGTTTATTCGTTGTTGCGCCTGCTTACCAAATTCAAGTTGGTTGTTTTCCTTCTTTTGAGCTGCTTGTTTCTAGGGAAAATCCCACCTTTTACCTTATTTGGGATAGTTGGGTTCCCTCTAAGGGGTTTTTTTCTTAGCATCTTTTGTAGAACAGATTCCTGACAAAGGAAAACTTAATCAAACAAAAGGGAATTGTTGACACGGAGGGCATCTCTTGTATTTTTGTGAGGACTGACCTGAATTAACCTCTCATTTATTTGTTAATTGCAGCCTATCTTCTAGTGTTTGTTATAGTATTATTAGGTGGTTAGGGGGTTTATTTGGCTTTTTCCTTGGGAGTTGGGTTTCTTTTCGAGTTTTTTCTTTCTTTAGGTGAGAGGTATAAGTATAGAGTAGGTTTAACATGATTTGTCATGCAGTGGTGTGGACTATATAGTTATTGTGTAATGAAAAGTTGTTTTCTGGATCATCAAAAAACGTTAAAAAGGTGAAGGATAAAAGGATTTTTTTGGCTTAGATTGTTATTACAAATGATTGTAACATTTTTATAGACATCATGTTATGCCATATGACATGATCTTATGCTGAGAAATTTGGTCTCTATGCGCTTAAAATTGGAGGGAAATAGGTGGGAAATTGGGTCTCTAAGATGAACGCTTAAAATAGAGTTGCATTTGGGCAACCATTTGAAACTGCCTTGAGGAACCAAAAATCTCCTAAAGAGAAATTTACCAATGTTATGACCCTTCTTGCAACAATATACACAAGTCAAGTTTTGGGAGAATTACTTTTGCTAGATTGATCCCTTATCTCATAGGTGTATTTCTTATAAGGATTATTCATGCTACTTCTAAAATTTGATCGATCAATAGCATAAGTAATTTTAGGCTGTAAAACCTTGTCTAATTTAGCTTTAAGAGTTCTAACCTCTCTTTTCTAAATATGACAAGTTTCACATCCAGCCCATGTAAACCAAAAACCTTTGTCATTTTCGCTTTTTCCTTTGATAGCTTCTACCATAGATTCCTTAAGAGTTTCCAGTTCCTTTTCCGAATCGGAAAACTTATTCTCAAGATATGAAAAAAAACTTCTTATTTAAGGCCAATCGTTTAAAAGCTTCCTTAGCCTCATTATGTAGAGTATCAAAGGCTTTTTGCAATTCAATGTAAGACATTTCATCAACATGATCATATTTAGAATGACTTACATTCTTTTTCTTCTTTTGATGAGCCATAAGACAAAGGTTGTCCGTTTCTTCTTCATTGCCAGAGTCTCTTTTGCTAGAAGCTTCGCTATCGCTCTCCCACGAAATATATGCTCTCATAGGTTTATTTGATCTCTTGTATTTTTGTGAGGACTGGCCGAAATCAGCCTCTCATTTATTTTTTAATTGCATCCTTTCTTCTAGTGTTTGTTATAGGATTATTAGGTGGTTAAAGGGTTTAGTTGGCTTTTCCTAGGGAGATGGGTTTATTTTCGATTTGTTTCTTTCCTCAGTGAGAGGTCTAAATATAGAGGAGGTTTGACATGATTTGGCATGCAGTGGTATGGACTATATAGTTATTGTGTAATGAAAAGTTATTTTCTGGATCATCCAAAAATGTGAAAAAGGTGAAGCATAAAAGGATTTTCTTGGCTTAGATTATTGTTACAAATGATTGTAACATTTTTATAGACAATGTTATGCCAGATGACATGATCTTATGTTGAAAAATATGGTGTCTATGCGCTTAAAATTGGAGGAAAATTGAGAAATATGTTGAGAAACAATGTTGAGAAAAATAGATTTCAACTAGAAGATTTCATCTTAGACCAATATATACTTTTACTTTTAAGAGTGGATTTCCTTTCTTGGGTTAACACCCTCTAGACGTATGTGTTGTTAATCATCCACCTATATGGCACTAACTGTGATTATTGGACAAATCGCATGATATATTTTATCAAATCCATGGATAATAAAACATGGAAGGGAGTCATTAAAAAATGGACACTTACAATGGTTACTTCTCAAGATGAGACTCAATCCTTGAAGCTATAAGCAGATTGATCTAAATATGAAGATGATGAATCTCATGGAAACTCTCGTGCTCTCAACACCATATTCAATGGATTTGACAAAAATATTTGTTGTCTTATTAACACGTGTACTGAAGCCAAAGAAGCGTGGGAGATTCTCAAAACTACTCATAGAGGAACATCAAAAGTTCGAATATTGAGATTGTTAGAACAATATTTGGACTCTACAATTAATCTCTGAATTTTGATGATAACAATACATATATTTTACATGTAAACAATTTTGTTTCTAATAGTTTTTTGAGTGTGCAAATTAGAAGTTATTATTGATTTATGACTGTTGTCTGATGAATCATCAAAAATATAATAAGCACGCATTAGAAAGAATTTTGCATCCGCTTCTGAAGAAACATCAGTAGTTCTGAAGAATGTTGAATGCTCGCCAGAAAAGGATCTCAATGTGTACTTAATAAGCTGGTGCTTCAGAAGTCACAAGTGTGTGTTAAAGATAGAATTTATGTTAGAGCTTCTGCTCCAAGATCAGGAAACAAGATTTCACCAAAAACAAGCTTTTGCGTCAAAGATCATAAGTCAAGATTTGTTTGTCAGAAAAGTTATTGCTTCTAATTCTGAAGACAAAGTCAAGATTCCGAACACATCAAAGAAAAGCTTCGGGGAATATGTGCACATTACTTCACATCAGAAGTATTCCATCAAAAGTTAGATCAAGGAAACTTAGATATTTTGGACTCATTACTACTCTACATTATATAGTCCATAGGAATACAATACCAAAGATTATATCTTCTCAAGCCAGTCTTCTCATCAGAAGTATCTTTCATCAGAAGATAGTATCATCAGAAACGTGCATAAGAATGGTTAGTATAATTATACAACTATACATTCCACTCAAATGGATGTACTATGTACTATTAGTCTCCCATGATCGTTACTTACCGTTGGCAGCTGGTAAGATGAAAGTGACGTGTTTAATACTACAATGGTCTACTTTCTCAACGCCTATATAATGGTTCAAGCAAATCATTTGCAGATAGAAAGACAATACTGAAAGATAAGGGAACAAGAACAATAACACTGTCAAAATCAAAACAAGAAAAAGATTAAAATACAAGAGTTGATCCTCATTATTTTGTTGATATTATTATTTGTTAGAACACACGAGTTGTTACTCATTATTGTGTTACTATTGTAATTTGTTTGAACATAAGATGTGTTGCTCATATTTGTGTTAAACAATTTGTACTTAAACATTTGTGTAATCCTCTTGTAAGAAGCAATCTTGTAAACACATTATTCAACTGTAGTTTGATTGTTCCTTGAGTGAATCAGGTGTTAGTTAGAATACTTAATAAGATTTATAGAAATATCCTTCAAGGGATGGGGTAGGTCAAAAGCCTTAAGGAGTCAGTGATCGTTATATCTCTTAAGGAACCGGGTAGGTCAGAATTCTTAAGGGATCACTAATAGGTTATAATTGCTTTGTTGTTAGTCACCGGCGGGTAGCCCGTGCATTTAGAGAAATTTCCTTCAAGTAGGTCAGAAGCCTTAAGGAGTTAGTGATCGTTATATCTCTTAGGGGACTGGGTAGATCAGAATTCTTAAGTGATCACTAACAAGTTATCATTGCTTTGTTGTTAGTCACCAACGGGTAGCCCGTGCTTTTGTAATCTTTCATGATTAGTGGATTAAGTCCTTTTCTAAGGAAAAATCTCCTAGGCGGGTGGACAGGATTAGCCTTTTCTAAGGTGAACTTGTATAAATCGAAAGTGTCATTTTCTCTCTCTATAACATTGATTTTATTTTGATTTTTTGTGTAAAGCACTTCTAAAAGAAATCTTTTTTTGAAAATCCAATTCAAATCCCCTTTCTTGTGTTTTTCTCAACCTTCAATTGGTATTAGAGCTCCGACTCTGTTACTGCTTTTCTAATCAAACACTTATTCGTGTAGAGAGATTCAGTGTGAGACAAACCTTCTAAATGGCTACTGGTAACACAAACGATAGAGATAGATACAGTGCCAAACCTCCTATTTTTAATGGAGAGAAATTTGACTATTGGAGAGGTAGAATATAAAGTTTATTTCTAGGATATTATATTGACCTTTGGTAAATGGTTACAAATGGTTATGAAGAACCTCTTAATGCAATTGGTATTCCTATTCCCACATGCATAATGGATGAAGATCAGAAACACAAGTTCAAGAATCATCGCAAAGCCAAAACTATCTTTCTCAGCACAATCTCTTACAATGAATATTAAAAGATAACAAACAGAGAAACAACAAAGGATATTCTTGATTCACTGGGAATGACACACGAAGGCAATGCACAAGTCAAAGAAACTAAGGTCTTGGACTTAATTCAGAAATATGAAACATTCAGAATGGAAGATGAAGAAATGGTTGAAATTGTGTTCTCAAGGTTTCAAACCTTGGTGGCAGGACTTAAGATTCTAGACAAAGGATATTCCACAGCTGATCATGTCAAGAAAATCATGTGAAGTCTTCCTAAAACATGGAGACCTATGGTTACTGCTTTAAATATTTCTAAGAATCTGAACAATATAACTCTTGAAGAGTTAGTCAGTTCGCTTAGAAGTCTTTAGATAAAACTAGAAGAAGATGATCCTCGGAAAAGAAACAAATCTATTGGTCTAAAATCTAGAACAAAAAGAACCAGATCAGAAAAGAGCAAGGATTTCCAAGCAGAAGAAATCGAACAATTCGATGATGAATATTCTGATGATGAAGACTAATTGTCACTTATGTCCAGAAGAAATAAACAACTTTGGAAGAAAAGGAAAATTCTTTTTTGAGGAATCTGAAACAAAGGAGTGTAATGAGCATTTACACTACAAAAACGAATGTCTAAATCTCAAGAAGGAGAGCACCAGAAAAGAAAGCTTCAAGAAAGGCATTTTCAAAGGAAATAAGAAAGATCTCATGGTAACATGGGATGATTCTGACTCTGAAGGACCAAAATATGATGAAGAGCATACCAATGTAGCATTCATGATCACTACTACAAATGGAAACACATCAGAAACAAAGTCTGACTCTGACAAGGTATGTTTTGAACTCTCTCGTGCTGAATTAGAATTATGTTTATCAGAATCTCTCAACAAGTATCATAAGCTTCAAAGAAAATTCATGAACCTTTCAGAAGGTTCACGAATATGAATTTTAAGAATATGGTAAGCTAGAGAAAGAAAGTATTGATAAAAAAGATGATCATTTTATTTTGAAAAATGAAAATGTGTTTCTAAATAAAAAATGTTCAAAACTTGAAGAAGTTATTTCTAAAGCTCTTTCACCTCCTGAAATTGTCTTACACAAACATGATAAAGCTTTTCATAAATTCCTAAACGATAACATAGGAAGAAGCATGATGGCTTCTATGATCTATGGTGTCAGTCTTAATAGGAAGGCTCTATGATCTATTCCCATGTCAACACTTTATTATCTATATCCTCATACACAAGCACAAAAATTTATTATTGCGAAGAAACCCAAAGTTGATAGAAACTTCGGGAAAACTAACGCCAAAGAACCTAAAAGTTTATGGTTACCAAAAGATAAGATTGTGTATGATGCAAATTGTAAGTTCTCTAGTTTTAGGATTGGTATTAATTTTTGTAAAACAAATAAGACAACAATATGTTAGATAAGATATCTTAACTTGGTAACAAGAACATGTTGAGTAAGAAGTCATATCTTATGTTAAGACAAGTTGAGATGAGTTGTTCTCATCATCTGGAGCAACATGTCAGATAAGATATCCTATTCAGAGTCATACGACATCGCGCCCGTGTTGAGCTAGATAAATGGATTTTGTTATGATTTAACAAATGCAAAATATTCTGGGAATATTATGTAATCCTATGTGGCGTTGATTTAAAGGTAAAAAAGAATCAACTATGAATATTGAAGAATATGCAGTTTCTAAATATGGAGATATTTTAGGAAACTAATGATTGAAGACCTTGTTTGTAGCAGAAGTTTCTGCTAATTTGTAACAGTGGATATGTTGTGATTAGAAGCCCAAGTACAGTTGGGAATAAGTTATAAATAGAATGCTTGTAACCTACAAAAAGTACGGTTCCAAGATGTAGATCATTAGGGCTTTGTATTTGTGCCGCTCTCTAGGAGAGTAGGTATTGTTCTCACTCAGAAGTTGTGAAGTAATGAGTTGAGTATTGTTCTTGGAGGAAACTTGTAAGAAACTCCAAGTTGTGTTCTTAGTCAAGTGTCTTGGTTAGGTATTATCATTGAAGTGTGTCTTTTATTTTGCTGTCATGGAACTGTGTCTTCCTGTTTGTCCAATCGTTGTCTGTGATTGATAAAGGATTGAGGAGGGCCTCATATCTAGGTGTCTTAGATAGAAGTCTAGAAAGGTGGTTGTTAAGTGATTAGTCCTTCAACTGGATGTTTGCTGTAGGGTCTATGAATTGATACTATTTTAGTGGACTTATCCCTGGCTTGGTAGCCCCCGAAGTAGGAAGGTTCTTCCGAAATGGGTTAATGATTCCTGTGTGTTGTTTATGCTTTTCAGTAATATTTTGTATGCAATATACCTTAATATATTGTTTAAGTCAGATCAGACATCTTGACATGTCATAGGAAATCTGAGTTCTGTCATACTAGAATTTCACAGATGTTCCAGACAGAAAAATTGAAACACCAGTCATAACACGTTAACTCTAGATACATGTGTTACATGATGGGAAGAATGCTTATGTACCAAAACCTAGAATCTAAAAATGCCTGGTATGATGCTTTAGAAGGATTCAGAAATAAATAATAAAAAGAATTATAAAGAGTTGAATATGAAGAATTGGTAGAATTGTTAGAACAAGTTTCACGTCTTGGTAATCTGAGGAAACACTTCTAAAATTGGTCTCTTAAATAAGACTAATCTTCTGTGAAGAAGTACTTATGAAAATGAATGGATTCTGATGATACAAAAGGAAAAAAATCAATCCTTCAAAAATGATGATTGGAATTTGGCATCTAAGTCTAATGGGACTCAAGTTAAGGTTCATAATATGATGAACGAGAAAAATGAAAAAAATCGGAAATCTTATAGATATCACTTGCAGGTTCTGGAGAAAAAGATTCTGATAGTAAGTTGGTCAGAAATGAAGACACATAGGAAGCACCTGAAGTGCTTTAGTTCAGAAGAGGCAAAAGCATAGACAAGCCATATTTGAAGAATTGATTATGGGAGAAAAAGATGATCCTGTCAGAACAAGATCCATTTTTAAATGATTTAAAGAAACACTTCTGGGATTAGTATCACTGTTAGAACCAACCTCTTGTGAAGAAGCACTCCAGGACAATGAATGGATTCTGGCTATGCAGGAAGAGCTAAATCAGTTCTCCATAAATAATGTTTGGGATTTGTTGCAACTGGATTTAAAATCAGAGTCGCCACTACTATTTTTTATCTTAAGGAAGGGAATCTAATACGAAACCCTAATTTTACAAACAAAAATGCTAGGTTTCAGACTTCTTTAGACGAAAGGAAGGTGTTAGGCTCCTTTCAACTACCTTATTCATAAGTATACTAGGGTTAGGTTTAACAATTTCAGGAGAAAGGGTTTTAATTTTTTATTAGGGAACTCGCCATGATTTTAATCGTATGCACACGTATCCTATTATGAGGAATCAGATTCCTAGTTCGTATGGGTTTGTGTTTTTTATGGACTTCAAAGGTATTTTAACTTTTCTCGCATTTAAACCGGGTGTAAAGATATCTGAATTTTTGGACTAAACGCGCGATTAATCAGAATAAGCTTTGTAACCCTTTTCGAAAAAATAAATTTTTAGATTTAATTTATTAAAAAAGGAAATTCTATATTTTTTAAGTGTTTTTTATATATTAATTATAAAAACTCTAATTAATGCATGATTTTTAAAAGAAATATTTGTAATGCAATAAAATATATACATGAATTTTTTAGAGAAAATAAAGGTTGTTTTAATAATATAATAATAAATGAGATTAAAATTATAAATATTAATAATAATAATTATTATTATAAATAATAAAAAAAGTAAAATAAAGTAATTTACAGGGGGGTGCAAACTGAACTAAGAAGTAAAAGAGAGGGGGTGCAGATAATAAGGGCTTGAATTCAGATATTGAATTCAGGCCCAACTGGTCTGAGGGTTCATTTGTAGTTAGGTAGTAGAATAGGGGGTGTATGAGAAAACAGGGCCCAAGCTCAGATATTGAACTGGGGCCAATGGCTAGGGGTGCGTTACTTCAAGCTAGCTTTAGCAAAACAGAAAGGGAGGTGCGAATATAATTGGGCTAGGCCCAATACATTTTCCAAAGGGCACGAGGGATAATGTGCGTGAGGACACACAAGATTATGGTGAGGACTTGACCTTGTGGCCGTCTGATGTTGATCGTGTGGATATAATCCGAGGGTGCATGGTAATATTAAGGGCGCGGATATACTAGATCGTAACGTAATATAAACTTGTTTTTGTCAAAATTCATTTCATTCTCCCTTTTCTTTCTCGTTTTCACTCAGTCTCTCCTTCATTCTCCCTACTAACATCAAACCCTAAAACTACGCGGCGACGCTCGGTTCAAACCCTTCCCCCCAAATAACCCCAAATTACAATAATAACAGAAAAACACATAAAAAAGCCAAGCTTCATTTACCTCTAGTCTCGATTTCTCTGATGTATCGCGTCTTTCTGATTCTTATCTTCTTATCTCTTTTTCTGATTGGCAGGAAATAGTGGAAGTGATGACGGAAGCTTCAACGGTGCTCTGAAGGGTTAGCGGAGGCGTGATTTAGGGTTTCAGATATTGAAGCCCTAAAACCTCTTCTTTTCTCTTTAATGACTGGGTTTAGTATTCACTCAACTTCTATTAATTTCTTCTTCTTTTTATGTTTTCGTTAATTCCCCCCTTCTTATTCTTAATTTTAGGTATTTATAGGGTTTAGGTTTTTTAGAATGATTGTAATTGATTTGCTTCTGTAATATACTGATTCTATTCGATTTGGTTGTAAAAATTTTGAGATTTGATTGTAATAAAAAACTTCAAGATTTGATTTATGTTATTCTGTATCTTCTTAATTGTTGGTGTAAGCCCTAGAGGCCAATACTTTTGGTACTTGTATCGAATTATTTATTAATAATAAAAGGCATTTATTTATTATGTTTGCTTTCCAAAATAATAAAGTCCCTAGAATGGTTTATTTGTTTAATGAAATGTTAAGTGTGACTTAATCATGAGATCCCATTAAACATAAGACACTATTCTTAAAGTATCCGTAGTCAAGCTTTAATGTGAAGTGGGATAACATTAAAGCATTAAGATTATTATGAAGATAGATTGATGATCACATCTCATGGATCATAGATAAGGAGTTATCAAGTCATAACATAGGTATGAATATTAGGAGTAATATTTATACTGGATTGACCCGCTATGAGAATACTACATAGAATATTATGCAAAGTGTCATAAGTTATTCTCATGATGATAATGGTGTATACCACCCTTCGACCTGAAACCACTATGGACCCTAGATGTAGAGTCAAGTACTTTATTGCTGATCAAACGTCATCCGTAACTGGATGACTATAAAGACGGTTGATGGGTACTTCACAAATCATGCTAAGGGACATGAGTGACCTAGATAGAATTTGCTCATCCTACATAACAGGATAAATGTCTAAGGGCCCAATATTGAACTGGACAAGGGTGATACAGTGTATGCCTTGTGTTCAATATAAACATGAGGGTAAAAGGGTAATTGTACAACACAAATATTATGATGGAAAAGGTTTGGTCAGATCACATGACAATTTCGTGACTTGGGTAACAGTGATGTGTTGCTAGATATCGCTCACTGTTTATTATATTAAATGTGTGATTTAATATAATTGCCAACGTCGCGAAAACCTACAGGGTCACACACATAAGGACAGGTTGATGAGAGATATAATAAATAAGGAACACCGTAAGGTACGGTGCACTTAAGTGTAATACGGAAAGTGGTAAGGTACCACGTGGATAAGTGATATATGGTACATCATAAGGTATGATGTCCATAAGCTTAATTGGGCTTTTAGCTTATAGCCTTAATTGGGCTTTTAGCTTGTAGCCCACACGAGTGATTATATAAATAGATCCCTTGTGATGAAGCAATTCCACTTGATGCAATTTCGTTTTTGATTCTCTCTCTCACTCAAGGTTTCCGTTCGTGATCAGCTAGCACTGTGACCAGAAGCGATCTGTTCGTGTGGACTGAGTAGAGGCGTTGTTCTTCATCAACGCTCGTGATCACAACATCAAAGGTCTGAATCGCCACAAGAGGTAAATATTTATATCACTGACCATGCTCATTCGTAAGGATCGCTAAAGGAAAATTTTAAATTTCGTTGCGCTTTTGATCGCAATTTTCCTTCATTAATTACTGAGATTCAACGAGTTTTCCTCGTGTGATTAATACAGTAGCTGTTCATAGAATTAAACATGCATTTTTTTTCCTTAGATTGATATAATAGTTGTTTCTGATTTGGACCCTAGACCATGCACTTTTTGATTTGTCCGTTAGAATCTTTTTTTTTATTTTCTGTAACAACGACTATTTTTTTGATACGGATTTGGGCCTAAATGGACCCTTTCTTTTGATAGCTTTTTTTACAAAGCACAATTTTACAATAATGATTTTTTTATAGAAATTATTTGTAATAAAATATTTAATAAAAATAATTGTAATAAATAAAAGTAATTGTTTAATAATAATGGTAATATTTAATAATAATAACTGTGATACGGTGGCAGAACTGACTATTTTTAGTTACTACTGGTTTTGCATTTTTCGTTCGCAAATGTACGGTAAGCAAGAGTCGCCACCGACTTTTATTTTATCCATATACTGTCTTAGTCGGCGAGCAGCCCATTCCAAAGTGCAACAAGTTTTCTCGAGCAGTGAGTATCTTGTCTCACAGTCGGTAAACTTTTTGCTAAGGTAGTATATTGCATGCTCTTTTCGACCAGACTCGTCATGCTGCCCCAGCACACACCCCGTTGAATTGTCTAGCACCGTTAAGTACAATATCAAGGGTCTTCCTTCAATTGGAGGCATCAGAATTGGTGGTTCTTGAAGGTATTCCTTGATTCTTTCGAAAGCAGAGTGTGCATTCGTCATTCCACTTTACCACTTGATCTTTCTTCAGGAGTTTGAAGATTGGCTCACAAGTAGCAGTCATATGTGAAATGAACCTGGCGATATAACTTAGGCGTCCCAAGAAACCTCTAACCTCCTTCTCAATACGAGGAGTCGACATATCTTGTATAGCCTTCACCTTTGCAGGGTCTACCTGAATACCTTTGTCACTGACGATGAACCCCAGGAGTTTACCAGACCTTACCCCGAAGGTGCACTTGTTTGGATTCAGTCTCAGCTTGTATGTGTTCAGCCTGTCAAACAGCTTTTGTAGATAATCAAGGTGTTCTTCCTCAGTTTGAGACCTGGCTATCATGTCATCAACATAAACCTCTATCTCATGGTGAATCATATCATGGATCAAAGCTACCATGGCTCGTTGATAAGTTGCCCCAGCATTCTTCAACCCAAAAGGCATCACCTTGTAACAGAGAGTGCCCCACTGTGTGATGAAGGTTGTCTTCTTTATGTCTTCGGGTGCCATCTTGATCTGTTTGTAGCCAGAGAAACCATCCATGAAGGAAAAGATCCTGTGTCGTGCGATGTTGTCAACCAGAACGTCAATGTGGGGAAGCGGGAAGTCATCCTTGGGGCTTTCCCTATTCAGGTCTCTGTAGTCCACACACATTTGTACCTTACCGTCTTTCTTTGGTACCGGGACCACGTTAGCAATCCACTATGGATAGGAGGTGACAAATAAGAACCCGTTGTTGAATTGTTTCATAACCTCTGCTTTGATCTTCTCGGACATTTCAGGGCGCATACAACATACCTTTTTCTTTACTGGAGGAGAATCTTCTTTAGTCAGTAGACGATAAACCACTATATCAGTGTCTAACCCAAGCATGTCTTCATATGACCAGGCGAAGATCTCAACATAATCGTGCAACATCTGTATCAACCGTTGTTTGACATTAATCTCCAGATTGCGCCGATCTTGACTTCTTTTCTGTCTACCTTTGTGCCCAAGTTTATCGTCTCAACTGGCTCTTCATGGGGCTGTATAGCCCTCTCTTCCTGTTGTAACAGTCTAGCAAGGTCGCCCGGTACCTCACAATCTTTCTCACCTTCGTCCCCGGCTTGGTTGATTGAATTTTCGAAGTTATAACTGACAATAGCATAACTGTTATCAATGGGATCCAAAGTGGATATGGATCTGCAGTTTGATATATGAGTATGTGTAAGAGCATAACTGTATTGATAAAGTGAAAAAGCAGAAAACAAAAAAGAGAGCGCAAAATTTGTATGCAAGAAACGTCCAATGTTTTATTGATGACATATGAAAATGACATATAATAACTGTTGTACCCCAAAATTTTCCCTCCCATATTCTTCAAGATTTGCCAAGATCATGGTTCAAAATCTCTCAAGGATTGCACAGTCCAATTGCCTCCTTACACAGTCAAAATTAGGGTTTTGGTTCTGGCAAAGAAATTGAGGTTTTCAAGGGCTCAATCAAGTCACATATGCCTACACACATTGTCAAGCACCTACATGTCAAGTTTCAAGACTCACAAGGTCAAGTTGCACAGTCAAAAACCCTAATTGCTTCACAGTCAACTGTAGGGGCAAAATGGTCATTTGGCAGTCAAAAGTCAAAAATTTTGGTCAACATCTTATTTTGAAGCCACAATCATCATTTTATCAAGTCTTGATCATGATTTCACAAGAATGGCTCAAAAATCATCAAGGTGTCAAAAGTTTCTATGTTTGGACAGCTGAAAAGTCAACTGTAACTTGACCAAGGCATAACTTTTTCATGGTTCATCAGAAAAATCCCATACAATGCTCATTTTGAAGGGGAGGACATTTCCTACAATTCATCTTCACACCCCAAGTCCAAGAAATGCTCTCACAAAAGTTATCAATTTCAACATTATAGGTCATTTTCAAAAGTCAACAAAAAGGCACTTTAAGTCAAAGACCATAACTTGAGATTGGTAAATCAAAATGACATGGGACCAAAGACACTGGTTAGAGGACTTCAAGACCTTTCCAAAATGTCCAAGAACATGTTCATAGCTTCAAAATTGAGCAAGATATGCATTGGAGAAGTTGGGAAATTTTTGTGAAATGGCCAAAGTCAATTATCCTTGAAACTTCATTTTTGACAAAAGGGGCCCACTTTTTCCACTTGGTTCAGCTTGGCCATGCCTCCCACGTGTCCCACAATTTATTTCAAGATTAAAAATTAATTTTTCCATTTTTATTTAATTTTATTTGATTTAATTCATTTTAAATCTTTAAAATTCAAATAAAAATCAAGAAAATTAATGGAGGGATATATTTTGTGTTGAATTGCTTTGATACACCATGAAGTACATTCCAAATTCGTGCAAGACCTATTATGGGCATAAAAATTCAAATTTTCACAAGAATGGAAAGTTGTTTCAATGGAGTTCATGGCATAATCCAAAACATTATTGCAAGGCTTCAATGACCATTATGCTGATTGATACTCATTACATAACACATGTGCAAGCCTTCCATATGTCATTCACAACCTAGAGAACTCAGAGGCAGCAAGAACCAAATTCAAAAATCCAAGCAAAAAAGTGAAAAATGTTTTCAACCTTCCAGTGCAATTCAAGCATCTCTCAAACGGCCAAACCAATTCCAAAAAATTCAAAAGAAATTCGATCACAAATCCACATTCTAATACATCTTTTTCCGATTTCTAAATTTTTGATTTACCCTTTTTCACCAATTTCTCCAATAGTCTTGTACATAGAAAAGGCTGAATTTTCACCACAGTTTCTATTCACTGTATAATTCTCATTCATTACACATATCCCTTCAATCTAACCTTCAAACCTTGACATATGCAACTTGTATCTTTTCTTGAAAATCATTACCCTTTTAATAACACATTACATAAATTCATTTAACAATTTGTACAAAGTTTTTTTCTCCAGGAAATATGGAAGACGAGAGCAAATCAGATCCGCCGCAAAAATTCAAAAATTCACAAGAATTGCTGTTTCATTTTGCAGAAAGAATATGAAAGAAGAAAAAAAACTCCTCGAGAGACCGAGTCACTCACAGCAGCACCACGACCATACAACAGCCTTCTCAACAACCATCGGCAACCTCTCCATCGATGCTGAGAATTGGACACCCTCTGAACGCACCCTCACAATTCCAGATTTCACTTCCATTCTTGGGTCAACACCCCCTTGGTTTTACTTCTTTTTTTATTTTGTTTTGTCATTTTCTCTTATTTTAACTATTAACCTTTTAATTATTTTTATTATTAACAATTAATTTAATTAACATATTTTCATAAAAAATCAAAAAAATAGAACTAACATCATTATTATTATTATTATATTATTTTGTAAATAAACATTAATTGAAATAGTTTAATTAGGCAATTTTGACTTTTCTTTTAATAATTAAAATAATTTAGAATTAGGTTAACTTAATTTTGTTTCTTTTTATTTTATTTCATAAAAACATAAAAAACACAAAAATATATTTTCTTTTAATTATTTAATTAATTGCATTTAATTGACAAAAAGACAAAAAAAATCAATTTCTTTTCTAAACAAGGGTCAACACCCTTAGAACATTCCCGATTCTTTCTTTCGCGCGCATTTTAATTTTATTTCTTTATTTTGATTATTTTTGTAACTGCCTCCGGATGTAATAGTAATTAAGATTTTTACTGTTTTTATTTACTTTCTGTACTTATTTATCAAAAACGGGTCTTTATAATTTTTGGCGATGTATAGACCCGCGCCTTGTAATAGCGTATGATTTATTTTTCCGCAACTTACTTTCTGCACCCCTTAACTGCTAAACTTGCATGAAAGAATGTATGTAAATAAAAACAACTCGTAGCTCACTAATTACAAAGACAAATATAACATGAAAACAACATATAATACACACACCACTTCTAGGGTACGCCTCACTCGTTGCCTTCGAAACGTGGTCGTCAAGTATAGGACGTTTTAGCGGTCCTTATGTCCATGATCCAGTTGCCTCGAAATAGTTGCCTCGAAACGGTTGCCTCGGATTAAAAAAGGATCAAGGACATAAGGGTAGCCTCTAAGGTGTCCTACCATTGCTTCGGTGACCACACTGTCCCTAAAATCGAATTGACCCGAACACCTCCAACGATGGTGCTACCTACCTCTCAATTGTGGGATAGCACTATCTAAAGGACACTTACACAGCTTAATTCCTTAGGGTAGGTAGATGACTCATGGGTACTTGCTCTTTTAAAAAACAAACAAAATACTTTTCACACCTCACACTTTCAAAAGCTTTCAAAACAAATTTTTCAAACACTCTTGAGGACAGATACAAGAGTTATTCATAAATCTTTCAAAGAAACTTTTTTCAAAACCCACACACACTTGAAAAGCAAACATCATTTTGAAAACATAAGAGCAAGTATCTAAGAGCCCATGGATAACCATGGATAGAAAGGGTGCTAACACCTTCCCTTTCTATAAATCTACCTCCCGAACCGAGAAACTATCTCATAAGGAATTTTGCTGTGCTTTTGTCCTGTCCATGTTGGAGAAAATAAAAGACGGTGGCGACTCTTGCTTCCGCGACATTTTGCGAACCAGCGTTAAACAGTCAGTTCTAAATCCACCGATCACAGAACTGGCGACTCTGCTGGGGACACTTAAAGTGAGGTGTACCTTAGGATAGCTCATACTTGTGTTTTCAATTGCTTTGTTTTGCTTGCTTTAATATTATTGGGCTTGTCTTGGGAGTTCTATAGATCCTAACCCGGATCTGGGGGATACCTTCTTAGAAAGTAGAAACAAGACTGTGAGGGAACTGTGCGGGGTATACCGACACGGTTGAAGCAGTCTGCTACGTTGATGTGGCACTTTGGTGAGTACCGATAACCCTTGAGTCAAGTCAAGGAGAGTACGGGGCCGCCGCGTGGTGTCGTGAATCATCAACTGACCTTAGGAACCTTAATTGAACCATCTTGGCCTCTTTAGGGTAGTGAGATAACTGACTTTGGTGCAGTCCGAAGTTGGTTGATACTCGATACTACACTCAGTTGAGGGTTGTTTTCTTGGAATATTTCGATCGCCAGTTCAGTGGCTAAATCGAAACGATGAACACAGAAAGCAGTCCAATGATATTGAGATCCTTAGAACCCAGTTACTTTTGATAGGACAGGTTTTTGAGCCCACCAACTTCAAGAGGGTAGTACCCCAAACTTCATGCTGGCCTAAACTCTAAGGGCTCTTTGTGTGACTTGTGTGCCTTCAAACTTGACTACTTGCATACTTGTTATCTGACACTTGAGTTTCTTGCAGGTTTTGTTTACAGTCCTTAATCTGGACTCATAACAGGGTTTACCTACATTACTCCACGCATAGCATAACATCATACCATCATACCGTTGCATACATCCTACACAAGGACTAATCCATTTCAAGGATCTCAAGGGCTTGTGATGCAGATCATGATGGACCAACTGTTTAGCAAGGGGCAAAGGGGATTTATTTTCCTCTAGCCAAGGTTGTCAGGGGCTATGACCCACTCGATATGGTGAGCCTTGACTCTTGAAGAAGGACTCTCAACAACATGAAGTTCCTTCAATCAAGCTACCCAAATTCAAATTCTAACAATTTTTCTTGTTTACCCCACGAGATCCTTGAAAACATCGCATGCATGCATACACATCATTGCATTACAGGTATCCTTGTTACCAGTCACTTACCTTCTTCGCTGTTTATTTCAGCAATGGATTCCCAACAAGATAACCAGAATCTTCATGCTCAAGAGACTCAGTTCAGGGAGATCTTCCTAAGCCTATCCAAGGGGCAGGAAAAGTTGAGGACACTCCTCATGGGGAACTTGTCCAAGAAAAGCCCCGAAGATGATAAGGACGAACAACTGAAACATCTGCAAGCTGAGGTAGATGCAATGAGGACTCAGATGCTGGGGCAGATGGCCCTTATCCAAAGTTTGGCTCGGGAGTAAGAAGAGTTGAAAGCCATGATCAGTCAGCTTCATCAAGACAGACACAACATGAAGCAAACAGTCCAGGTCAGGGACCAGGTCATTGATCAGCTTCCGAGAGGACAAGAGTCTGGCATGGTGAAGATTAGACCTCTCCAAATCGCTACCACTTCACAGGTCCAACCACAACCTCGCCCAGAGCAACAGGTTGATCAGAGCAAGCCAGACAAGCCTAGGAGGCAATTTACCAAGCTCAACACGTCGTTGTCTCAAGCTTTACAACATCTGTTGAGGTTGAATTTGGTAACTCTAAGGGACCCTCCTAAGAACCCCAACAAGACACCTTCAAGGTATAACCCCAACGCCCACTGCGCTTATCATTCGGACAGCCCGGGGCATGCCACAAACGACTGCTGGTCTCTGAAGAACAAGATCCAGGATCTGATTGATGAAGGAGCAGTGGAATTCACCCAAGATGGCCAGGCTGAGTTCTTCTACTATCCCTGCAAGATTCATCACTTGAAGTGACTAGTTCAAATTAGAAGACTTTTGTTCATTAGATTTTTCAAGTTGTAATTTTCTTTTGATTGTTCAAATAATTATTATCATAGCAAACTTTATTACATTATCAATGCATCGCATATGTCTGTTTTGAATCAATATATTCGCATTCGCTATATTCAAACTGCTTTCATATTTTTGTGATGATCAACTCTTGATTGAAAAATTCTAAGCCTCTTGAGGGAGGATGACGAAAACGATACCATAATTTACAGTATGCTTTTGAACAGACCCCGCTGATGAGGTACAGGCATTGTTTCAATTCCTAAACACTGGAGTTATAAGGAAGATAATCCCTCGTCAACCCTTTTGAGCCAAAGAAGTAGGAGTTTTTCTTTTCGAAAATTAAAACCCTTAATCATAACCTGGGGTAGGGTAGTTTTCTCAGTTGACCCAAGTGCACAACGAATGGCACCAAAGGAGTCCCTACAAAACAAAAGACAGTGATGGTTCTGAATAATCATAAGGACAGGCAGTCGTCATTTCTCAAAATAAAAGCCCAGTAAGTCAAAACCTATGAAGGAGACTTATGAAACTGGGACATCCCGCTGACTGTAATCACAAAAAGGAACAGTTCAGGCAAAAACAGGGATAACGAAATCAAAAAAGAAAGAGGTCCTACAAACCCTCAACAAAAAAGGAAATGACTGCTTATTCAAAATAAATTGTCAATATCCGAACCATCACCAGAATATCAGGACAAAGACTCAAACAAGGTCTAACGCACGATCAACTGAGTTTAGGTTTGCAGAACATCACGAAGAACGGGTGGGTACAAATACTTTGAGCCTTTATCCTTTGTTTCTTAAACCGTGAACCAGGCCACGTTATAACCCTAAAAAGTCCTAGCTGAAGCATGGGTTGGTTCGAAATCATACTGTTACGAAAGGTATCCTGACTCCTTAAGGTTTGCTATAAAATATTGGGTTGACATCACATTTTACAAAATTTGCTTGTTTTACTGAAAAAATGCATTTTCAAAAAAAAAAATTCAGGACAGACATAAGCTTTGCATTTTTAATATAACATTGCTTGCATATTACTATTTGTTTGAACAGCATAGAAGTCCGCACGACGAATGTCTAATGAACAAAAGCACTTCCAATCAAGGGGCATGGCATGATCATGGTCCATCATCTGGGGCAGTCCAGTCAAGATTCAGAGAATCTCTCAAAAGGCCAACCAGCCTGGGGCAAATCTCCGCCTGAATCACTTGGGGCATTGGACGATCAAACGAAGATCTTCTGGTGGTATGATAACACTACGCTACCAACAGTGACACCTCTCTACACCCTGGGAGCATGAACATAGTCGAAAAATACTACGCATAATCCAAGACTCGCTAGGTTGACACACCTAGGCAAAAATAAGGGCTTCCCGGCGAACCAAAAGGGTTCGGGCAAAAATAAGGGATGAAAATGAAAAAAAACTGTACACCCGGCAAGTCGAAAACCTGAAAAGGCGGCTTGGGCAAAAATGGGTATCCCGGTGGGCTGAAAACCCGAAAGGGCGGTCCAGGCAAAAATTAGGGATCAAAGCGTACGACTATGTCCCGTCATCTCGTCACTTGCCTACCAGAAGAAGATTTGTCAATCGGCAGGTATCAAGCACCTCACAGGCCTTCTTCTCCCGTAGAAACTGGGGCAATACAAATTGTCTAAGCGATCTAGTTGCTCTGTCCACAAGGGTACCAAGGTAAGTTCGGCTGAAGAACGTAACCCAGATACCTTCACTCCCCGCCGAGTAAAACAAGAATCAACAATTCCCTCCCAAGCAGTTGGTCTCCCGTCAGCCCTACAAGGTACAATATCTCCAGCAAGTCAACACTCTCCCCAAGCAGAGTTAGCCTACAGTCAGCCTTATGGAAGTTGGATATTCCCAGAAGATCTCAACATTCCCCAGTGGAGTATACAGATATTCCTCTACAAGTATCCCCGACAGTTTTAATCTAAGATTGTTCCCCGGCGGAATACCGAACATCAAGTGGAGCCACTTCCCCAGTGAAATCTCAAAAGTTTCCCCAGGAGAGTTGAATCAATCTCCCCAGTAGGAAGCTTATCCCCAGTAGATTCTGGAAAGCTTATCCCCTGCAGAGTGTGAACGCTCCCCCGGCTTTATTCAAAGGTTATTTCCCCACCAGGATATAACTGGGTTATCCTCAGCCATTTGCCACGGAAAGATTGTCCCCGGCGAAGTCTTCCTATCCCCCAGCGGAGTTCATCAAATCCTCCAACAAAACTTATCAATGGAATCCCCAGCGGAGTTATCATCAACCTCAACAAAGTACCTCTCTTTCCCCACAGAGTTCACTCCCCGCAGAGTAATCTATTCGCCAAGTTTATTCCCCAACGGAGTCATCTTCTCCCACCGGTAGTCTTGCAACCATCATCCCCAGCGGAAACAAAAAGCTCTACCCTTACACGGCATCCCAGGATGTGACTTCCCGGCATTCGTCAAGGATCTACTTTCCTATACAAAAATACATTCATAAACATCACATCTTCATACATTATAGCATGCACATACGCATCATGAACGTACAATCTCATTTATTTTGAGAACATCACGCATGTCATACATCATAACATTGCATACAACTAATGTTTTGTCTTTTCAGGACAAAGGTCAGTACAAAGATGATTACTATCAACTGTCGTAATTCCAGATCCGATTCCTGTATCTTGCCAGGGTGTATCTGTTGACGACTAATTCCAGACTCGATTCCTGTATCCTGCCAGGGCACGTCTGAAGAGTTCGAAGATCTGATTCCTGTATCCTGCCAGGGTGTATCTGTTGACGACTAATTCCAGACTCGATTCCTGTATCTTGCCAGGGCACGTCTGAAGAGTTTGAGGATCCGATTCTTGTATCTTGCCAGGGTGTATCTGTTGACGACTAATTCCAGACTCGATTCCTGTATCCTGCCAGGGCACGTCTGAAGAGTTCGAAGATCCGATTCCTGTATCCTGCTAGGGTGTATCTGTTGACGACTAATTCCAGACTTGATTCCTGTATCTTGCCAGGGAACGTCTGAAGAGTTTGAAGATCCGATTCCTGTATCTTTCTAGGGTGTATCTGTTGACAACTAATTCCAGACTCGATTCCTGTATCCTACCAGGGCACGTCTGAAGAGTTCGAAGATCCGATTCCTGTATCCTGCCAGGGTGTATCTGTTGACGACTAATTCCAGACTCGATTCCTGTATCTTGCCAGGGCACGTCTGAAGAGTTTGAAGATCCGATTCCTGTATCTTGCCAGGGTGTATCTGTTGACGACTAATTCCAGACTCGATTCCTGTATCCTGCCAGGGCACGTCTGAAGAGTTCGAAGATCCGATTCCTGTATCTTGCCAGGGTGTATCTGTTGACGACTAATTCCAGACTCGATTCCTGTATCTTGCTAGAGCACGTCTGAAGAGTTTGAAGATCCGATTCCTGTATCCTGTCAGGGTGTATCTGTTGACGACTAATTCCAGACTCGATTCCTGTATCCTGCTAGGGCACGTCTGAAGAGTTTGAAGATCCGATTCCTGTATCTTGCCAGGGTGTATCTGTTGACGACTATATTCCAGACTCGATTCCTGTATCCTGCCAGGGCACGTCTGAAGAGTTTGAAGATCCGATTCCTGTATCTTGCCAGGGTGTATCTGTTGACGACTATTCTCCGGACTCGATTCCTGTATCTTTCCAGGGCACGTCTGAAGAGTTTAAAGATTCTACTCCTGTATCCAGCCAGGGCACATCTACATAAAGAGTTTGAAGATCAACCCCTGTAACAGGCCAGGTAATTATCTTTCTTTCTCAGGTACGCAAGTTCTCTCTAAGGAATCTCTTACGCGATCGACAACCTCCCGATGGCATCTATAAGCCCATCTCCACAACTATCCATTACACTTCCAAATGGCATCTATAAGCCCATTCCCGACAAGGTCCTGTCACATCCAGATGGCATCTATAAGCCCATCCTCCTATCCATCATCAGTATCCAAATGGCATCTGTAAGCCCATTCCCTACGTCACACTGCTAACATTCTACTATGCGAGTGCAAATTTCTGGGCACTCTAGTGTTCAATCATCTTCCACCTTCAGATTACGAAAGGCACGCCAGCCAATCTACATCCTCAGGTCTAAGAAGATTGAACAGTGGCAACTGTTGTACCCCAAAATTTGCCCTCCCATATTCTTCAAGATTTGCCAAGATCATGGTTCAAAATCTCTCAAGGATTGCACAGTCCAATTGCCTCCTAACACAGTCAAAATTAGGGTTTTGGTTCTGGAAAAGAAATTGAGGTTTTCAAGGGCTCAATCAAGTCACATATGCCTACACACATTGTCAAGCACCTACATGTCAAGTTTCAAGACTCACAAGGTCAAGTTGCACAGTCAAAAACCCTAATTGCTTCACAGTCAACTGTAGGGGCAAAATGGTCATTTGGCAGTCAAAAGTCAAAATTTTTGGTCAACATCTTATTTTTAAGCCACAATCATCATTTGATCAAGTCTTGATCATGATTTCACAAGAATGGCTCAAAAATCATCAAGGTGTCAAAAGTTTCTATGTTTGGACAGTTGAAAAGTCAACTGTAACTTGACCAAGGCATAACTTTTTCATGGTTCATCAGAAAAATCCCATCCAATGCTCATTTTGAAGGGGAGGACATTTCCTATAATTCATCTTCACACCCCAAGTCCAAGAAATGCTCTCACAAAAGTTATCAATTTCAACATTATAGGTCATTTTCAAAAGTCAACAAAAAGGCACTTTAAGTCAAAGACCATAACTTGAGATTGGTAAATCAAAATGACAAGGGACCAAAGACATTGGTTAGAGGACTTCAAGACCTTTCCAAAATGTCCAAGAACATGTTCATAGCTTCAAAATTGAGCAAGATATGCATTGGAGAAGTTGGGAAATTTTTGTGAAATGGCCAAAGTCAATTATCCTTGAAACTTCATTTTTGACAAAAGGGGCCCACTTTTTCCACTTGATTCAGCTTGGCCATGCCTCCCACGTGTCCCACAATTTATTTCAAGATTAAAAATTAATTTTTCCATTTTTATTTAATTTTATTTGATTTAATTCATTTTAAATCTTTAAAATTCAAATAAAAATCAAGAAAATTAATGGAGGGATATATTTTGTGTTGAATTGCTTTGATACACCATCAAGTACATTCCAAATTCGTGCAGGACCTATTATGGGCATAAAAATTCAAATTTTCACAAGAATGGAAAGTTGTTTCAATGGAGTTCATGGCATAATCCAAAACATTATTGCAAGGCTTCAATGACCATTATGCTGATTGATACTCATTACATAACACATGTGCAAGCCTTCCATATGTCATTCACAACCTAGAGAACTCAGAGGCAGCAAGAACCAAATTCAAAAATCCAAGCAAAAAAGTGAAAACTGTTTTCAACCTTCCAGTGCAATTCAAGCATCTCTCAAACGGCCAAACCAATTCCAAAAAATTCAAAAGAAATTCGATCACAAATCCACATTCTAATACATCTTTTTCCGATTTCTAAATTTTTGATTTACCCTTTTTCACCAATTTCTCCAATAGTCTTGTACATAGAAAAGGCTGAATTTTCACCACAGTTTCTATTCACTGTATAATTCTCATTCATTACACATATCCCTTCAATCTAACCTTCAAACCTTGACATATGCAACTTGTATCTTTTCTTGAAAATCATTACCCTTTTAATAACACATTACATAGATTCATTTAACAATTTGTACAAAGTTTTTTTTCCAGGAAATATGGAAGACGAGAGCAAATCAGATCCGCCGCAAAAATTCAAAAATTCACAAGAATTGTTGTTTCATTTTGCAGAAAGAATAGGAAAGAAGAAAAAAAACTCCTCGAGAGACCGAGTCACTCACAGCAGCACCACGACCATACAACAGCCTTCTCAACAACCACCGGCAACCTCTCCATCGATGCTGAGAATTGGACACCCTCTGAATGCACCCTCACAATTCCAGATTTCACCTCCATTCTTGGGTCAACACCCCCTTGGTTTTACTTCTTTTTTTATTTTGTTTTGTCATTTTCTCTTATTTTAACTATTAACCTTTTAATTATTTTTATTATTAACAATTAATTTAATTAACATATTTTCATAAAAAATCAAAAAAATAGAACTAACATCATTATTATTATTATTATTATTATATTATTTTGTAAATAAACATTAATTGAAATAGTTTAATTAGGCAATTTTGACTTTTCTTTTAATAATTAAAATAATTTAGAATTAGGTTAACTTAATTTTGTTTCTTTTTATTTTATTTCATAAAAACATAAAAAACACAAAAATATATTTTCTTTTAATTATTTAATTAATTGCATTTAATTGACAAAAAGACAAAAAAAAATCAATTTCTTTTCTAAACAAGGGTCAACACCCTTAGAACATTCCCGATTCTTTCTTTCGCGCGCATTTTAATTTTATTTCTTTATTTTGATTATTTTTGTAACTGTCTCCGGATGTAATAGTAATTAGGATTTTTACTGTTTTTATTTACTTTCCGTACTTATTTATCAAAAACGGGTCTTTATAATTTTTGGCGATGTATAGACCCGCGCCTTGTAATAGCGTATGATTTATTTTTCCGCAACTTACTTTCTGCACCCCTTAACTGCTAAACTTGCATGAAAGAATGTATGTAAATAAAAACAACTCGTAGCTCACTAATTACAAAGACAAATATAACATGAAAACAACACATAATACACACACCACTTCTAGGGTACGCCTCACTCGTTGCCTTCGAAACGTGGTCGTCAAGTATAGGACGTTTTAGCGGTCCTTATGTCCATGATCCAGTTGCCTCGAAATAGTTGCCTCGAAACAGTTGCCTCGGATTAAAAAAGGATCAAGGACATAAGGGTAGCCTCTAAGGTGTCCTACCATTGCTTCGGTGACCACACTGTCCCTAAAATCGAATTGACCCGAACACCTCCAACGATGGTGCTACCTACCTCTCAATGGTGGGATAGCACTATCTAAAGGACACTTATACAACTTAATTCCTTAGGGTAGGTAGATGACTCATGGGTACTTGCTCTTTTCAAAAACAAATAAAATACTTTTCACACCTCACACTTTCAAAAGCTTTCAAAACAAATTTTTCAAACACTCTTGAGGACAGATACAAGAGTTATTCAGAAATCTTTCAAAGAAACTTTTTTCAAAACCCACACACACTTGAAAAGCAAACATCATTTTGAAAACATAAGAGCAAGTATCTAAGAGCCCATGGATAACCATGGATAGAAATGGTGCTAACACCTTCCCTTTCTATAAATCTACCTCCCGAACCGAGAAACTATCTCATAAGGAATTTTGTTGTGCTTTTGTCCTGTCCATGTTGGAGAAAATAAAAGACAGTGACGACTCTTGCTTCCGCGACATTTCGCGAACCAGCGTTAAACAGTCAGTTCTAAATCCACCGATCACAATAACCCTCACAAATAAACCATTATGCCTCGGGTAAGACACAAGGCCATAAAGTTTATATTGTTTATTACAAATTCGAAAAACAAGTAAGACAATTACTGCTGAACAAAAGAAATTGGCACAAAATCTCTGGCCGTCCAGTTACTAGGTCCACCGTTGGTAGTAGGGTAGATCTAGCTGTCAATATCAGAATCCTTATCATTGTATTCTATAGTGTTAACCCCACGGTTGATGATGCGTAGGGGGGGTCCTCCAGCTCGAGCACGTTGAACAACCCTTTGAGCTCTTGAAGTAAAGCCCAAACCAAATTTATCAGTTTTATGAGGAAAATGAGGGAGCTGTCCCCAAATGGTACACCCTCCTTCTTCAACTACTTCTATGGCGTCCTTGAGAGAAGCCATCTTCAAAGGAGGTTTGGTGCAGGTGATAGTCTCGGTTGATGCCATGATCTGGGGAACCTTTTCAAAGTTTTGACAAGGGGTGTGATACGGTGGGGAACTGAATTGGTGTTTTGCATTTTGATCGCATTTGTGCGAATAGCAAGAGTCGCCACCGACTTTTCTTTTATCCAAAAGGAAAGGTAAAAAAGCACAAGAAAGACCTTTCGAGATCATTTCCCGGGTTCAGGGGGTAGATTATGAAAAGGGAAGTTATTAGCACCCTTTTCATCCATGGTTTTCCATGGGCTCTTAGTTACTCGTTTAGATCACTTGCTTTTATTTGACAGTGTGCTTGTGGTGTGGGCTTTGAAAGTGTTTTGAAAAATCTCTTTGTAATGATTCTCGTTTCTATAAGAACGCATACAAAGTGTTTGTTTCGAAAATAGTTCAAATATGTGTTTGTGAGATATGTTTTTGAAAGTGACTTTGAAAACGTCTTTGCAACGGTTCTCGTCTCTATAAGAACGCGTACAAAGTGTTTGTTTCGGAAATGTTTCAAAGTGGAAGTGTAAGTGTATGAAAAGTTTTGTTGTGAGCAAGCGAGTAAATAAGAGCGAACCTACCTACTCAAAAGGTCTTAAATGTGATTTTCCTCCTCCTTTAGATGTTGCTATCTTACCATTGATTCTGTAAGAAGCCCCTATCGTTGGATGTGAAGGGACGGGCGTTGGGTCATCGTACGACCATGGTAGCAATGTTGTGAGATGACTTAGCACTTTTTCTTTTAGGGACTAAGATCATTTTGATAGGCAACTTTGATAGCGTCATTGAGGGACTTTGATCTTATACTTTTGTTTATGCTAAGACATCCCACATGCATACCATGTCCATTTTTAGGCAACAAGTGGAATTAACCTTAAGGGTGCATGTGTGAATAGTGTGTTTGATTGCATGTATTTAATCTTGATTAGGGTTGTGTAGCAGTAGAAATGTTCAAGACTAAGCCACCGAATTGACTAGACTTTATACAAATCAAAATAAAAATCGCCATCGCGCTTTATTTTTTCCAAAGGAATGGGAAAAGAGCGAATAACCCAAAAAGGGAGAAGATTCAAGGTAAGGGGGGTTGGTTATGCAAAGGGAAGGTATTAGCACCCTAAACATCTACGGTACTCCGCAGGAACCTCTTTAAAAAATCTGTATATTTTGGTTATGAAAATGTGTTATATGTAAAACAGATGGTGGAGGTGTGAAAATAAATATTTTTTATGATTTTTGCACCCTCCGCGGTTGCGAACCTTTAGTGCCTACGTACCACATTTCGTGCAATAGGGGATCAGGGTATACGTAGTTCCTCTTTTAAATATTTAAAATACAAGTGTGTTGGTTAATTTTATGAGATAAGACATCATCGTCGTTGTCCATGTGGAAAACATACTTACTACCCACAATCATGAGAAAGGAGAATTTGCATCATCTCAAAGTGGAGGATATGGCTTGGATTTTAAAATCAACAATGCCTCACTCAACACCCAAGTGAAAAAATATCTCTCTTTACTACATATTATAGAAGTATAGTTGTTTGCATCACTACAAGGATTGACAAGAGGCTAATATTTTGAGAAAAGTTTAAAGATAAAAGCCAAAGTGGCAAAATGGTTTGAAATGAGATTGATTTACTTTTAGTCTTCTCACAAAAATGTCAAGGTATTATTAAATTGATTGAAGTTTATTTATGAAAATGTTTTGAAAATGCATGGACATAAGTCCAAGTTTATTATGAAAGTGTTTCAAGTTTTAAAACAAGAAAAGTTTTCAAAAGGAAGGGAGAAGATTTTTGAAATTAAAGAAGGTAGAAGGAGAAGAAGAGGCTATCCTAAAGCATAAGGTAAAAACTAGGGATAATAACCATCTAACCAACAAGAAGCCAATACTTGACATTATGAGTCAATATAGAATTCCCATTCTTTGGATTGAAACCAAGCAAGCAAAGATACTAGACCTCTTGAGAGAACCAAACTTCAAGTGTATTAAGTCTTCGCAAAAATTGGGCAGAGTAACGGCTGTATACGGGTGAATTCCAAATTACAAACAAAGTATGTAATCATAATAACCTACACACAAAACAAACAAACAACCCAATGTCTAGAGGTAAACCTCAAGAACTCCAGACAAAATATCAAATAAAATCACAAAGGTCTCCAAGATAGGCCAAGGTCTCTAATCCTAAGTCCTAGAAGTCCAATGCTCCATAATGGCAAGGATAGTGACCACATAGTCCAAGTATCATTAAAGATTTTTATGGTTCATGTTGATTATTAGGTGTCTTTAAAAGGAAAAGAAAAGCTCAAGTGAGCAAAATGAAAATGACATAAAAATAAATGCTCAAGTGAGCAAAAATAAAATGACATGGAATGTAAATGCTCAAATTAAATGGTACCTAAAGCATAAAAAATAAAAAGCATACAATAAAGTCAATTGTTATAAATTAGTGGTTAGTTGGATGATCATATTGAAACTTGTATTTGGAACTCATTAGAGGATTGGTAGAACCAAAGCCTCCACACAACAAGTTGCATTTGCTTTTTGTCAAGTATATCATCCATTTTGGAATCCTAAAAAAAAAGTAACATATAATGATCAACGATGTTTAAGTGATCCACGTTGACCAAAGGTATTGTAGATCCATTAGAGGATTGGTAGAACCAAAGCCTCCACACAATGAATCTCAAGGTTATTGGATCAAAGAGATCAAATTAACTTACTTGGGCTTGCAATCGTAAGTTTGGGCCACGGATGATCATTTATTCGAATCGAGACAAAATTTAGCGCTATGTTAAGCAATCGTAAGTGGACTTATGTAGAAGTTGCACCTATTTTGAGGCCGATCAATAGCAATTTGTGTACTTCATGTTTGGATAAATGATATAGAGATCACCATCCTTTAACATGTAGCATAATTAAAAAAGAAAGGGACAAGATGAAGAGGGAGGGGAATGATAAGCTAATTTGGATCACCATTTCAAAATTCTTTCATCTTTAAATTCAACCACTCCTCTAGATGGATTAAAGTACTAAACATATCATTAATCCAAAGCACCAAAAATGAATTAAATAATTCATTCTTAGGTAGATTTAAATTAATGAACATTTATCCAAATTCATCTACATCACAAAGTTCATTGAGTTTAAAAACAAATTGAACATTCAAAATTACAATCCAAATTATCCATCAAAGAGAATGCAGAAAAATATTTGAGTCAAAACAGTCCCAAAATAAGGCAGCAAAAGCATTTTTGGCACCGTTACAATCAATTTTGTCTAGACAACAACCTATTGCATTAGTGCAGTTTTTTATCAAATCAATTTTTTGTGACAATCAATTGCAATGTTACAACAATTGATTGCAACCTGTTAGAAAAGAAACAGTAGAAAACAGCATTTTAAAGATCAAATTCTTGTTCCAACTTTTCATCAAACACCTTATGATCATGGATCCAATTGAGCATGAAAATTTCAGCAAATTTTTGAGAAAATAGCACTAATGGAGTTATAAAACAGTGCTCAATGAATCAAAACCAGAAATCCACAAGAGATCACATTGTGAAAGATGATGATCCAACTTACCAAAGGTAGAATTAGAGAATTATCAAACAACTTCAGAATTTGCTTCAATTCAACAACAAGAATCAATCACCAAAGCTTGAATGTAGATAATTGATGGAGAAAAAGTGTTTGGATGAAGGTTTAGCTCAAAGATTAGTAAGCTTCAATGCAAAGCTTACTAACATTTTGAAAATGGAGCTTTGAGTGAATTTGGTAAAATGGAGAGAATTGAGAGATTTTTTAGCAAGATGATTTTGGCTATCAAGAGCTTGTGATTTGAATGAAATGAGGTCTCTATTTATAGAGTTTTAGGATTGGGATTAGTGGTAATTTGGTAATTGATTCTTGGAGCCAAATTTGAATTAATGATATAATTTCAAATTATGCAGAAAAAATTGGAGCCAAAATGATAACAATTTGAATTTGCTGGCTTTTTTTCAAAAGCGCGTGCATTTTGCCATTATGAGTCGATACATACATGGTATGTATCGATACATCCTAGCTGTATAACACAACATGTGTCGATACATGCCTCTATGTGTCGATACATACTGTTGTTTCAACTCATTACAGAACCACACAAACTGCATGAGTCGATACATAACACGTATGTGTCGACACATGCTAGTTTTACAATTAGGATGAGTCGATACATACATGCATGTGTCGACACATGCTGGTCATGCACAACAAAATAAGTCGATGCATACCTTTATGGGTCGATGCATGCTGGATTTTTTTTCCACAATAGGATCAATCAACTTTGCATGACCTTATTTGTTGGATGCTTCGACTTGGTACCTACAAAACACAAATTGTGCAAAGACAAAGACAAATATTTTTGTATTTTGGTTAGAAGTTAGTCAACAACACATATACAAGATACACAACCAACGTGGTTGGAAATTCCTCAAGGGAAAACTTAAAGATAGGGGATAGAGAAAGATGAAGAACCAACTCTAATGTGATCTTGTTATGATCAAGTTGACATGATATGATAGGGGAATCAAAGGGGAAAAAATTGGGGTACAACAGCTGCCCTTATTTAATTGTCTTCTATCCGGAGATATGATGGTTAAAAATCTTCGTTTCGACGCGAATGAAGATACTTAAATATAAAACAAGCCCTATTTTTGTCTCTAAGATGCCATGCAATGATTATGATTATGGATGCAAATGGACAGAGCAAAAAGAGACGCAAAGTATCACTGGGGATGCCACAAAAATGAAGAAACAAAGGAGCAACCCCCACCAGGAAAATAAGTCACTGGTGGACCAAAAGAATTGAATCATAGAGGAGGATAACAAGAATTGACGTTCACTGCTGATGTCTACCAATGTTCATAGAAGGTAGATAGAAACAGATATACCGACTCACAGATGACGGTAAACTACCAACTCAATAGTTGAAGGTAGAAGAGAAAACATGTCATGCCATCTCCGTTCACTGACGAGGAACTACCACCGTTCACTGATGATAGCAAAAAGATAAGAAACACTGACGTTCACTGCCGATGCACTACCAACGTTCACTGAAGGTAGACTTTGAAAATATCACACCATCGCTGTTCACTGATGAAGAACTACCACCGTCCACTGATGATAGCAAAAAGATAAGAAACACCGACGTTCACTGTTGATGCACTACCAACGTTCACTGAAGGTAGACTTCAAAATATCACACCATCGCCGTTCATTGACGAGGAACTACCACCGTTCATTGATGATAGCAAAAAGATAAGAAACACCAACGTTCACTGCTGATGCACTACCAACATTCACTGAAGGTAAATTTGAAAATATCATACCATCGCCGTTCACTGACGAGGAACTACCACCGTTCACTAATGATAGAAAAAAGATAAGAAACACCAACGTTCACTGCTGATGCACTACCAACGTTCACTGAATAGATTTGAAAATATCACACCATCGTCGTTCACTGACGAGGAACTACCACTGTTCACTGATGATAGAAAATAGATAAGAAACACCGACGTTCACTGCCGATGCACTACCAACATTCACTGAAGGTAGATTTGAAAATATCACACCGTCGCCGTTCACTGACAAGGAACTACCACTGTTCACTGATGATAGAAAAAAGATAAGAGACACCGACGTTCACTGCCGATGCACTACCAACGTTCACTGAAGGTAGATTTGAAAATATCACACCATCTCCGTTCACTGACGAGGAACTACCACCGTTCACTGATGATAGCAAAAAGATAAGAAACACCGACGTTCACTGCCGATGCACTACCAAAGTTCACTGAAGGTAGATTTGAAAATATCACACCATCGCCGTTCACTGACGAGGAACTACCACTGTTCACTGATGATAGAAAAAAGATAAGAAACACCAACGTTCACTGCCGATGCACTACCAACGTTCACTGAAGGTAGATTTGAAAATATCACACCATCTCCGTTCACTGACGAGGAACTACCACCGTTCACTGATGATAGCAAAAAGATAAGAAACACCGATGTTCACTGCCGATGCACTACCAACGTTCACTGAAGGTAGATTTGAAAATATCATAAGATTTCCCCAAAATTTTGGTATTTCACTGTTGGCTGAAGATTTTGATGATATTATTAGAAGCCAAGTGAACTGGAACATTTCGATCGAAATAAAACAAAGCGTCATGTTTCGAAATAGCAGAAGCAATGTTTCAAATAAGCATATCAAAGCTTGGAGCTTCGAGTGGCCATTATGGGAACATATCTAAAGAAGTCTCGAAATGACAACAAGGCTGTGTCTGAGAAGTGCGTTCGAAGCGGAGAAATACCAAAACATTTGAAATTCAAATGCAAGCGGGACATTCAAAGTTTGAAATTTACGTGCTGGAGCATTTGGAGACACGTGGAAACAAGAGAGAGGCATTGTTCTGCATGTTCTGAACGTGGCATAATCCTATAGCAAGACCGTTATGGTCGAATTAGTATAAATAGAAGTCTTAGTATTAGGATTTCGTGTGTCATATCTATTGTACTAAATACTCAGTAACATTCAAATTACCACATGGCAAGGGAAACGAATGCAAGAGCAATGTACGTATGATAGCACCACATGTTTATGATTTAATGAAAACCTTTTATCATTTCCAGTATTTTCCTTTATCTTCTTGTCAAATACCATTTACAAGTTTTCTCATTTAAAGTCTTTTATTCGAAATCTTTTCATTAAAGCCTTACATTTTAATGCTTTCTTTACATTTCAAACCCTCTACATTTCAGAAAACTGTTATACTTTTCATGCCTTTATCTTCAAGTTTTATCCTTCGAACGCCTATTTTTACTTAAAGTCATTTTACAGATTTCTTGCATTAAACGCTTTCTTCATATTTCAAATCTTTTACGTTCCAGAGCACCCTTTACATTAACTGTTTTTATAATTCGAAGCCATTTACTTGCTTTTTATGCAATTTTACATGTCTTTACAATTAACATTTATTCATGCAAGTTAGTTTCGTGCACATGTATTTTGATTACACCTTTAGATCTTTAAGAGAGAAATCGAAATAAGCCAAACACCTATACAACACTCAAATACCAACCATGAATATCTGTTCGATCATGAGAGTTACCCTAATGACCAAGGAATCCTAGGATCAATCTAGTCGATCCTGTGAGTTACCAGAGAAATTGAATAATAGTCAGTAAGTTTATTCGATAGTTTGGAAGACTAGCGGTTGTTTACCAGAAATCACTGGAAACAAATTTCCACTGGGTTCCCCTAGAATGTCCCATATTTCCTTCTGGGGGGAAGCTGGCTTCGTGATTTGGACTTTCTCCAATTCCAGCCTCAAGCCTTCAGTGACCTGTGTTAGTTCTTGGTTTTGATTTCCTTGATTTCCCTCGAAGGTTCACATTGAGGATATAAAGCCCACAGGATGGGAAGATGATGAAGCTAAGGGGGAAGATGTTGAGATAAATATGGTGGATATGGAGAAGCCTCGCTCTGAGATGGAGGAGGTAGAAAAATACTTAGAAAAAGAAAAGTATAAAATGGAGGATAATCACGCTGGAGATGCTAGTCTCAAGGATTACCTCATGACATGCCACAAGGGAGATACATGCATGATACTGTGCCCTAGGTGCAGCATCCTCTGCAATCAGAGAATCATTGCGAATTTCGAAAGGGTACAAAGGACTCGAACTGGCAACAATTGGCGCCAGGATAACCAGCTTTTCAGGTGTTATCCCAAGGCTGGAGAAAGTTTGCTGGAATTTGTGTTTCGCTGCTACAAAGGGGCAACCAAGTGCTTGATTTGCCCAAGGTGTTCTGCTGTGTATGACCAAAGCATGGCCAGAGCCTTCGAAACGATTCCCTTCGCCCCTTGCTGGAACCATCAAGAAACTGTCCAGATGGGCCCACGTTTCGACAGCAGACACAAACAAGGAAGGCCTGATAGTCCTCACCCCAAGGCTGCTCGAAGAGTGACTTTCAAACTCCCTGCTGAAGTGCCAACCGACAGATGGTTACAAGTCAGAAATGACAAAGGCAAAGACAGGTGGAGAAACACCGAACGAAATGCACGCCATGCTATGACGTACAGAAGGCAATTCAACATAGCAAAAAGGGAAGAGGTAAGATTAGAAAATTACAAAGGAAGGAACCCCATGTCAAGATCCCAGTGGCGCGGGCAACAAAGGATTCGAAAGGCTGAAAGGGAAGCTGTGGCAAACAAAGGGGTCACTTCAACAAAGAACCAAGGTGAATCTAGCACCAATAAACCAAAGAATCAAACTAAAGAAAAACCTCCAGTTAATAGGAGGCTTTTCTCTGAAGAACAACGGGATGAACCAAAGGAATACACTCCAGGCCCAGAAGAGGACGAAGATATGATAACAGATAACTTCGAATCGGAGGGGGAGTCTTCATTCAACCTAAACTGTAATGTGGTATCTGTGCTTCCCTGTGAATTTGGGCAGGAAACTGAAATTGATGAATATGAGGAAGAAGATACCACATATTTGATGAAGCATAGGCCTGTGTGCTACTATGTGATGGACAATGGGGCTGTTGAGGAGCAAAATGCGTTCTTCGAACGTCCAGAACCTGCTATGAAGAACCATCTTAAGCCACTTTTTATTCGGGAAAAAGTTGGTGTCCATGGTGTGAACAAGGTTCTAGTGGATGGGGGTGCTGCAGTCAATTTGATACCCCATTTCATGCTGAAAAGATTAGAGTTCCGCGAAGGAGACATCAAGCCCCATAATATGGTCCTGTCCAATTATGAGGTAAAAGTGGGAAAAACACTGGGAGTGGTCCAGTTGGAATTGACAATAGGCTCAAGCTGTAGGCCCACCATGTTTATGGTGATCGAAGCCAAGGCCAACTATAACTTATTGCTGGGAAGGGAGTGGATCCATGGCGTGGGGGCAGTCCCTTCGTCAATGCATCAGCGATTAGTTCTGTAGAGAGATGATGGAATCGTGGAAAACATCAAAGCAGACCAGAGTTACTTTATGTCAACAGTTAATTTAGTTGACAAGAGGGATTATGATAAAAATCTGGCAAAGATTGCTCCGTGCGTTCCAAATGATGAGATTAACGAAACCAGAAACGCCCACTACTACATGACCCTTCGCCATGATGGCCTTTACTGGGATAGAACAATAATCAGTGAAGAAGAGGGAGTCAAAAGCACTATACAAAAACGGCCAGCAGGCTGGGACTTCGACAACCTTATCTATGACTGAGTTCACCTTTTTCGAAAGGATTTCGGCCTATATGGCTGAGAACGAATCAAAAGCGGCCTTAGAGGCTGAAATAAATAAATTAACTGTAAAGATGAACGAAGTAAGTGGGGATGGCTCGAAATGCTCACCCTTCAAATAATTCGAGATGGATCAAAGGTTGGATGCCATCTACGATAAAGAACCCTTAGGCTTCGAAAGGGACCCCATAAACTCAGGTGCCAAAATGTTGGCACAAGATCCACTCGAAGAAGTCAACTTAGGGGATGAAAAAACAAAAAGAATAACCTATATAAGTGCAAAACTTAGCCCAGGCCTCAAGAAAGAAGTAATCGAAGTCCTCAAGAAAAACAAAGATTGCTTTGCATGGGATTATGACGAGATGCCTGGTTTAAAGAGGGAGTTGGTCGAACACAGACTGCCAATCAAAGAATCCTATCAAACAAACTCCCAGAAGATTCGCACCAGCGGTTCTCACAAAGATTAAAGCTGAGATCGAAAGGTTAATGCGTTGCAAATTCATCAAAACAACAAGGTACATCAAATGGTTAGCAAATATAGTACCTGTTATTAAGAAAAATGGTTCTTTAAGAATTTGCATAGATTTTAGGGATTTAAACACTGCAACCCCTAAAGATGAATATTCCATGCCTGTGGCAGAAATGCTAGTAGACTCTGCTGCAGGGTTCGAATACTTGAGTATGTTAGATGGATACTCTGGGTATAATCAGATTTTCATTGCTGAAGAAGATGTTGCAAAGACAACATTTCGTTGCCCAGGAGCCTTAGGCACCTACGAATGGGTGGTGATGCCTTTTGGTTTAAAGAACGCTGGGGCAACTTATCAAAGGGCAATGAATTCAATTTTTCATGATTTCATTGAAACCTTCATGCAGGTGTATATTGATGATATAGTCATCAAATCTATATTTGCAGAAACACATTTGCATCATTTGAGTCAATCATTCGAGCGAATGAGAAAACATGGCTTAAAGATGAATCCCCTTAAATGTGCATTTTTTGTGCAGGCTGGAGATTTTCTTGGTTTTGTGGTTCACAAGAAAGGGATTGAAATCAACCAGAACAAAACTAAAGCCATAATGGAGACGAAAGCACCTACGTCAAAAAGGGAGTTGCAATCTCTGCTAGGGAAAATTAACTTCCTCAGAAGATTCATTTCGAACCTGAGTGGAAGAACCCAAGCTTTCTCTCTGTTACTTCGTCTAAAGCAAGGCCAAGCCTTCGAATGGAACGAAACCCACCAGGAGGCATTTGACAGGATAAAAAGATACCTCTCTCAGCCTCCTATTTTGTCTCCACCTTCATGGGGGAAGCCCATGAGATTGTACATATCTGCCTCTGAAGTTAGTATAGGTAGTATGTTAGCACAAGAAGATAGCAATGGTATCGAAAGAGCCATATACTATTTAAGTAGAGTACTAAATGATGCAGAGACCAGATATAGCAATTTAGAAAAGCTATGTCTCTGTTTGTATTTCTCTTGTATGAAACTCAAGTATTATATAAAGCTTGTTGATGTTTATGGTTCATCTCATTTTGATGTCATTAAACATATGCTTTCAAAACCAATAATGCATAGCAGAGTTGGTAAATGGGCTTTAGCCTTAACAGAATATTCTTTGACTTTCATGCCTTTAAAAGCTGTGAAAGGTCAAGTGATTTCTGACTTCATTGTGGACCATTCTTTGGTTGAGCAGACTGTCATGAGTTACGTCGAAATGCAACCATGGAAATTGTACTTTGATGGTTCAACCCACAGGAATGGAAGTGGCGTTGGAGTCCTTCTAATTTCTCCTGAAGGAATTCCAACACAATTTAAGTATAAATTAGATGGTCCTCGTTGCTCGAACAACGAAGCTGAGTATGAAGCGCTCATTGTTGGACTTGAAGCTTTGTTGGAATTGGGGGCAACTAGAGTCGAAATTAAAGGAGACTCAGAATTAGTGGTCAAACAAATTACAAAGGAATATAAGTGCATAAAGGAAAACTTGATGATATACTTCGTCATAGTCAATAGGCTACTAAGGAAATTTGAATACATGGATATTCAACACATACCAAGAATAGAGAACCAAGAAGCAAATGACTTAGCACAGTTGGCTTCGGGTTATAAAGTTTCTACCAGGAACTTTAAGGATTTAGTTGAATTAAGGGGTAGAGTTATGGCTACTAGATTCACACCATCGGATCTGGAAAGTATGAAATTGGGATATGCTGAGAAACAGGGATTCGAAATATTAGCCATAAATACTTTGTCAGATGCAGATTGGCGAAGTCCACTGATGAGTTATTTAGCAAACCCAACTCTGAACGTGGATAGAAAGACAAAATACAGAGCATTGTCATATCTCCTCATGGGGAACGAATTGTTTAAAAAGACCCAAGAGGGCGTATTATTGAAATGCCTAGGAGAAAGTGAGGCATACTTAGCATTGTCAGAAGTCCATAATGGGGCATGTGGGGCACATCAAGCAGGCCATAAAATGAAATGGCTGTTATTTCGATATGGCTTGTATTGGCCTAGCATGCTCAAAGATTGCATAGACTTTGCTAAAGGATGTGAGGAATGTCAGAAACATGCAGGGATTCAACATGCCCCTGCAAGTGAGTTGCATTCGATCATCAAACCATGGCCATTTAGAGGATGGGCATTGGATTTGATAGGAGAAATAAATCCTGCTTCGTCTAAAGGACAGAAATACATCTTGGTAGGAATAGATTATTTTACCAAGTGGATCGAAGCTATACCACTAATAGTTGCTGATCAAGAGGCTATTATTGAGTTTATACAGAAGCACATTATCTATAGGTTCGGATTGCCAGAGAGCATAACCACAGACCAAGGCTCTGTGTTTACTGGTAGAAAGATGCAAGAATTTGCCCAAGAAATGGGGTTTAGATTGCTAACGTCAACGCCATATTATGCTCAAGCAAACGGTCAAGTCGAAGCAGCCAATAAAGTAATAATAGGATTAATCAAGAAACATATTGGTAAAAAGCCAAGAAACTGGAACAAAACTTTGGACCAAATATTATGGGCCTGTAGAACATCTCCTAAGGAGGCTACTAACACTACCGCCTTTCCAACTCACATTTGGTCATGATGCAGTGTTGCCAGTAGAAATTCATCTGCAATCAGTTCGAATTCAGAGACAAAACAAAATCCCAACTGCATTATATTGGGAAATGATGATGAATGAATTAGTTGAGTTGGACGAAATTAGATTACATGCATTGGAAATTTTGATGAGACAGAAAGAAAGAGTGGCCAGAACATACAACAAAAGGGTGAAGAAAAAATTATTCATTATTGATGACTTAGTTTGGAAAGTCATATTGCCCATGGACAAGAAAAATAAAGCATTAGGTAAATGGTCACCTCATTGGGAAGGACCTTTTCGAATATTAAAAGTATTCTCAAACAATGCATATGAAATCGAAGAACTGGTGGATGATAAGCGTATCCTAAAGGTTAATGGGAAATATTTAAAGAAATATAAGCCACGCCTGCAGGAGATTCGAATAGTAACAACGTAACCAAGATATTATAAAAGGCCAAAATGGCAAGATAAGATGCCAAAATGGAGTTGTTCAAATATTACATATAAGAAACCAAATTGTAGTCAAATAAACACTGAAATTTAGAAATAAGAGTTATTTTTCAATCGGTTGAAAGTGCTTCGAAATGATTCAAGTCTCTGCTGAGCGAAACGCCTGGCTCCTTCCAAGGTTGCCACTTCTCCTTTAAGTTGTTCTGCAGTTTCCATTTCTGCAAGCCCCTGGTTGAGAAGCTCTTCGAATTGGTTACCAGCAGTATTGGTTTCGAAGGCTATTTGTTGTTCTTTAGCCTCCTTAACCTTCTGTTGAAGTTCCAGAATCTGCCTTTCCCAAAGAAGTATGGACTCAGCTCGAGCCTCATAATCAGTTTTCGCCTGCTTTAGATGCATAGCTTGATCCTCAGCTTCTTGAGAGAGTTTCGAAGCTTGTTCATAAGCAGCATCCATGGCAATGTGTTTCTCTTGAACTTTCTTGGCAGCAGATTCATCTTGGAGAAGGTAACCAGTTACGTTGTCCAGCAAAGCCTGAAGATCGAACAAGAGAGTACTAACTGGCAAGGAGCAGGTAGCAAGATTGACCTTTGTAAGCAACTCCTTCATAGTATAGCAAGCAGTGCTATCTTGTTTGAGCACTTCGAATATATCCACATTGAGAATTGTTTTCCTGATCTTATTAAGAAGTACAATTATTTCATCTGTGGGAAGAGGATAGCTGGTCGAACTGGTGCCAGCCCTAGCAAGTGGGATGTCCCTCTGAGCCAGCTTTGCCTTCATATACCCAATAGGGTCATTTTGTCTCAGGAGTGCAAGCTCCTCGTCAGTCATTCGAGACAAAGAGGATTGAGGGAGTTCCACACGTAGGGGAGTCACGTCCATTTCAACCTCCATGGGTTTGTTGGGTGCATCACCATCCCCTTCATTTGTTTCGTGCTCTTGATCTTCTTCATCATCATCCAAGTCCACCACTTCGATGCCTTCCTTTTCACTGCTATTTGCATTGGACTCCGTCCCAGCAGTCGAACCATCATTGGCATCCTCCTCCTCAGACTCTTCGTCTGCAGATTCTTCGTCTCTTTGGCCAGAATCAGCTTTCTCTCCTTCAGCTTGAGTGTCCTTTGGGTCCTCTTGAAGAGTTTCAAGAGGGGACTTTTAAAGAGAAGCTCTTTGCGAATCCTCTGCAGATGTTTGAAGTGGTGTTTCGTTTGTCTCTCTCAGAGGAATAGAGGTACCTTGATCATCCTGCTGTTCAGAAGTTCCAGCCAGAACCGCCATATTGGAGGAACCTTTATTCTGTACAAGGTTGCTGGAATCTCCTTGAGGAGAGGAGTTGAGTGGAGCGGCATCTTTGGATGGTGAGTTCGAAGTAGTGGAAGCTGGATTCAAGATGTTCTGCAAGGAGAAAAAGAATGTTAAAAACATGCACCAAGGTAATAAGAAATTATTATTTTCAAAGAGATAAAAAGTTCGATTTACCTGTGGACTCTCGGAGGAGAGGTTACTAGCTATGCGTTTCAACATTACGTTGGAGGTCGAAGGTGGAATTTTGGATTTGGGTGAGGGAGCAGCATCCCTGGAGTCAAGTCCAGAGACACTAGTTGGAACGGTACTTTTCGAAATATCTTTCTTCTGCTTCTTCTTCGAAGTAGTTGGTAAGTTTCCTCCAGCCTTGGGGTCTTCCCCAGTGGTATTTGATTTCCGCTTCTTGGGAGTAGTAGGAGGAAGTTTGTTGGTCTGAAAAGATTTAAACGAAGAGTTAGATACAAACCATAAAACATGAGTGAATTCGAAACATCAAGGCTAAGTGATTACCGTTGGAGTTGGAACACTGGTTGTTGTTGGTATTGTTGTTGTTGTTGTGGTTGCAGCAATAGTTGTTGTTTCGGATGGAGTCACTTTGTCAGTAGTTTCGATGGAGGCTTGAAGGCGCTCCCTTCTTTCGACTTCGAGGCGGCTGTCTTTATCCTGATGGCTGAAAATCGAAACAATTAAAGCAAAGGTTAAAGATATGGAAAATGAAAGACGTTTGGGATTTTCCCAAGCATTCACACGTGTGCCTTGATCAGATTTAATTGACATGGCAGAAAGGTCGTATCAAAGGTGTCCTGGGAAATCGTGAAGCCAGTGTCGAGCCCATGTCACAGTCTCAGATGGCTTTGGTTTCCTTTGAAGATGTTTGAACATCTCTTTGCAAGTGAACCACCAAGGATATGGGGGAAACCAAGCCAGAGCCAGTTCTGAGGTAGGTAATCTAAGAAATTTAGGTGGATGCATTTCGAATGCCAACCTATACCTATCCTCAGGTGACAACCCTGAAGGGAGTTTTAACTTAGAAACTTTTTGTTTGAATTTTTCCTTCAAGGTCTCAGCCGCTTGATGCACAGTGGATTCCAAGCGCGTGGGGTCATAAGTAGTTTCAAAATAATTTTGGAAAGCTTTAATCTCTTTGGCATGAGTAAACATACCTTTCTTTGGTGGTACCTGCACATCGAAGGCATCAATTAGTTTCTGTTGAATTGTAAGTGTATCGAACATATAAGTTTGATAAAACTTGGTCCACCATTCCAGAAACCCCTTAGCTGTGAGATGGGTAGGTTCGAAGGTTATCAGCTCAAACTGGGCAAAGCCTTGATATTGTTCTTGCTGTATTTTGGCTTCCCGTGCCTTGAAAGTTCGCCCAAAGGTAATGGCACTCTCAGTTTGAAATAAAGGTTCAGGAATTAGTTGGCATAAGCCAAACTGTCTCGAAACAAAATTTGGCTGGTAAGCGAAAAGAAAAATCTGATTCTTGGCTGGAGTTATTCTTGAAGAAATGAGTCTAGGTAGCAAAAAAGCTCTCCATACATCCTGAATCTCCTTGCTCTTAACAGCTTCTAAGAGAGCCATGGTGAACCAGGAAGGTCCATGAGCCCTCGAAGCAAAAGGCGCCATGGTCTCTTCGAACTTATGCCTTTTGGAGAATATCATGATGTACTTCGAGAATAGGACTTTGAAGTCGTCTTTGTCGTCATTTGGAGTTAATCTTCGAAGCCTAGTGCCTTCGACTATCCTATCAATTATCTCAGGGTCTTGTTCATCAATGGTGTTGGCAGTTGACAAGGAGGGTTCGAACATGGCATTTAGGCATAGTTGAAGTAACCAAAAGGGACCAGCCAACAGGATATTCTTGGAGGTATGAGACTTTAGGCTCGAAACAGCTGACCTTAGGCTTTCATAAAGGTCAACTAAGAGCAGTTCACTTAAGCACACTCTTCGATTTTCATGCAAATCCCTAGCTAGAGGAATAAACCTACTGGCTACCTGTAGGGATCTACTGCAAAAGACGTATCTTGACAGCCATAGGGTTAGGAAAGCAATGTGTTCTACATCAGACACATTGTCTCCCTCAGCATGGTAGTGACTGATAAACTTGGAAAAACTTGCTAGTTTGACTTCGAAGTCAATTATGCTTGAATGTTCTTCGTTGTCGGGGATGTATGTTTCTCCTACTGGCGATAGCCCAGTGATGGCCGCTATGTCGAAGAAGGTAGGGGTGATCATTCCACCAGGGAGATGGAAAGTATTATAGGTACTGTCCCAGAAATAGAGGGACGCGAATAATAAAGGGTGGCTGTAAGTGAAACCAGGCTTCGACAGCTTAATCAGGTTGTAGATACCTAATTCTTCCCATTGCTGGGATTTCTTAGCTTCTACCTTCTTGAACCAATTTTGATAAGCAGTATCGGAGGTGGGGCAAGATCGAAACGGTTTAAAATTACTTTTACATAGTCTAATAAAAAAGGGTCCTTAGGAGGAACAGTTGGATTTTCTATGGTGTTTGAGCCAGAAGATTCTATTGCCTTAGGGGCGTCCATTTTGTTAAACAAGGGTTTGAAACTATAGCAAACTGGGAAAATTGTCCTGGTATCTTTTAAAATTTCAAAAACCGTAAGAGGGCCATTTAAAGCTAACCTCTTACCAGCAACAGTGGTAGGAATGAGTACCTGTGACGCATACAGCATTTCTTTTTCCTTTGAGATCATCTGAGGAGAAAGAACGAATTGAACTTGGTGAGTGATAATCTTACTTTCCATTGTAGTTCTTGCAGTTTTTCCCTTCTTCTTGGAAACCTTTTTGAGTTAGGATGAAGTAGAGGAAGACATTTTTGAAGGATGTTGAAAGCTTAGGGTTTTTGGCGAGAGAATAAGGATAAAAGATTCAGAATGTAGAAAGAAAAGAAAAAGATTAAGTTGGTGATGTTTTATAATGGGGAAGTTTAAGCATCCACTGAATGAGGGTGTGATACGTGGAGATCATGGGTTGGTTTGATGAAGAGGTGGCATAAAGTTAACATGGGTAATAGGCGTGATTAAAGATAATCATTGTTTGTAACTGCACCATACTGTGAAGTGGCTCCAGGCGGTTAAGGAATCCCAAAAGTGTTATGATTGACATGACTGGAGTCAAATGCATTAAATGTTACGATGATTCGAAGGTCGCATCAAAATCTTGTGTAGATGTTTAAAATAGGTATTTCTCAGAGAGATCGAAATACATATTTTAAAGGGGCATTTTGTTGGCTGAAGATTTTGATGATATTATTAGAAGCCAAGTGAACTGGAACGTTTCGATCGAAATAAAAGAAAGCGTCATGTTTCGAAATAGCAGAAGCAGTGTTTCGAATAAGCATATCAAAGCTTGGAGCTTCGAGTGGCCATTATGGGAACATATCTAAAGAAGTCTCGAAATGACAACAAGGCTGTGTCTGAGAAGTGCGTTCGAAGCGGAGAAATACCAAAACATTTGAAATTTAAATGCAAGCGGGACATTCGAAGTTTGAAATTTACATGCTGGAGCATTTGGAGACACATGGAAACAAGAGAGAGGCATTGTTCTGCATGTTCTGAATGTGGCATAATCCTATAGCAAGACCGTTATGGTCGAATTAGTATAAATAGAAGTCTTAGTATTAGGATTTCGTGTGTCATATCTATTGTACTAAATACTCAGTAACATTCAAATTACCACATGGCAAGGGAAATGAATGCAAGAGCAATGTACGTATGATAGCACCACATGTTTATGATTTAATGAAAACCTTTTATCATTTCCAGTATTTTCCTTTATCTTCTTGTCAAATACCATTTACAAGTTTTCTCATTTAAAGTCTTTTATTCGAAATCTTTTCATTAAAGCCTTACATTTTAATGCTTTCTTTACATTTCAAACCCTCTACATTTCAGAAAACTGTTATACTTTTCATGCCTTTATCTTCAAGTTTTATCCTTCGAACGCCTATTTTTACTTAAAGTCATTTTACAGATTTCTTGTATTAAACGCTTTCTTCATATTTCAAATCTTTTACGTTCCAGAGCACCCTTTACATTAACTGTTTTTATAATTCGAAGCCATTTACTTGCTTTTTATGCAATTTTACATGTCTTTACAATTAACATTTATTCATGCAAGTTAGTTTCGTGCACATGTATTTTGATTACACCTTTAGATCTTTAAGAGAGAAATCGAAATAAGCCAAACACCTATACAACACTCAAATACCAACCATGAATATATGTTCGATCATGAGAGTTAACCTAATGACCAAGGAATCCTAGGATCAATCTAGTCGATCCTGTGAGTTACCAGAGAAATTGAATAACAGTCAGTAAGTTTATTCGATAGTTTGGAAGACTAGCGGTTGTTTACCAGAAATCACTGGAAACATTCACCTGGAACGGGTCTCAACTTCTTCTTTAACCAAGGCACTCTGTCTGGAATGGGTAATATGCAAACTTATCTCAAATAAAGAGACTTCCACTCATCGACAAGGGGAATTGCAAAGAAATATGATTTTATGGGGATAGAAATATGGCTTCTTGGGGAAAGAGATATGACTTCCTGGGGAAAGATGATTTCCTGGGGAAAGAGATATGGCTTCCTGCTGAAAGATGATTTCCTGGGGAAAGGGATATGGCTTCCTACTGAGGAGAAAAAGTCTTCTCGTGCAAAATAAATGCACAAACCAAAACTCAAGGTTCTCGGAAATCCAAAGTAAATAATATCGTCATGCAACCACGAATCCAATTAGAAACAAACTGGGGTAAGACGGCCAACGAAGATACATCCTTTGAGAAATAAAATCAAGAGGGAAAACCAAATCCACCTAAGCAAGAAGCGCTGCAGGAAGGTTAGAGCACAATGTCAACAAAAATGATTTGTAGCAATGCATGATGCATGTATGAATGTATGAGTGATGTCATGCGTATGTTGGTAAAAGGATACATAATCAGACAAACAAAACCGCCTCAGGTACTAACAACATTGGGCTGAACTTCAACCAGACAGATCAAACCAAGAAAGGTAAAAGCAACTGCGGAAATCAAACCTATTGCATGTCCTAACTTCACTGAGGAGAAACATAATCTAGATGTAGCTAAATCAAATAGATACCGGGATAGAACACCCTTATTCCGGTTTCATCAGAAAAATCAGTTTTTCAAAAGCAACATATCTACTAGAGATTGCAAGACTAGCCTCAAATAAAGCAGACTGACGCCGAGACAATCAAACCTCACTGGGGAATTCAAGTCTACCTCCTTGGAGAAAAAACTGTGGATTGAAAACTTTCATCATGAATACTCATTCCAACAAGAGATGCCCTGGGATAATCTTCCCAGGGATTAGCGCACAGACTTCAATGGGGAAAACAAATGTTTCATGGTCCGTACTCCTACTGGGGATTTCAATACTGATCTCGAATAAGGCAGATGGAAACCAAATTGCCAAAACATTCAATGGGGAATTCAGGCCCACTTTGAAGGAAGAAAAACATACAGACTTCACTAAGGGAGACAATGCTTCATCATCGAGACATCTACTGGGGACTTCATGCTGACTTTGTTGGGGGGGCTGAAAACCACATCATCAAGGGGGAACCAAGATACGTTCTTCATTGGGGAAACCGGAGATACGTGTTTCACTGGGGAGACCAGAGATACGTTCTTCACTAGGGAAACCAGGGATACATGTTTCACTGGGGAAACCGGAGATACGTTCTTCACTGGGGAGACCAGAGATACATTCTTCGAGAGAAATTATTGCACCAAATTCTTTGGGGAGAAAGGACTTCTGTCAAATAAACGAGGCCTTCACTGGAGAATATTGGATTGAGTCTCCATATCAACCTTTCATCGTATGAGGGAAAACTTTGCTGGGGAATCTGAGACTGAGGTTTCTGACCATGCAATCCCAAAATCAAAAGCGAACCAAGACTTGGTCGGGGATAAGGGGATCATAAACCTAACACTGCACCTTGCACCTACTGGTATCGTCTTCAACTAACTGAGAAACACAAAACAATTGTACACATTCCAACAAGATGACCTGAGAAAAACCTTCACGAAGGAAGTAAATCTTCTTAAAACAACCGAAGTTTGTTCATTCCTGGGATCGCCATTTTTGTTGTCATTGTTTCCTTACAAATCCCAAAGTAAATTAAATCGTGGAGATCTCCCCTTTTTTTGAAAAGTCAATTTTGCTTTTTAATATTTTTTGCTTTAAAAATTATTATCAGTATTAAATGGAGTCTTTGCAAGCTAAATAAAAATAAGAACACAAAGAATTGGACAAAAGCTCGAATTTCATTAATAGAATGGTAGTCTGTGAATGGAGAGACTCCATGGATGATTACAAAGTTTGGGAAATGGTAATATATAATGGAAAATATACGTTGAGATACGATGACCACTATCCTCCCTAACAACTTTTGAAATCCTGAGCGGTAGCTTTTGTTGAAGTATGATGAGGATCCGAGAAGATTGTTGCTTCAACGATCAAGTCTTGTCTGACGTAGTTTCTTGCCAAGAAAAATCCCTAACTTTTGCCTAAGCTGCCCTTGCGGGTTTTCAACTTAGTGGGAAATTTATTCTGTTTATGTCTCTAATTTTTGCCTAGACCGCCCTTTCGAGTTTTCAGCCTAACGAGACGCTCCTTTTTTGCCTAAGCCGCCCTTTCAGGTTTACAACTTAGCGAGTTGTTCTTTTATTTCTTTAGGCGAAGTATTTCTTGACTGCGTCAGCATTCATGGGACGTAGGAACTCCTCGCCATCCATAGTTTCAAGAATTAATGCACCACCAGAGAAGGCTTTCTTGACAACATACGAGCCTTTAAAATTGGGAGTCCACTTGCCCCTAGAATCAGTGTTAAAAGACATGATCTTCCTGAGCACGAGGTCGCTGTGATCGGTGGAAATAGAACTGACTGTTTGGAATGCTGGTTCGCGTTTGCGTTTCGCAAAATGTCGCGGTAAGCAAGAGTCGCCACCGTCTTTTATTTTCTCCAACAAGGAAAGGACAAAAGCACAGAAAAATTCCTTTTCGAGATGTTTCTCGGTTCGGGAGGTAGATTATAGAACGGGAAGGTGTTAGCACCCTTTCTATCCGTGGTTATCCACGGGCTCTTAGGTACTTGCTCACTATGTTTTCAAAATGTTTTGCTTTTCTTGTGTTTGTGGGTTTTGAAAAAGTTTGTTTGAAAACTTCGATTTAACTCTTGTGTCTGTCCTCAAGAGTGTATGAAGTGTTATTTGAAAACTTTTGTTTGAAAAGTGTTAGTGCGAAAAGTTATTTTGTTTTGAAAGAGAAAGTACCTGAGAACCTCTACCTACTCAAAAGAAATTAAGCTGTGTAAATGTCCTTTAGACAGTACTATCCCACTATTGAGAAGTAGGTAGCACCGTCGTTGGAGTTTCGGGTCAATTCAATTATAGGGACATGTGGTCACCAAAGCAATAGTAGGACGCCTTAGTAGTAACCCTAATGTCTTAGATCATTTTTTATCGAGGCAACCATTTCGAGGCAACTTTGATCTTTAGACAGAAGGGCGACCTCTAAAACACCCTATACTCAATGACCACGTCGAGGCAACCAAGTGAGGCGTACCCTAAAAGTGGCATGTGCGAGTGTGTCAGGTTTCAATTATGTTATCTTTGTACATGTTATGGTGAGCTACGATTGATTCTAATTTCAGAGATATCTTGTCATGCATAGCCTAGTTAACATACATCTAGCAGTTAATAGTTGCGGAAAGTAAACTAAACTATTACAAGGCGTTAGGTATTTACATCGCCAAAAACAAACCCTTGAAAAAGTAAATTGCGGAAGATAAATAAAAGCAATAAAAAAGGTCCTAATTAAAGCTATTACATCCTCGGAGCAATTACATAATATGATAAAAAATATTAATAAAAATAATCACGAGCGCGAGAAAAATTGGATCAGAGAAGTCCTTAGGGTTTTGGCCCTTTTTTGAGAAAGAAGGAAGTTTTTTATGATTTTTGCATTTAATTAAATTAAACCTAGACTAATTAATTAATTAAATAAAGAAAGATATTTTTTGAGTTTTTTATGTTTCAAGGAAATAAAAATAAAGATGATATGATTAAAAATGTCAAAAACCCTAATTCTACATTAATTTTAAATTATTGTGAAAATATTATTATTAACCTAATTAAAACTAAATTAATTATATTAGTATTTATTTACAAAAATAACTAATTAAACTTAATAAATAAAAATATTACATTTTTATGTTTTCTGAATTTATTATGAAAAAATTAATTTGTTAGTGAAAATAATAATTATAATAAATAATTAAAATAAAAGAAATAAAAATAGAAAAGAAAAGGAATAAACTTGAAAGGGGGGTGCTGGGCCAAATTCTGGAGGTGATTCTGGAATTCTCAAGGCCCAACAATGTTCCAGCCACGTTGACTATTGAGATTATCCATGCGCTGATTGACTAAGGACTATGGTAGTCATTCCATCCTGGCCATTGGATTTGAGTTTGATGACATCTGGCGCACTGATTTTTGAAGTGTATGGTGGATAACTTTTGGAAAGCTGCATGTGAACATATAGAGAAAAATAGAATAAGTGTTTTTGGGGGACCTGGGATTCGAACCCAGGTCCCAGCGCTCATTGGACGTTCACTCAACCACTCCACCAACCTGCCTCTATTGATATTGGAATAATAAGTATTGATTATATATGCAAACAAATTAATATACTGAAATTATAACAAAAACACGCGGTTTTTTCAAACGAGCCAACCAGGTGCTAACACCTCATCATCTTCTTCATTCGTTCCTGTATAATTAACATTAGATAGCGGGGGTTTTTAACCCCCACTATATACTGCAAGAAAAAATAGCGATTAGCAATCCAACAAATATAAATATTTCGCGAGGTATTGGGCCTGTTCGTCTTGTTCTCATGATCTCAACCATGTGTCTTATGAGTCCTAATTTTTCCTGGTTCAGAAAGCCCTAATTTCAAAGCTCAAGAACCCTAGAAATTGATCATGGCATCTTTGGATTCAGGGCGTTATAGTTCAATTAAATGATGCCATTAGCTTCGTATGGTTCCTAGCAACACAAATCAATCACAAAAACATGTTAACTATGCATGAATTAAGCAATACGATTTTGAATAGGGATTGCAAACCGTGGTTCTGTAGATGATGATTCTTTGAGCTTTGAAACTGGAATTTGATTGTAAATCATGCCTGAGACCTCCTGCAATGTATTAGAATGGTCAAAACGCCTTGAATCGCCTTAGAATGCAAAAATCAATTTTCAATTTTCTTGGAATTTCTTGAAATTGGACAGGGTGATTTATGTAGTTTTTTCACGTCCTTTTGATCAGGGTTTGCTTGCTTGTATATAAGGCAATTGAATTAGGTCAAAAGCTGGGCAAAAATCCATGTGCATTGATGATTGGATCCTTGATTGAAAAATCAAATATCCTTGATTTTCATGATTGAACAAAGTTGCCAATTTTGGATTTTTTGTATCTTTGACTTTGTGCCCGAATATGCCAGCATGTTTAGGTCATATTTGCTTCACAAAAAGATTTAAAAAAACAAATCTTTTATTTTCTTATGATTTAAATTGATTAAATGAATTAATATTAATTAAAAATCCAATTAATCAATAAAAATAAGAAAATAAATCCAATTAATCTTGATGGGTCGTGCATAGGTCATGGGTGAAGTTTCAAGAAGAAATTTGAGGCCCATTAGCAAAAATAAGGTGTTTTGAGCAAAGTTGACTTTTGAAAATTCATGACAATTTCCCAACTTCTCCAATGCACAACTTGCTCAATTTTGATCATATGACCGTGTTCTTGGACATTTTGGAAAGCTCTGGAAGTCCTCTAACCAATGCCTTTTGTCCCATGTCGTTTGGATTTACCAATCTCAAATTATGGCCTTTGACTCAAAGTGTACTTTTGTTGACTTTTGAATTTGACCTATAATGTAAAAATTGGTAACTTCTTGTGAGAGCATTTCTTGATCTTGGAGTGTGAAGATGGATTATAGGAAATTGAATTCTATTCACAATGAGCTTTGGATGGGATTTTTCTGATAAACCATGAAAAAGTTATGCCCTGGTCAAGGTACAATTGACTTTTCTGCTGTCCAAAAATAGTAACTTTTGCCTCTTGATGATTTTTGAGCTATTCTTGTGGAATCATGATCAAGACTTGATCAAATGATGATTGTGGACTCAAAATAAGATGTTGACCAAATTTTTTGACTTTTGACTGCAAAATGACCATTTTCCCTTGCAGTTGACTGTAGATCAAATGAAGCTTTTGACTGTGCAAATTGGCACTGTGAGTCTTGAAACTTGGCATGTAAGTGCTTGAGAATGTATATAGGCCTATGAGACTTGATTGAACCATTGAAAACCCAAAATTCCTTGAAGGAAGCAAAACCCTAATTTCAGCTGTCTTAGGAGGTGATTTGACTGTCTACCTCTTGAGCAATCTTGAACCATTTGAAGATGATTCTTGACAAACCTTGAAGAATATGGGAGGGCAAATTTTGGGGTACAACAGTTACCCCTGTTCAATCTTCTTAAACCTGAGGCTGTAGATTGGCTTGCGTGCCTTTCGTGATCCGAAGGTGGAAGATGATTGAACACTAAAGTGCCCAGAAATTTGCACTAGCATGGTATAATATCAGCAATGTGATGTCGGGAATGGGCTTACAGATGCCATTTGGAAAGATGATGGATAGGAGGATGGGCTTATAGATGCCATCTGGAGGTTGTTGGTAGGTAGTTCTGTCTTCGTTGACAAGTTGTCTTCATTGACGGGTTGTCTTCGTTGACGGGTTGTCTTCATTGACAGGTTGTCTCCATTGACAGGTTGTCTTCATTGACGGGTTGTCTTCATTTACGGGTTGTCTCTATTGACAGGTCATCATCAGAAAAATCTTTAGGAATCGATTTAACTGGTCTTGTCTCCATTGACTGGCTTCGCCTCAGAAAAATCTTTAGGAATCGATTTAACTGGTCTTGTCTCCATTGACTGGCTTCACCTCAGAAAAATCTTTAGGAATCGATTTAACTGATTTTGTCTCCATTGACTGGCTGGCCTCAGAAAAATCTTTAGGAATCGATTTAACTGGATTTGTCTTCTTTGACTGGATTAGCATCAGAAAAATCTTTAGGAATCGATTTAACTGGATTTGTCTTCTTTGACTGGATTAGCATCAGAAAAATCTTTAGGAATCGATTTAACTGGATTTGTCTTCTTTGACAGGATTAACATCAGAAAAATCTTTAGGAATCGATTTAACTGGATTTGTCTCTATTGACTGGATTTGTCTCCTTTGACTGGATTGTCTCCTTTGACTGGATTTATCTCCTTTGACTGGATTTGTCTCCTTTGACTGGATTGTCTCTTTTGACCGCTGAGAACTTTAACTGTATCTTTCCTGAAAAGCAAAGGCCAATCGTATGCAATGCATGATATGGATCAAGCAATGATGTTCTCAATATAAATGAGATTGTATGATATGATGCGTATATGCATGTATCATGATGTATGAAAATGTAATGTTTTATCTGGGGAAAATAAATCCCGGATAGCTGCTGGAGAATGATGTTGAATTCTTCGCTTCCGCTGGGGATGATGAACAAAGATGATTGTGTGAATAAACCTGTAGGAGAAGATGACTCTGTTGGGGAATAAACTGTTGAAGAGATTACTCTGCAGGGAATTACTTTGTGGGGAAGAGATGTTCTGCTGAGAATTTAACAATAACTCCGTTGGGGGTTCCGTTGATAAGTTCTATTGGGGATTTTGATGATGAACTCCGCTGGGGGTAGAAAGAACTTCGTTGGGAATAGAAAGAACTTCGCGGGGGATGATCTTTCCATTGCAACTTGCTAAGGATAACCCAGTTAGACTTTTGTGGGGATAACCTCTGAATATGGCTGGGGAGAGATATTTGCACTCTGCAGGGGACAAGCTTCCAGAATCTACTGGGGAAGATGATTCAACTCTGGCGGGGAAGCTTTTTTAGACTGCGCTGGGAAATGGCTCCACTGGGGGTATCTTGTATTCCGCCGAGGAACATTCTTATATTCTGTCGAGGAATATTAAGACTGCCGGGGATGCTTGCTGAGGAATATCTTTATACTCCGCTGGGGAAGATTAACACCTTCTGGGGATACCCAACTTTTTAGGGCTGATGGTAGACCAACTCTGCTTGGGGAGAGTATTGTTGATGCATTCGTAGTTGCAAGTCTCAGCGGGGAGAGCTACTATTACTGTCTTACTCTTGGGGAGTGAAGGTACCTTGGTCACATTCTTCAACTGAACCTACCTTGGTACCTTGGTGGACAGAGCAACTAGATCGCTTAGACAATTCTTATTGCCCCTACTTCCGATGTTACCCGTAATTAGTCCTTTATTTCGTATGCACATATTTATGAACAACAATTAATGTCAAATGCATATATCAAAAATGAACATTGGACGTTCTTTGCAAAACAAAACAGATAAAGAAAAACAGTTTGTAATTTGTCTGAAAATGAGCTTGTATTGATTTTGGAGTTTGCCTGTAAATAGGCGTTTTGTGTACAAGAGGCTGACGTCCTAGTAAGAGAACACCGCCGAACAAATAGAATTTATACAATTTGTAAAAAGGAAACAAAACAGCTATGTGAATAATCCCACTGGGTTCCAACTCTGCTATCGCCTTTATGTCTTCAAGCGTCTCATCACTTTGCTGCTTAGTTGAAGATGAATCTGATTGATGGGTGCCGTCTGAGCCTGATAGTTGATACCAAAGTCCGGATGCGAGGTGATCCAATGAGACATAGTATTACGCTTATCCCTAATTTTTGCCTGGACCGCCCTTTTGGGTTTTCAGTCCACCGGGATACCCATTTTTGCCCAAGCCGCCTTTTCAGGTTTTCGACTTGCCGGGTGTACAAATTTTTTTTGTTTTCATCCCCTATTTTTTCCCGAACCCTTTTGGTTCGCCGGAAAGCCCTTATTTTTGCCTAGGTCAGTCGACCTAGCGGGTCTTAAATCATGCGTAGTATCTTTTTACTATGTCTGTATTGGCGGGGTGAGGAAGGTCGTCACCATCCATGGTGGTTAGAATCATTGCTCCTCCTGAGAAGATGTTCTTAACCATAAATGGCCCTTCGTACGTAGGGGTCCATTTGCCCCTGGGATCACCTTGAGGTAGGATGATGCACTTGATTACCAGGTCTCCGACTTGATACTCTTGTCGTTTGACTTTCTTGTTAAATGCCTTGATCATCCGTTTTTGGTACGTCTGACCATGACAAATAGCAGTAAGTCTCTTTTCGTCGATTAGGTTTAACTGATTAAGCCAGGTCTAAATCCAGTCGTCTTTGCTCAAACCTGCATCCTTCATGATCCGGAGAGAGGGTATCTGAACTTCAATGGGCAGGACTGCCTCCATGCCATATACCAAGGAGTAGGGTGTTTCCCCTGTTGATGTCCGTGCTGAGGTACGATATCCATGAAGAGCAAATGGTAACATCTCGTGCCAATCTTTGTAGGTCACTGTCATATTCTGCACAATTTTCTTAATGTTCTTATTAGCCACTTCTACAACCCCATTCATCTTGGGCCGGTAGGGAGAAGAGTTATGATGTTGTATCTTGAATTTCTCGCAGAGCTCAGTGATCATCTTGTTGTTAAGATTGGTAGCATTGTCCGTAATGATCCTCTCTGGTACACCGTATCGACAGATCAGGTTGTACCGAATGAACCGTGCCACGACGTTCTTGGTTACGGTAGCAAAGGAAGCTGCTTCGACCCACTTTGTAAAGTAGTCAATTGCTACCAGGATGAAACGGTGCCCGTTGGATGTCGTAGGTCTGATTTCGCCGATCATATCAATGCCCCACATTGCAAAAGGCCAAGGTGCTGTCAAGACGTTCAGGGGAACTGGAGGAATGTGCACCTTATCAGCATAGACCTGGCATTTGTGACATGTCCGGGAATGTTGATAACAGTCGACTTCCATTGTTGACCAGTAATATCCTTCCCGAAGGATTTTCTTTGCCATGGTATGTCCACTGGAGTGCGTTCCGAAGGTACCTTCATGCAGCTCTGCCATGATCCTTTCTGCTTCAATCTTATCCACACAACGCAGTAAGGTTGAATCATGGTTACGTTTGTAAAGAATGCCATTGCTGAGGAAGAACTTTGCCGCGAACCTTCTCAGAAACTTCTTGTCATTAACGGATGCACCCTCGGGGTATTCTTGAGCTTCAAGGTACCTCTTCACTTCATGATACCAAGGTTTTTCTGTTACCTCTTCAGTCTCAAGATCACAACAGTGTGCAGGTTCATCCAATTTCCAAATAATGATCCGGGAAGCCTCGTTGTCCCATTTGACTTTGAACATATAAGACATCGTAGCTAACGCGTCCGCCAACTAATTCTCCTCTCTTGGGAAATGTTCAAAGGTTATCTCCTCGAAATGGGGAAGCAACGTCAATACATACTCCTTGTAAGGAATAAGATTTGGGTGTTTCGTATCCCACTCGCCTTTGATCTGACTGATCACGAGAGAGGAATCTCCGAAGACACTCCGAAACTTGATCCTTAGGTCGATTGCAGCTCGAAGACCCATAATGCATGCTTCATACTCCACCATGTTGTTGGTGTAGTTGAAACATAGTCGGGCGATAAGTGGAGTATGAGTGCCCTTAGGAGATATGATCACGGTGCCAATGCCATTACCCAAAGCGTTTGAAGCTCCGTCAAAATGCATAGACCATCAGGATCCTTCCTCAGGTCCTTCATCCGGTCCAGGTATCTCGCAATCAGTCACTACCATGATATTCTTGTCTGGAAATTCAAAGTTCATCGACTGGTAATCATCCACTGCCTGATGTGCCAAATGGTCTTCCAACACACTTCCCTTGATTGCTTTTTGAGTCGTGTACTGGATGTCATACTCAGTCAAGATCATCTGCCATCTTGCTATTCTTCCGGACAAGGCAGGCTTTTCGAAGATATACTTGATTGGATCCATCTTTGAAATCAACAGGGTAGTGTGAGTCAACATATACTGTCTCAGCCGGAGAGCAGCCCATACCAAAGCGCAGCAAGTTTTCTCGAGCAGTGAGTATCGGGTCTCACAATCGGTAAACTTTTTGCTAAGGTAATAAATAGCGTGCTCTTTTCGGCCAGACTCGTCATGCTGCCCCAGCACACATCCCATTGAGTTGTCAAGTACTGTCAAGTATAAGATTAGAGGTCTCCCTTCAACCGGTGGCATAAGAATGGGTGGCTCTTGGAGATACTCTTTGATTCTTTCGAAAGCGGCCTGGCATTCATCATTCCAACGCACTACTTGATCTTTCTTCAGTAGCTTGAAGATTGGTTCACAAGTAGCAGTTAGGTGCGAGATGAATCGGGAAATGTAGTTCAACCGTCCTAGAAAGCCTTTAACTTCTTTCTCTGTCTTGGGAACTGGCATCTCTTGTATGGCTTTCACTTTGGCAGGGTCCACTTGAATACCCTTGTCGCTTACGACGAAACGTAGTAGCTTTCCAGACCTCACCCCGAAGGTGCACTTGTTCGGGTTTAACCTCAGCTTGTACAACTTTAATCGGTCAAACAGCTTCTGTAGGTGGTCAAGGTGTTCCTCCTCAGTTTGGGACCTTGCGATCATATCGTCAACATATACTTCAATCTCATGGTGGATCATATCGTGAAACAAAGCAACCATGGCACGTTGGTAGGTTGCCCCAGCATTCTTCAACCCAAAAGGCATGACCTTGTAGCAAAAGGTGCCCCACTGAGTAACAAAAGTGGTCTTCTCCATGTCTTCAGGAGCCATCTTTATCTGATTATAACCGGAGAAACCATCCATGAAGGAGAATACCTTATGCTGAGCAGTGTTGTCAACCAGAACGTCGATGTGAGGCAGAGGGAAGTCATCCTTAGGGCTTGCCCTGTTCAAGTCCCTGTAGTCAACACACATTCGGACCTTACCATCTTTCTTCGGCACTGGAACCACATTGGCAACCCATTGAGGGTAAGAAGTCACTGCTAGAAACTCGGCGTCAAATTGTTTCATAACCTCAGCTTTGATTTTCTCGGACATCTCTGGACGCATACGGCGAACCTTCTGTTTTACCGGAGGGCAGTCTTCCTTGGTAGGCAGGTGATGGACCACAATGTCGGTATCCAACCCAGGTATATCTTTGTAAGACCAGGCAAAGATTTCCACGTAGTCATGCAGCATCTGAATCAACCGTTGTTTCACACTAAGCTCCAGATTGACACCAATCTTGACTTCCTTTTTGTCTGTCTCAATACCCAGATTCACTGTTTCCACTGGCTCCTCATGTGGCTGAATGGCCCTCTCTTCCTGGAGTAACAGTCTTGCAAGCTCACCAGGCACTTCGCAATCATCTTCACCTTCGTCTTCGGCTAAGTTGATCGGATTTTCGAAGTCATAACTGGCAGTAGCAGAGTCGTTACCAGTGAGATCCAGAGTGGATTGGGACCTGTATATGTGAGTGTGTGTAAATATAGCTGTTTTGCAATATATAATAAAGAAAGACAAGGAGCGCAAGATTTGAAATGCAAAAAACGTCCAATGCTTTTATTAATGATATATGAAAATGACACACGAAAGCCCTCACAAATGAAGCCACGGTGCCCCGGGTAAGGTACCGGGCCATAAAGTTTCACAATATTGTCTGTTACAAATTCAAAACAAAGGAGTTCATTACTGAGTCACAAAAGTAATAGGGACGAAGTCTTTTGCCGTCCAGTTGTTTGGTCCACCGTTGGTCGTAGGGTAGATCCAGCTGTCGAATTCAGATTCCTCCCCGTCCTCTTCAATGGCATTTACTCCCGGGTTGTTGATGAACACAGGAGGTCTTCCAATCCTTGCACTACGAACAACCCTTTGAGTTTTTGCAGGGAAACCCAAACCAAACTTGTCAGTCTTCTGAGTGAAATCAGGAAGTCGACCCCAGTTTGCATACTCACCCTTCTCAATAACAGCCCGGGCATCCTTTAAGGAAGCCATCTTCAACGAAGAATCTTCAATCACGGTATCTGCTGATGCCAGTGTCTGAGGAACCTTTTCAAAGTGCTGGAATGGAGTCTCAATGAATTCCCCATCCATCTCTATGTACCAGAACGAGTTGAGGTGGCTGACCATGTATTCTTCCTCCCCTTGAACTGTCACAATCTTCCCTCTGACCGGGTATTTCAGCTTCTGGTGGAGTGTGGAGGTCACAGCTCCAGCTTTATGGATCCATGGACGACCCAGCAAACAAGAATAGGACGGCCGAATGTCCATCACGTAGAATGTAGAATCAAAGACCTGAGAACCAACTCTGATTGGAATGTCAACCTCACCATGCACCATCCTTTTAGACCCATCAAAGGCCCGGACAACAATGTTACTGGGCTTCAGCTCCAACCCTTTGCAATCCAACCTGTCTAGAGCTTTCTTGGGAAAGACGTTCAGTGAGGAACCAGTGTCAACCAACACATGTGCAAGAGTAGTGCCCCTGCATTCAATGGAGACATGCAGGGCATCGTTATGGTTCTTCCCTTTGGCAGTCAGATCAGCATCGGAGAAACCCAAACCATTATCAGCAGTTAAATTGGCCACACAATCAGTAAACTGATCAGTGGATGTCTCTTGTGGCACGTGGGCCGTCTTCAGGAAGGTAATCAAAGCCTTGGCATGGGCCTCTGAACACAACAACAGTGATAACATAGAAATCTTGGAGGGGGTTTGCCCCAGCTGCTCAACTACATTATAATCACTCTTCTTGATAATCTTAAGAATCTCTTCCATCTCCTGCTTGGAAGCTTCAACATTGATGGTCTTTGGTGCCTCCGTCTGGGCAGGCATATCAGTGGCTATCCCTTTGCCCCGGGCATTATATGACTCGGCAGCAGGGGTAGGAATAGGAACTGGATCAAGAAGGGAAGTAGGCACACTTGCAGGTGTGATGACAATAGGTCTCTGGATAGTTGGTGGCGCAATATCTGGTGAGAAAAGTCTACCGCCGCGGGTGACTTTGGTAAGCCCGGTGATGTTGCTGACGCCGGTACTAGTTTCAAACTCTTGCTTAACTCCAAGCACATAAACATCTGCCCCATAGTGCCAAGGGACAGCTTTGTCGGATGTATAGGGGATGGGCCCCGGAACAATGATAATTATAGGTGCAAGCTTCTGAACAGGCATAATTTTGACAAGCTTCCTTGAGGGAGCCTTGGGAGCATTATTAAAAATGGTAACAATGGAAACTTCTTCAGTAGGGGTAGCAGGAACAACAATCTTCTCGAACAGGATCTCTTTATTATCCATCAGGTTTTAGATACCTGACTTCAAAGATGGGCAACCAGTAGGTGAAACGGAACACAGATGGCAACCTTTACTACATCCCGGAAATAAACCAGCTAGCAACAGGTTCCTCTTGACAGTCAACAACGGAGTAACAATATCATCCACAAAGGCTACAAACAGGTCTTCCTCTACAGCATTCGCTCCATGCTTGGGCATGGGAGTAGTCACAACATTGGGCCTTTCGGGCGCCTCGAACTCTATCTCTTTAGCATCAATCAGGTCTTGGACCTTGTTCTTCAGAGTCCAACAATCATCCGTATTATGCCCCGGGCTATCAGAGTGATAAGCGCAGCGGGCGTTAGGATTATACTTTGGGGATGTTGTGTTGGGATTCTTAGGAGCTTCCCTTAGAGTCACCAAATTGGTTGTCAGCAACTGCGGCAATATCTGGGACAAGGTCATACTGAGACGAGTGAACTGCCTTCTAGGTCTCTCACCCCTTTGTTGGTTATGATGCTGAGGAGCAGCAGCAGGTTTTGAAATGACCACCGCGTTGATAGCTTGGCGGTGCTCATATCTGTTTGGTCTCCTTGAACCATAGACAACACTAGATTCCTTCTTGAACGGTTTCTTTTCAGTACTCGAGGAGGCACCTTTCTGTATCTTCCCAGACTTGATACCAGCTTCAATTCTCTCACCAGTCAAGATAAGGTCTGTAAACCCAACTGAAGAATTTCCAATCAAATGGTTGAAGAACGGACCCGACAGAGTCCCCAAGAACATATCAACAAGCTCACGGTCAGTTAAAGGCGGCTGCACCCTTCCAGCCAGGTCTCTCCACTTTTGAGCATATTCTTTAAATCCTTCACCCGTCCCTAGTGACATACCCTGGAGTTGGGTACGCGTAGGAGCGAGGTCGGAATTATATTGATACTGCTTATAGAACGCAGTAGCCAAATCCTCCCAGTTGCGGATACTGGCCCCATCCAACTGATAGAACCATTCGAGTTGAGTCTCTGAAAGACTATCCTGAAAGAAATGGATCCACAAATTCTTGTCAGCAGTGTAAGGTTAGATCTTCCTTACATACGATCGAAGGTGCAGCTTTGGGCAAGAAGCTCCGTCATATTTGGCAAAAGCAGGTGCCTTGAACTTATGTGGAATCACCACCCCAGAGGATAAGCCTAGGTCTCCGAAGTCCAGCCCGGGCATATTCTGTATCTCCATAGCGCTCAAGCGGTCCTTCAACTGTTTGTACCTATCCTCAGCAGGAGGGTACTGTTCTTCATCATAATTTGTCTCATTGTCGGAGACCACGGGGCTAGGAACCCTTCTCTCTTGGGGACTGTCTTTCCCTACAGAGGAGGTGGTCAGATCAACCTCGTTCTGCAGTCCATTCCCGAACCTGCGTCCGGTGTTGAACAAGACGGTCCTCTTCTTCTTCTTCTTCCTTTCCTTCAGAATCAGAGTCTTCAAATCCTGTTGACCCTGGGCTAGGCTCATAACCAACTCTTGGAACTGGGCATTCTGGGCCTGGAGGGCCTTGATAGCTTGTTCAGTGGAAGGTTCAGAAGACATGATGATTGCTGAAATAAACAGCGAAGAAGATAAGTGACCTGTAAAAGGGTACCTGTTATGCATATGATGAAATGAAATGCGTATGATTTATGTTTTCAAAGACAATCGGGATTCAACTTTGTAGACAAAAAAGGAAACACACTTTATTAGATTTAACGTTGGAATTTAAATTGTTCAACAAATTTCCCTTAGGCGTTACAAGAATGGAAATACAGAAAAGTAAATAAAACCATAAAAGGAATTATCAAAGGCCCATCAATGCTCCCATGGCCTCTTCTTCTCAGTGCGAATATAGTCATTCAGGATCCGCTCGTTCTCCAATTTCTTTGTCAGCTTCTAGATCTTCTGTTCCTGTTCATTGGACCTTTCCCGATAAGAATCCCATCCTTCCTGCAGTTGCACCCAAGACCTCCTCAGTGTGCCAACATCAGTGGGTACATGAGGATGGAGAACAGTTGGAGGAACCCCTTCTTTATCAGCAGCTTCAAGAGTAATAGGCCTGACAGCTTCGTATGGCATACCTAACTTCTGAGCACGGATGCGGACCCATTTGAAATATGACTCCATAGGCAGAGAAGTTTTTGGTCCCAACTCATGTGGGTCAGCTTTGTGAACTCTATCCCAAGCCCTGATGAATCTACGATGCAGCTCATCGCTATCTACCTGAAAATCAAAGACAATGTGAGGTATCAACATCTCATGAGGCCCTTCTCTTCTGGCTCTTCCAAACTGACGGAGAGCTAAACATGGGTTATAAGAGATTCCTCCACGGGTTCCGGTCAATGGAACATTAGGATACTCTCCACAATGATCAATGATGGCCACCTCATATAAGCCTTTGAGAGTCCAAATAATGTCTTTGTCAGTAAGAGACATTATCCTATGAGCCCAACCTCTTCCTTCTTTGTTCTTCAGTACAAATTTAGGGAGGTGCGAAATGAACCACCTCGCCAACAAAGGAGCACAACACAGCAAAGTTCCCCGTCTTCGGGCAGTACGAATATAGAGCTGATAAAGGATATCACCCAAGAGAGTGGGTACAGGGTTCCGAGAGATGAAGATCCTTATGGCGTTAACATCAACAAAGGTGTCGGGATTTGGAAACAATACCAGACCATAGATTAAGAGAGCCAGAATGTCCTCGTACACTTGGAAGTCTAAGTCATTCCAGAAACAATTAGCTTTGCCAACCAGAAATTTAGCCAAAAAGCCCTTAACTCCACTTCTAGTCTCCCAGTTGGCCATTACTTCCTCTTTGGTCAAGTGAAGGGCTGCAACAATCTCTTCAGGCCTGAGAGCCTTTTCCCAACCAGTAAATGGAATCTGCTCCAAAACAGGGATACCAAGCAACTCAGAGAATTCTTCCAGGGTAGGGACCAGCTGGAAGTCTTGAAAGGTGAAGCAATGGCATAGCGGATCATAAAACTGGACCAGGACACTTATCAGTTGTTGGTCCCACTTTGAGGTGACTAAACCGAGAAGAGAACCATGCCTCCTGATGAAGGTAGTAGTGTCTGGAATCCTGTCAACCAATTCCTTAAGCAGAGTAGGGGGTTGAACAAAGTTGAGCTGGATAGTATTCCTACGCATGGGCATCATGATGTCCTACAAAACAGAGCAAAGATGAAACCCTCTTGTCTTTGAAATGGGTTAGTCCTTATGCAGGATGCATGCAATGTTATGATGTTATGATGTTATGATAAAGGCACACCACAAGTATTCACAAAAGGCAAACATGGCAAAGGCACACAAGTCACACAACAGAGCCCTTAGATTTCAGGCCAGCATGAAGTTTAGGTACTACCCTCTTTCAGTTTCAGTTGGTTAAGACCTGTCCTAAAAATAGTAACCAGTTTCTAGAGGATCTCAATATCACTGACTACCCTCGATCGGTCATAATTCCAGTTTGGAAACCTTTTCTTGCGGCCGGAACCATCGCGAGAGTTTAGCCTCAATGAGTATAGCATACTGCTACTGTTCTATGGCCAAGTTGGTCAATTTAAGGTGCTAAGGTCAGTTGGTGCTTAATGACTCCTCAGAAGACCCATATTCTCCTCGTTTCAACACAAGGGATATCGGTACAGACCAAGGTGTCACACCAACGTAGCTACTGCTTCACCCGTGTCGGTCTACGCCGGACATGTCCCTCACAGTTTATTGCTACTTACCTAAAAAAAGGGTACCCCAGATCTGGGTTAGGATCTATAAAACTCCGATACAAGCCTACAAAATTAAAGCATTCAAGGCATACAATTGAAAACATAAGTGATCTTATCCTAAGGTACACCTCACTTATATATATCCCCAGCAGAGTCTCCAGTTCTGTGATCGGTGGAAATAGAACTGACTGTTTGGAATGCTGGTTCGCGTTTGCGTTTCGCAAAATGTCGTGGTAAGAAAGAGTCGCCACCGTCTTTTATTTTCTCCAACAAGGAAAGGACAAAAGCACAACAAAATTCCTTTTCGAGATGTTTCTCGGTTCGGGAGGTAGATTATAGAACGGGAAGGTGTTAGCACCCTTTCTATCTGTGGTTATCCACGGGCTCTTAGGTACTTACTCACTATGTTTTCAAATTGTTTTGCTTTTCTTGTGTTTGTGGGTTTTGAAAAAGTTTGTTTGAAAACTTCGATTTAACTCTTGTGTCTGTCCTCAAGAGTGTATGAAGTGTTATTTGAAAACTTTTGTTTGAAAAGTGTCAGTGTGAAAAGTTGTTTTGTTTTGAAAGAGCAAGTACCTGAGAACCTCTACCTACTCAAAAGAAATTAAGCTGTGTAAATGTCCTTTAGACAATACTATCCCACTATTGAGAAGTAGGTAGCACCGTCTTTGGAGTTTCGGGTCAATTCGATTATAGGGACATGTGGTCACCAAAGCAATAGTAGGACGCCTTAGCGGTAACCCTAATGTCTTAGATCATTTTTTATCGAGGCAACCGTTTCAAGGCAACTTTGATCTTTAGACAGGAGGGCGACCTCTAAAACACCCTATACTCAATGACCACGTCGAGGCAACCAAGTGAGGCGTACCCTAAGAGTGGCATGTGCGAGTGTGTCAGGTTTCAATTATGTTATCTTTGCATTGTACATGTTATGGTGAGCTACGATTGATTTTAATTTCAGAGATATCTTGTCATGCATAGCCTAGTTAACATACATCTAACAGTTAATAGTTGCGGAAAGTAAACTAAACTATTACAAGGCGTCGGGTATTTACATCGCCAAAAACAAACCCTTGAAAAAGTAAATTGCGGAAGATAAATAAAAGCAATAAAAAAGGTCCTAATTAAAGCTATTACATCCTCGGAGCAATTACATAATATGATAAAAAATATTAATAAAAAATAATCACGAGCGCGAGAAAAATTGGATCAGAGAAGTCCTTAGGGTTTTGGCCCTTTTTTGAGAAAGAAGGAAGTTTTTTATGATTTTTGCATTTAATTAAATTAAACCTAGACTAATTAATTAATTAAATAAAGAAAGATATTTTTTGAGTTTTTTATGTTTCAAGGAAATAAAAATAAAGATGATATGATTAAAAATGTCAAAAACCCTAATTCTACATTAATTTTAAATTATTGTGAAAATATTATTATTAACCTAATGAAAACTAAATTAATTATATTAGTATTTATTTACAAAAATAACTATTTAAATTTAATAAATAAAAATATTACATTTTTATGTTTTCTGAATTTATTATGAAAAAATTAATTTGTTAGTGAAAATAATAATTATAATAAATAATTAAAATAAAAGAAATAAAAATAGAAAAGAAAAGGAATAAACTTGAAAGGGGGGTGCTGGGCCAAATTCTGGAGGTGATTCTGGAATTCTCAAGGCCCAACAATGTTCCAGCCACGTTGACTATTGAGATTATCCATGCGCTGATTGACTAAGGACTATGGTAGTCATTCCATCCTGGCCATTGGATTTGAGTTTGATGACATCTGGCGCACTGATTTTTGAAGTGTATGGTGGACAACTTTTGGAAAGTTGCATGTGAACATATAGAGAAAAATAGAATAAGTGTTTTTGGGGGACCTGGGATTCGAACCCAGGTCCCAACGCTCATTGGACGTTCACTCAACCACTCCACCAACCTGCCTCAATTGATATTGGAATAATAAGCATTGATTATATATGCAAACAAATTAATATATTGAAATTATAACAAAAACGCGCGCTTTTTTCAAACGAGCCAACCAGGTGCTAACACCTCATCATCTTCTTTGTTCGTTCCTGTATAATTAACATTAGATAGCGGGGGTTTTTAACCCCCACTATATACTGCAAGAAAAAATAGCGATTAGCAATCTAAGCAAATATAAATATTTCGCGAGGTACTGGGCTTGTTCGTCTTGTTCTCATGATCTCAACCATGTGTCTTATGAGTCCTAATTTTGCCTGGTTCAGAAAGCCCTAATTTCAAAGCTCAAGAACCCTAGAAATTGATCATGGCATCTTTGGATTCAGGGCGTTATAGTTCAATTAAATGATGCCATTAGCTTCGTATGGTTCCTAGCAACACAAATCAATCACAAAAACATGTTAACTATGCATGAATTAAGCAATACGATTTTGAATAGGAATTGCAAACCGTGGTTCTGTAGATGATGATTCTTTGAGCTTTGAAACTGGAATTTGATTATAAATCGTGCCTGAGACCTCCTGCAATGTATTAGAATGGTCAAAACGCCTTGAATCGCCCTAGAATGCAAAAATCAGTTTTCAATTTTTTTGGAATTTCTTGAAATTGGACAGGGTGATTTATGCAGTTTTTTCACATCTATTAGATCAGGGTTAGCTTGCATACATATAAGGCAATTGAATTAGGTCTAAAACTTGGGCCAATATCCATTGCATTGATGTTTAGATCTTTGATTGGAAATCAAATATTTTTTATTCTTCATGATTGAACAAAGTTGCCAATTTTGGATTTTTTGTATCTTTGACTTTGTGCACGAATTTGCCAGCATGTTTAGGTCATATTTGCTTCACAAAAAGATTTAAAAATCAAATCTTGTATTTTCTAATAATTTAAATTGATTAAATGAATTAATATTAATTAAAAACCCAATTAATCAATAAAAATAAGAAAATAAATCCAATTAAGCTTGATGGGTCGTGCATAGGTCATGGGTGAAGTTTCAAGAAGAGATTTGAGGCCCATTAGCAAAAATAAGGTGTTTTGAGCAAAATTGACTTTTGCAAATTCATGAAAATTTCCCAACTTCTCCAATGCACATCTTGCTCAATTTTGATCACATGACCATGTTCTTGGACATTTTGGAAAGGTATTGAAGTCCTCTAACCAATGTCATTGGTCCCATGTCATTTGTATTTGCCAATCTCAATTTATGGCCTTTGACTCAAAGTGTACTTTTGTTGACTTTTGAAATTGACCTATAATGTAAAAATTGGTAACTTCTTGTGAGAGCATTTCTTGAACTTGGAGTGTGAATATGGATTGTAGGAAATTGCATCCCCTTCAAAATGAGCATTGGATGGAATTTTTCTGACAAACCATGAAAAAGTTATGCCCTGGTCAAGATACAGTTGACTTTTCTACTGTCCCAAAATAGTAACTTTTTGCATCTTGATGATTTTTGAGCTATGCTTGTGGAATCATGATCAAGGCTTGATCAAATGATGATTGTGGACTCAAAATAAGAAGTTGACCAAAAATTCTGACTTTTGACTGCAAAATGACCATTTTGCCCTTGTAGTTGATTGTAGATCAAATGGAGCTTTTGACTGTGCAAATTGGCACTGTGAGTCTTGAAACTTGGCATGTAGGTGCTTTAGGATGTATATAGGCCTATGAGACTTGATTGAACCATTGAAAACCCCAAATTCCTTGAAAGAACCAAAACCCTAATTTCAGCTGGCTTAGGAGGTGGTTTGACTATACAACCCTTGAGTAATCTTGAACCATTTGGAGATCATTCTTGACATATCTTGAGGAATATGGGAGGGCAAATTTTAGGGTACAACACATTGGATCTGTAGAGAAATGTTAGAAAAATAAAATTCCAGAGGCAGGGATCAAAACCCTGCCCTGGAACACTAAAACCCTACACAAACACATGCTTGCCATTGGGGTGGTTGTTTCATCTGGTTATGAAATAGCCAACAATAAATATAAATTAAACTTGTTAATGAAAATTTGAAATCCAACTTCTTCTTCTTCCTCACGCCAGACAAGTACCATTGTCATCTTTTTCAAATCTCTAACTCCTTCAATTCTCAACCATTTGAAAACTTTAAACATGAAAGTTACTTGAAATTTAATAAGGAATCCAGTGATATTAATTTCAAAAGCTATAAATCAAAGACGGGCACGAATTTCATCAATACCAAATAAAACCTAAAAAATTTCAGAGGCACGATTCTTATCCTCCAGGCAAAATCAATGAAAACTAACTACATGGTTATCTTTAGGACATTGATATCTACATTTTTTATTCAGAAAGTAAGCATTAATGATGTGTGAATGAGGAGTTTCGAGTTTGAGTTTTTTTATCAAAGGAGAAAGTACAATGCTTCTTGTAGTTGTTATAGGGGCAATGTGATGATTGATTAAGCTTCCTTGGACTTCCCTGAAGCTATTCCAATCCTTATTTGTGCTAAAGGTGTCTGAATAACTCCAACCAAGTCCAGTTGCAAAGCTCTGTTTTTAAGTTTGGATGAGGATGAAGATGGTGTTATAGTGGTGGAACATGTCTTTGGATGAGTTCTATATGAGTTATAGAAACTTTGTAAATGATTTAGAGTGAAAATGTGCGAGGGGATTGAGTGTTTGGTGTTTAAGGTCAGAAGTTGCAACAAATGGAGTTTTAAATGTAGCTTCTGATTTTGAGAGGTTTTTGAAGTTGTGTATCTGTGCTATGGATTGCTAATGACCCTTATATTTATAGGCAAAGGGTTTAAGTAGCTGAAGGAAACAGGTTTGCAAAATAACAACTTATGGCTTAGTTGCTTAGTATTGGAGTAATTTTGAAAAATCATGGTTCCAAGGAATTGTATCTTGTCTCATACAGTTGTTGGATACTTTAAGCAAGCTTATCTAATATTTTGAGTTGAGTGTGTGTATAGGAAACAATGTATGGGCTCAAGGAGGGTTGACAATTGCATAAATAAAACTTTATGGGAATGGAAGTGTGATCTTTTTCCCAAAAATGGAATGATGCATTAGACAATGCCTGGATCACTTGGATCATGGTTCAACCAATTGTATAAAAATTAAATTATGTGGATATTTTCAAGCTAATTAACCTGTAAAGTTATATTATGCACCATATCTTGAAGATTTAGTTATGAACTTGTCACAAAAATGACCTATAATGCAAGTTTGGATACCCAACTTCATGTCTTCGAATCTCCTAGCTCAAGTATGATAAAAATGTGTTATTGGATATTTTGGAAAGATTGAAACATTATCTATAACTTTTATGTTGTGAGTTTTTGATAAATCAAATGGTAACTTGGTGAAAAATGGCTATGAAGTTGGAACAAAAATTTGGTCAAAACTTGTAAAATATTTTCTAAGTATTGGATAAAAAACATCATAACTTCATGACCTTATATCTCTCTTAAATTAAGCACTTTTTGAGGATCATACCAAATTGACAAAGTTTTAGAATTCATAAATCCCTACAACTTTCATGTTGAAAGCTTTCCTTAAATCAACTTGTATCTTGAGGAAACATGCTTATGAAGTTATGGTTTTTTAGGTATAAAACACTTGAAAATTTTCTAAGTATATGAAAATCTTGAATTTTTGACTTTTGTTGACTTTATTGATTCTTGATGATAAAGTTTGATAGTTTTGAATGTCTTGATGATTCCTGACTTTTAAATTACAATATTGACCAAAAGACAAAGTTTGACTTTTTAGTGACTGTTGACTTTTCATCAATTGATTCAAATTTTCAACTATCAATCACTTGCATCTTTGGAAATGTATTGAGAAATGTATTTAGGTCAAGATGTTGTATTTGAGTCATTAAGATCATACTTCAATTCATTAGTTCATGCACTAGGTCAAAGGTCAATGATTAGTCATCTTCAGTCAAAACCCTAATTTGGGCAATTTTTGACCTCTGGTGATTTGAGGGTTTTCCTTGAGGGGTCATGGTCAAACCTTGATCAAATGATGAATATCACTTCAAAATATTGATGTTGACCACAAATCTTGAAGTTTGAATTTATATTTACCATAATTGACTTTTTGTCCAATACAGATGATTTTCAGTCATCTGAGTAATTGAATGATCAAACTTGTGATGCAAGGCTTAAAACTTGACATAAGAATTATTAAGGAACTATGATAATCCATAAGAGTCATTTGAGGCATTAGAAGTCCAATTTCCATTGAGAAAACCAAAACTCTAGTTATAGGCCAATACTTAGGAGGTGAGTTTGTCTGATCAACCCTTGAGAATCCTTGAGTATTTGAGATCTTTGAGAATATTTTTTGAAGAAGATGGGAGGGAAAGTTTTGGGATACAACAGCTTCCCCTGTTCAATCTTCTTAAACCTGAAGAGTAAGGTTGCCATGTCTTCCATTCATGACTTGAAGGTAGAAGATGATTGAACACTTAAGTGCCCAGAAATTTGCACCCGCCTATGCACGAAGTAACACTATTGGTTGAAGTGATACTGTGAGTGATCTTAAAGATGCCATTTAGAGAGGTGATAGAGAGTTGTCAGAGAAGGGCTTATATATGCTATCAAAAGTAACTATTGATAGAGCTTAGACTACGTCTACGCTCGGCTTTGACTGGAAGCATAAATCTACACTTGATTTAATCTGAACCAGAAGATGTTTGAAGGAAGTGTTCATCGTGTAGATAGTCGCCCCCGTCCTATTTTGAGAATTGATCTACAATCTGTTTTTGTTGGTAAAATCATCCTGTTTCGAGAGTTCATACCATTGGTGATAAAGATAGTCTCCCCGTCCTATTTTGGGAATTGATCTTTATCTGACCATAAAGAAAGAAAGATAGTTTCCCCGTCCTGTTTCAGGAGTTAATCTTTGAACTGGTCGTGTAGATAGTCTCTTCGTCCTGTTTCGAGAATTGATCTACAATTTGTTCTTCGTAGATAGTCTCCTTATCTTGTTTCAGGAATTAATATGTGGCTGGTCATCCAGATAGTTACCCCGTCATGTTTCGAAAATTAATCTGGATTCTGCTTTTTTTTGCTGTAGAGATAGTTGCCCCGTCTTATTTTGGGAATCAATCACTGACCTGGTCACGTATATAGTTTCCCATCTTGTTTCGGGAATTGATCTACAATATGTTGTTCATAGATAGTTGCCTTGTCTTATTTCAGGAATTAATCTTTGGTTGGTCATCCAGATAGTTGCCCTATCTTGTTTCGGGAATTAATCTGGAACCTGCTTTTTGTTGGCCGTAGAGATAGTTTCCATGTCTTGTTTCTGGAATTAATCTTTAACCTGGTCACGTAGATAGTTGCCCCGTCTTGTTTCGAGAATTAATCTTGGACCCATTTGGGAATTGTTGATGATATTCGTCTATTGATTGATCTTTCCAGAAAAGGTAAAGAGTTAGATGTATGCAATGTCATGATGTATGAAATGCATTGTGTAATGATGCTCTCAAAATAAATGAGACTGTGCTATATGCACTTTGTATGCATATGCTATGACGGTTGTAAGTGATGTATGAATGTGAAATGTTATTAAAGTGTATTTGTAAGCCTGTGCAACATCTTTGTGTGGAAAACAAATATATGGTTGTTGATGGGGATGAAGAGTATGCGTATCTTCAATCTTGTCTAGAATGTTTCCACTGGGGATTCCTGCTTGCTGTTTGAGGAAACTCTGCTGGGGAATGTTGATTTCATCTTGGGGTGAAGAGTTCAGGAACATTGGTCATCCGTCGCTCTATTGGGGAATTTAATTCTTATATGCCCTGATTGGGGATAAAAGAGATGGATAACCTTTCGACTCATCTGGAGAGTTTAATTCTTATATTCCCATCGAGGATAAAAGAGATGGATAACCTTCTGACTTATCTGGAGAGGATAAAGTTGACTGATATCTAGTCTAGTTCCCGGTTTCATAGCAAGTCTCTATGGATAATGGTGATTTCACTAGGTATTCGTAGCCATCTGAGGAATAAACTCAGGCTGGGGAGGCAGTAATTTGTTGGGGAAATAAACCCAGTTGGGTAAATAAACCCTTTTGGGGAAATAAACCTCGTTGATAGAGAAATATTCTGCTGAGGAAACAAACTCCGCTAGAGAGGATAAATTTGCAGGAGATTTTGTAGTTTTAGAGGAATGAACTCAGCTGGGGAAGAGAATTTCCATGAACTATACTGATTGGAACTCCATAGATGGGTGATATTACCAGAAAAATATCATATTCTTTTATCCGTTGGAGCAAACTGCTAGGGAAATTGTAGGGAATGTTTCTTCGTGGAAGATGATTTTATGAGGAGAATCTTATGGGAGTGATTTTTGGGGATTTGTGGACAGCTTGAACGTCGTCCCAATTCCTAAAGTCTTGAGTAAATGCTTATCCCTGTTCTTATGCATATATTTGTTAAAAATTAATCATGCTCATATGCATATGTTCATTCAATTTTAGTCATTGGACGTTTTTGCAAGCAAAACAGAAAAAACAAAAAGTTTGAATTTTAGAGTGTATTTGTATTGATAATTTGCCCATAAACAAGCGATTTTGTACAAGGAGACATAAATCCTAGTAAGAGGAAACTGTCGTGAAATGAAAAGAGTACAAAGTGAAAACAAAATATATAGCTATGTGGAAATGATCTCGTTGGGTTCCAACTCTGCTATTGCCCATATGTCTTTGAACATCTCATCCCTTATTGTCGGAAGAAGTTGATTGAGCTGATTTGTACCATTTGAACTTTTAACTTTGGTAATAAAGCTTGTGGTAAGTGATCCAACGGGACATAGTCGTACGCTTTTATTCCTAACTTTTTCCTGGACCGCCCTTTCGGGTTTTCACTCCACCGGGATACCCCTTTTTGCCCAAGTCGCCTTTTCAGGTTTTCGACTTGCAGGGTGTATAATATTTTTTATATATCCATAATTTTTGCCCAAACCCTTTTGGTTCACCGAGATGCCCTTATTTTTTCCTAGGCCAGTCAACCTAGCGGGTCGTTTTTATGCTAGTATCTTTTGACTATGTTCGCATTCACAGGGTGCGGGAAATCTTCACAGTCCATGGTGGTTAGTATCATAGCACCACCCGAAAATACTTCCTTGACAACAAATGGCCCTTCATATGTGGGACTCCATTTTCCCCTGGGATCACCTTGTGGTAGAATGATACACTTTATTACTAATTCACTAGCCTGATATACCTGATGCTTGATCTTCTTGTTGAATGTCTTGATAATACATTTATGATACATCTGACCTTGACAGAAACTTGTAAGTCTTTTCTCGTCAATCAGATTCAGCTTGTCTATCCTGGTCTGAATCCACTCGTTTTCTTCTAAGTCTTCATCTTTCATAATTCTCAAAGAAGGAATTTGAACTTCGACAGGTAGGACAACTTCCATACCATAGACCAGAGAGAATATGGTTACCCCTATTGATGTTTGCGCTGAAGTGCGATAGCCATGAAGAGAATTTGGTAACATCTCGTGCTAGTCTTTGTAACTCATAACCATCTTTTGTATGATTTACTTAATATTCTTGTCGACCACAATTGACTTTTTGTCCAATACAGTTGATTTTCAGTCACCTGAGTAATTGACTGAGCAAACTTGTGATGCAAGGCTTGAAACTTGACATAAGCATTATTGAGGACCTATGAGGAACCATAAGAACCATTTGAGGCATTAGAAGTCCAATTTTCCTTGAGAAAACCAAAACCCTAGTTATAGGCCAATACTTAGGAGGTGAGTTTGTCTGATCAACCCTTGAGAATACTTAAGTATTTGAGATCTTTGTGAATATGTTTTAAAGAAAATGGGAGGGAAAATTTTGGGGTACAACAATATCCTACTTTTATTTTTGATATCATTGTTAGGTGTGATGTTTTATCATCTCTATCGTGATGTTTTGTCATCCATGTTATGTCGTCTTATCATATTTACCATGACGTGTTGCCATCTTTGTTGTGATAGTTTACTATCTTCACCACGAGTATTTGTCATCTCTGTGTCTATTCTTCACCATTGCTTAGTTTTTCTATCCTACTTTGATTGTCAATATCACTGTTAGGTGTGGTGTTTTGTCATTATTAGTGTTTTGCCGTCTTTTTTTATGCTTTGCCTTTGTTGTTGACGTTTTTCCATCATTGTTAATGTTCTTCCATTGTTGTTGATGTTTTGCCATTATTGTTGTTGTCTTGCCATTATTGTTGATGTTTTGTCATTGTATCTGATGTTTTTCTATTTTTATTATTGCTTTTGTCTTTTTAACTAAAAAACACAAACAAAAATATGTGAGTCGAACTACGGCTGTTCTGATTCCTTAAAAGGAATACATAGGTGGAGGTTTTTTTGGGGCCTAATCGAGCATATCTTTGTAAATATTCCTTTATTTTCCCCATATTTTCTTTGCATGCATTCCCTTTTCAGCTTTAAGCCTTAGATATAGGTTTTGACCACACCCATTAGATTAGACAACAATAGTGGATACCATAGAATACTACGGATGTGAGGGGTGCTAATACCTTCCCCTCGCGTAACCGACTTTCTTACCCGATCTCTCAGTCGAAAGACCATGATTTATCTCTCTTCAGGTTTTCTCAATGTTTACCTTTCCCTTTCGGCGAGATAAAATATGTTCGGTGATGACTTCAATGATTTTATATTCGTTGACGGTTCGGCCAGTTGTTTCACATGTGTTGAAGAAATGACCTATAGTAAGTCAAACTCAAGGTGATGGTATCTTTCAATTATTGGAGTGTGAGCCACGTTACAAATTTGGTATGCACTTTTCTTAACTCAATTTTTGGTCATGGATGACAATGTTAATCTTGGTCACAACTACTATTGTAAAGAGCATAATGTGTGAGTTTTTTTAGGCATTAGATATTTGATATCTTAGGAATAACATTTTGGATGAAAATATGATTGGTATTAATATTGGATATATGTAAGCTAGGATGAAAGTTGATTTTGAACATAAGTATTTTAAAATATTATTCACATAGTGTGATACGGTGGCAGAACCGACTGTTATACTAGTTTGCGTTTTTTGTTTGCAAATGTCACGGTAAGCAAGAGTCGCCACCGACTTTTCTTTTATCCAAATTAAGGAAAGGCTGAAAAGAACAGAAAAAGACCTTTTTTGAGATTTTCTGAGTAAGGCGGGTAGATTATAGAAAGGGAATGTGTTAGCACCCTTTCCATCTGTGGTTTTCCACGGGCTCTTAGGTACTTGCTCATTTTTGAAAATTGTTTTCGTGTTTGTATGTTTCGAAAGGTTTTATTTGCTTTATGATAACTCTTGTATCAGTCTTTAAGAGTGTGATAAAACATTTTTGAAAAGAATTTTAAAGTGTGTAAGGGTAAAAAGGAATCATATTTGAGCAAGTACTTAACAGCTATCTACCTACTCGAAAAAGGATGTTCTTTTCCTCCTACCCTTTAGATAGTGCAATCCTAATATTAGTGAGTAGGTAGCCCTATCATCGGATGTTTGAGAGACTATCGAAAGGGACGTTTATGGTCATTGCAGGCAACATGTAGAGATACCTTAGCAATTCGAAGGGACTGTCATCATATAGGCAACATCGACGGACAAGATCATTTCTTGTAGGCAACTCGAGGGACATTAAGGGACCATGATCTTTATGATGATTTTTAAACTGAGGGTCTTTGCTAATAGTATCCCTACGTTCGAGGGACATGACCACTTCCAAAGGAAACCAAAGTGGGAAATACCCTAGGGGTGCAAGTGTGCAACAATGTGCTTTTTTTAGATATTTTATCTCGATGTTAGTGATCTAATGATCGATTGATTAATTCTTGTCATACATGCCTAATTACTATCAGTTAAAGATATACAAGTTTACAAGAAATATAAAGGCGAGAAATAAAGTTCCTACACTATTACAGGGCTTTGGTGTAGTTACATAAATAATTATTGAAAAGTGAAGTGCGGAAATAAAATAAAAAACCTAATTAAACTATTACAAACCAGGCACAATTACATAATAAAAAATAATCGTATGAAAAATAATAACGCGCAAAAATTAAGACTGGCCTACGTTTGAAACCCTAAAATCTAATTGCTTATTAAATATTGTATAAAAAATTTGAAATTTAACCTAATCTCTAATTGATTTTAAATTAAAGAAAACAAATTAAAGTTAATTAAATTAATTTGAAAAAATTGATTTTATTAAGAAAAAATCTAAGTCCTATTTTTTATGATTTTATGATTTTCTGATTTTCTGGTTTTTTAAAAAAATGAATTTTAAAAAAATGTAAACTAATTAAAAAAATAAAATAAAGTAATTAAAAAAATGGGCCTGAGGGGTGAGAAAGCAAAATTAGGGGTATGTTGCTGAATTTGCTAAGGCCCAGATCTAGTGGCCCACAACAGCGTTGGATCTGGTGTTGTTGTGTTAGGGAGGTCCACCATGGAGAAGCATCATTGGGCGCTGGATCTGGAGGATGAATGATCTGATGGTGTTGACCTGCTAGCCCATGATAAGCGTGAATAACCTGGCTACACTAGATCTGGAGGAAACTCATTAGAAAAATAAAATTCAAGACCTGGGAATCGAACCCAGGTCTCTTCCCTTTGTATGTGTTCCTTCTACCACTCAGCCATTCTATCATTCGTTAACATAAACAAAAGCAAAAATATATATGTGAAATTAAGTCAAATATATCAACAAATAAAACGCGCACGCTGAGTGGGGCTCTGGAGTTTAAATGGACCAACGGAAAGCAAGGACCGTGCCACACTTGCACCGGTGAGTCTGACCACCCCTCACGGTGGTCAATTATTTCTTCTCCAGTGATGCCAAAAATCGCAACCTGCAAAATAACGTGAATCAAAGTAAGGGATTAAGCCTACCTCCCCTAAATCATATGCTGCAAGTTCAATGGTGGCATCCATTTGGCCTAAAAGTCCATGTGTTGCAAGGTTTAAAGGTTTCAGTCTGAGATGCTTTAAATATGGCATATGGTGATTCAAGCATCAAAGCTCTCATGTGAAACGTCTAACTTGTTCTAATGGATATCCTGAACACAAAATAACACATCAAACACATCAACAATACATGAATCATTAATTTTAAATTTACCAAATCTTACAAAATCGGTGGCACTTGTTTACAATGATTTAGGCACGATTTGGCTTGAGTAATGGTTGAAACAAGTTCCTGGGAACCTCACGGTGATAATGGAACACCTGGAATGGATTAAAGATGACTGGATCATATGATATAAGTTGCACCTCTCTTCGAGAAAATTTGGAATTTTGCTAGGGTTTGTAGAGGCATAACGGAAGATTATCGGAGATGGGCTTAAAGATTCCATCTGGAATAATGTAGATTTCATTAGATATTCCTTTGTGAGGATTCTTATTCCTGTTGTTGAGGAGGACTCCGTTGAGAAATGTTGGTCTTCATTCGGGAAATAGAGTTTAGGAGCTTCAGTTGTCCATTACTCTACTGGGGAGTCATCTCTTGATTGAAGAGATAGAAGTGAACTGCTATCTGGTCAGGATCCAGGCTTCACAGTGACTTGCTGACGATAATAAGGCTGACTGCTATCTGGTCGTATTCCAGGCTTCACAACAATCTATTGGGGAATATGAAATTATACTATTATCTGGTTGTACTCCAGGCTTCACAGTAACTCAAACTGTTATCTGGTCAGAATTCGGGCTTCCGTGACTTGAACTGTTATCTGGTCGTGTCCAGGCTTCAGCGATTTGAATAGATTAAGTTGTTATCTGGTCGGATCCATGCTTCAACTTGAATTTGAGGTATACTATTATCTTGTCGAGTCCAGGCATCATAGTAATTTACATGGTAAACTGCTATCTGGTCGGATTCCAGGCTTCACAACACCTTATACTGTTATCTGGTCAAACTCCAGGCTTCATAATGATTGAAGAAATTAACTACTCTCTGGTCGGATTCTAGGCTTAGTAGCAACTTACTAGGGAAATTTAAAATTAACTGCTATCTGGTCGGACTCCATGCTTTGCAGTTTCTTCAACTGGAATAGAAATCAGAGAGATCTTAGTGTTGATCTAACTGAACCAGAGGAGGTCTTGAATTAACTTTGACTGGAATGGAAATCAGAAAAATCTTAGTATCAATTTAACTGAACCAGAAAAAAGTCTTGAGTTGTCTTCAACTAGAATAGAAATCAAGAAAATATTAGTATTGATTTAGTTGAACCAGAGGAAGGTCTTGGAATATCTTCAACTTGAATAGAAATCAGAGAGATCTTAGTGTCGATCTAACTGAACTAGAGAAAAGTCTTGGAATATATTCAACTGGAATAGAAATCAGAGAGATCTTAGTATCGATCTAACTGAACCAGAGAAGGTCTTTTAAGGACATATTTTTGAGGAAAATGTTGAAATAGCCCTTCGTCATACGTAGCTTTTGAAAAGACGATCAGGTCATGTAAGTAGTCAACGGTGTTTGTTGATTTGATATTTCCTGAAAACGGTAAAGAGTTAGTCGTATGTAATGTCATGATGTATGAAATGCATTGTGATGATGTTCTCCAAATCAATATGGGATGCCATGATGCATGAATATGGGATGCTGGTGTGTATGTGCATGCCATGATGCATGAATATGGGATGCTGTTGCAATATTTCCTAGTCAGGGAACGTCAATCCCTGATTGCTGCTGAAGAGTATTGGGAAGCTGAATCCTTCATTTCCGCTGGGGATGATGAATGGAGATGATTCACTGGGGATTTCCTCTTTCCGTTTGAGGATATTCTGCCGGGAATTCTTAACTCCTGCCTGAGAATAACTCTGTGGAGGGAGGATGCCTTGTTGGAAGATTCTGTCGATGTAGAGAAATAAACTCTGTTGGAGAATAAACTTCCGCAGTTAGAGAAATAAACTCTACCGGGTGGAGATTTTATAAGCTGTTTGAAATTATAAAACTCGGCTGGGGAATACATATTTTAGCTCTCTGAAGGAAACTTGGCTGGAGGAAGTATTTCCTGCTTGGGGAAGGAGAGATCAAAACTCTGGTTGTTTCTATTCTGTGGGGAACATAGATGTCACGGGGTCTTATTTAATGGTGACTTCGTCTCAAAATGTCTCTACCCCTGTACCATGCTGGAAAGAGTAATTGTCAGGACTACAAATGGCTTTATCAGACTTTGCCCCATTTCTTAAAGTCATTAGCATCTGTCTTTCTGTTTTTTATGCAACTATTTGTGAATAGTAATTATATTCAAATTCATATGTCAAAAATAAGTCACTGGACGTTTTTGCAAAACAAAACAGAAAAATAAAAACAAATAGTTTTTTACTTTCAAAGAAATGATTTGTATTGATTTTTGAAGTTCGCCTATAACAGGCATTTTGTACAAAGAGACTGACGTTCTGGTAGGGGAACATCGTCGTAAAAAATGAAAACTACACAAAATAGTGTACAAACAGGAAATAGCTATGTGTAATAATCTCATTAAGTTTTAATTCTGCTATTGCCCCTATGTCCTTGAGCGTCTCATCACTTTGCTACTGTCCTGAAGATGACTGGATTGATCGGTACCGTTTGAGCTTGGTAGTTGATACTGAAGTCTGGTCGTAAGGGGATCCAATGGGACATAGTTATACGCTTAAAATCCCTAACTTTTTCCTGGACCTCCCTTTCGGGTTTTTAGTCCACCGGGATACCCTTTTTTTCCCAATCCGCCTTTTCAGGTTTTCGACTTGTCAGGTGTACATATTTTTTTTGTATTTATCCAAAATTTTTACCCGAACCCTTTTGGTTCGTCGGGATGCCCTTATTTTTTCCTAGGCTAGTCAACCTACCGGGTCTTTGTTCATACGTAGTATTTTTTCACTATGTCCGTATTCACAGGGTGAGGAAGGTCGTCATCATCCATGGTGGTTAGAATCATGGCTCCACCAGAAAATATGCTTTTGATTACAAATTGCCCTTCATACGTGGGAGTCCATTTTCTCCTGGGATCACCTTGTGGCAGTATGATGCGCTTGATTACTAGATCACCCACTTGATATACTTGACGTCTGACCTTTTTGTTGAAATCCTTGATCATTCGCTTTTTATATATTTGACCATGACAGTCAACAGTAAGCCTTTTCTGATCAATCAGATTCAGTTGATCAAGTCGAGTCTGGATCTAATCGTCTTTGTTTAAACCCGCATCCTTCAGGATCCTCAAAGAAGGAATCTGGACCTCAATAGGTAGGACAACCTCCATACCATACACCAGCAAATAAGGTGTTTCCCCTGTTGACGTACGTGTTGAGGTGCGGTAGCCATGAAGAGAAAATGGTAACATCTCATGCCAGTCTTTGTATGTCACTGTCATCTTCTGTATGATTTTCTTAATATTTTTGTTAGCAGCCTCCACAACGCCATTCATCTTCGACCGGTAAGGGGAAGAGTTATGATGCTGGATCTTGAATTGTTTACAGAGTCTAGTGATCTTTGTATTGTTGAGATTTGTACCATTTTCTGTGATGATTCTCTCTGGCACACCATACCAACAAATTAGGTTATACTTGATAAACCGCGCAACAACATTCTTGGTAACAGTAGCAAAAGAGGCAGCCTCAACCCACTTCGTGAAGTAATTAATGGCCACTAGGATCAAGCGATGCCCATTGGAAGCAGTATGTCTAATTTCTCTGATCATGTCAATGCCCCACATTGCAAAGGGCCAGGGAGCCGTCAAGACATTCAAGGGAACCAGAGGTGCATGTACTTTATCAGCATAGATCTGGCATTTATGACAAGTTCGGGAATGCTGATAACAGTCTGCTTCAATAGTGGACCAATAGTATCTGGCCCGTAGGATCTTTTTTCCCATGGTGTGTCCACTAGAGTGCGTGCCAAAGGTACCTTCGTGTAAATCTGCCATAATCCTCTTTGCTTCGCTCTTATCTACAAACCAAAGTAAAGTAGAGTCATGGTTGTGCTTGTATAGGATTCTATTACTAAGCAAGAACTTTGCGGAGATCCTTCTCAGAAACTTCTTATCATTGACAGATGCCCCCTTAGGATATTCTTGAGCCTCGAGATACCTTTTCACTTCATGGAACCAAGGTTTGTATGCTACTTCTTCGATATCAATCTCATTGCAATATGCTGTTTTATCCAATCTCTCAATAGTGATCTGATGAGCTTCGTTGTCCCATCTGACCTTGAACATGGACGACATAGTAGCTAGCGCGTCCGCTAACTGTTTCTCTTCTCGTGGAAAATGTTCAAAGGTTACTTCCTCAAAGTGTGGAAGCAATGTCAGCACACGTTCTTTGTAAGGGATGATATTAGGGTGCTTCGTGTCCCACTCCCCTTTGATTTGACTTATTACCAAGGTTGAATCCACGAAAATGGTCAAGAACTTGATCCTCAGGTCACTAGCAGCTTTGAGACTCATGATACATGCTTCATACTCCTCCACATTGTTGGTAAAATTGAAACATAATTTGGAAGTGAAAGGAGTATGATAGCCCTCAGGAGATATGATTACAGCACCGATGCCATTTCCGAGTGTGTTGGAAGATCCTTCAAAAACCATGGTCCATCGAGATCCTTCCTCAGGTCCTTCATCCGGTCCAGGTTCTTCACAGTCAGTCACTAACATAATATTCTCATCCGGGAATTCAAAGTTCATGGATTGATAGTCATCCATAGCATGATGAGCCAAATGATCAGCTAATACACTTCCCTGGATCGCTTTCTGGGCCGTGTATTGGATATCGTATTTGGTCAAGATCATTTGCCATCTTGCAATTCTTCTGGAGAGAGCGGGCTTCTCGAAGATGTACTTGATCAGATCCATCTTAGATATCAACAAAGTAGTGCGAGTAAACATATATTGTCTCAGTCAGCGAGCAGCCCATGCCAAAGCATAACAAGTTTTCTCGAGCAGTGAGTATCTTTTTTCAGAGTCGGTAAACTTTTTGCTAAGGTAGTATATCGCATGCTCTTTTCGACCAGACTCGTCATGCTGCCCTAACACACACCCCATTAAATTATCTAGCACTATTAATTACATTATCAAAGGTCTTACTTCAATTGGAGGCATCCGAATTGGAGGCTCTTGAAGGTATTCTTTGATTTTCTCGAAGGCAGTATGGAATTCGTCATTCCACTTTACCACTTGATCTTTCTTCAGGAGGTTGAAGATTGGCTCGCAAGTAGCCGTTAAATGGGAAATGAACCTGGCAATGTAATTTAGGCATCCCAAGAAACCTCTAATCTCTTTCTTAGTACGAGGAGCCGACATCTCTTGTATAGCCTTCACCTTTGCAAGGTCTACCTGAATACCCTTGTAACCTAAAAGCTTACCAGACCTTACCCAGAAGGTGCACTTGTCGGATTTAACCTCAGCTTGTACATCTTCAACCTATCAAACAACTTTTGTAGATGATCAAGACGCTCTTCCTCAGTTTGAGACTTGGCTATCATGTCATCAACATAGACCTCTATCTCATGGTGAATCATGTCATGAAACAAAGCTACCATAGCTTGCTGATAGGTTTCCCCAGCATTTTTCAACCCAAACGGCATCACTTTGTAGTAGAAAGTTCCCCATTGTGTGACGAAGGTTGTCTTCTCCATGTCTTCAGGTGCCATCTTGATCTGATTGTAACCAGAGAAACCGTCCATGAAGGAAAAGATCTTGTGCTGCATGGTGTTGTCAACCAGAACGTCAATGTGGGGAAGCAGAAAGTCATTCTTGGGGCTTGCCCTATTCAAATCTCGGTAGTCCGCACACATCCATACATTGTCGTCCTTTTTAGGCATCGGGACTACGTTAGAAACCCATTGGGGATAAGAGGTGATATCTAGGAACCCAACGTTGAACTGTTTCATAACTTCTGCTTTGATTTTCTCTGAAATTTCAGGGCGCATACGACGGACCTTCTACTTTACCGGAGGGCAATCTTCTTTAGTTGGCAGACGATGAACCACAATATCCGTGTCCTATCGTGGCATGTCTTCATATGACCAGGAAAAGATCTCGACATAATCATGCAACATCTGTATCAACCGTTGTTTGACATTAAGCTCCAAATTTTCACCTATCTTGACTTCTTTTCTGTCCTCTTATGTGCCCAAGTTTATTGTCTCAACTAGCTCTTCATGGGGATGTATATCCCTTTCTTCCTGTTGTAACAGTCTAGCAAGTTCTCCAGGTACCTCACAATCTTCCTCTCCTTCGTCCTCGGCTTGGTTGATCGGATTTTCAAAGTCATAACCGGCAATAGCAGAATTGTTATCAATGGGATCCAGAGTGAATATGGATCTGCAGTTTGATACGTCAGTGTGTGTAAGAGCATAACTGTATAGACAGAGTAAAAAGTAGAAAAGAAAAAAAAGAGAGCGCATAATTTGTATGAAAAAATGTCCAATGCTTTATTAATGACATATGAGATTGAAACATGATAACCCTCACTAATAAACCATTGTGTCCTGGGTAAGACACATGGCCAAAGAGTTTATATTGTTTATTACATATCTAAAAACAAGAAAGACAGTTACTTCTGAATAATAGTAATTGGTAAAAAGTCTTTTTCCGTCCAGTTACTGAGTCCACCATTGGTAGTAGGGAAGATCCAACTATCCATGTCATAGTCACCATCACCGTCTTCTAAAGCATTGAACCCATGATTGCTGATGCGTAGAGGAGGTCCTCCAGTACGAGCATGACAAACAGCCATTTGATCCCCTTCTTCAATAATTGTTTTTGCTTCCTTGAGAGAAGCCATTTTCATGGGAGGTCTGGTGATCTTCGGCATATTGGTGACAGTTTCAGTTGCAACCATAGTCTGAGGCACCTCTTTGAAGTTCTGACACGGAGTCTCGATGAACTCGCCATCCATTTCCACATACCTAAAGGAATTAAAGTGGCTTACCATGTACTCTTCTTCACGATGTACCGTGACAATCTTTCCTTTCACCAAGTATTTCATCATCTGATGTAGAGTGGATGTGACATCTCCCACCCCATGGATCCACGGGTGACCAAAAATATAAGAATAAGATGGTCTGATATCCATCACGTAGAAGGTGGAGTCAAAGGTCTGAGAACCATCTTTGATGGGTATGTCCACCTCCCCGTGCATCATTCTTTTCGAACCTTCGAAATCCCTCACTACAATGTTGCTGGGCTTGAGGGTCAAACCTTCACAGTCCAATTTATCCAGAGCCTTCTTAGGCAGCACGCTCAATGATGAACCAGTATCTACTAGAACATGGGCCAAAGTAGTTCCCCTTCATTCGACAGAGACATGTAGCGCATCATTGTGTTTTCTCCCTCTTGATGTCAGATCAGCATAAGAAAAACCCAAACCGTTATCAGCCGTCAAACTGGCCACACGATCTTCAAATTGGTCAGCGGAGGTTTCTTGTGGAACATGGGCAGTTTTAAGGAATTTCACCAAAGCCTTTGCATGAGTTTCAGAGCATAATAGTATGACTAACATTGAAATCTTAGAAGGGGTCTGCCCTAGCTGTTCGACCATATTGTAGTCTCTATTCTTTATTATCTTTAAGATTTTTCCATTTTCTTCTTGGAAGCCTCTGGGATAGATTCTGAATGCGCCTTCGTCTGGATAGGCTCAATCAATATGTCTTTGCCCCGAGTCTCAGCCGACTCGGTGACAGGGGTGGCAACTGGGGTAATCACAGGAGTTGTAGTGGTAGTATCAACATGAACAACATTAGGAATGATCAGCAAACTAGTAACGAATTTTGGAGGAGAAATCTCAGGGGAGAACACTCTTCCACTTCTTATTATTTTACTGGTCCCAACGATGTTGCCAATGTCGGGATCAATATTTTCAGCAACTTTGTCTTCAACAGCCAGCAGGTCTTGCTTGACTCTGTGGTAGTAGACGTTAGCCCCATAGTTCCAGGGAACGGCCTTGTCTGAGGAGTATGGGATTGGCCCTGGCATAGTGATGATCAGAGGAGCCAACTTCGGAGCAGATGTAATCCTGACGGGTCTTTTGGTGGAGACCCTGGAAGGATTGGCGGAAATGGTTATGATTGAAACATCCTTACAAGAAACAGTCGGGACAAGAGTCTTCTCAAACAAAATCTCTCTATCATCCATCAGGCACTGAACATCTTCCTTCAACAAATAGCAACCAGTCAGTAGAGATAAACATAAGTGGCAACCTTCGCCACGGCCCAGAAATAAACCGGCTTTCAACAAGTTCCACTTAACGGTCATGAGAGGAGTAACAAGTTCCTCAACAGAAGTAACAAACGCATCACTATCAACAACATTAACACCACGGTCGTGCTTGGGTATGGGAGCAGTTATAACATTAGGAATCTCATGAGTGTCAAATTCAATCTCCTTTGCCTCGATAAGGTCTTGCACCTTGTTTTTGAAAGCCCAACAGTCGTTTGTATCATTACCTGGACTTTTTGAGTGGTAAGCACAACGAGCATTTGGGTTGTAGCGAGGAGACGCAGTGTTGGGATTCTTCGGAGCTTCCCGCAAAGTTACCAGATTAGATTTCATCAAGTCAGGCAAGACTTGAGACAAAGTAGTATTTATCTGGGTAAACTGTCTTACAGGCCTTTCTGCTCTAGGCTGATTATTCCTTTGTTTAGTAGGTGCAGGCTTGGCTATCATAACAGCCCCTACCGTTGGACGGTGCTCGGTTCTGCCCTGATTTCGTTGATTGTAAACAACACTAACCTCTTTTTTCCCTATGAAAGGTCTATTTCCTGCACTTGAAGAGGCATCCTTCTGAATCTTGCCACTTCTAATCCCGACTTCCACTCTTTCTCTTGTCAAAATCAATTCAGTAAAGCCAACCGAGGAACTTCCAATCAGGTGATTGAAAAACGGACCAGATAGGGTACCCAAAAACATATCCACTAACTCCCTATCAGACAGGGGAGGTAGGACTCTTCCTGCTAAATCCCTCTACTTCTGAGTATTGTCTTTAAAGCCATCCACCTGTATTATACTGATACTGCTTGTAGAAAGCATCAGCCGGGTCTTCCCAATTACGAATGTTGATCCCTTCTAGCTGGTAGAACCATTCTAGTTGAGTTCCAGATAGACTATCTTGAAAGAAGTGGACCCATAAGTCCTTGTCCTCCGTTTGAGGCTGAATCTTACTCACATAAGATCGAAGGTGCATCTTGGGACATGAAACCCCATCATATTTAGCGAACACCGACACCTTGAACTTCTTCGGGGTGACAACCCCAAAAACCAAACACAACTCTTCAAAATCCATCCCAGGCACCTTCTGGATTTCCATTGCACTTAGAAGTTCTTCCAGTTGTTTGTATTTTTCATCGGCCGGAGGGTACTGCTCTTCATTATAGTCAGTCTCATTATCAGATTCCCTTGGACTGGGGTCTTCCTCTCTTGTCCCCCCTTCTTGATTATCTCCTTCTTTTGACGAAGATGTTAGCTCAACCACTTGCCTTAACGGTCCTTTGAACCTCCTTCCCAAATTCACCACACCAGCTATATTCCTTGGTTTCTTGGTCTTCTCTTTAAAAATCAAGGCTTTCAGTTCTTCTTACCCCTTCTCCAGAGCCATGATCATTTGTTAAAACTGGGCAGTTTGAGTCTGTAGATCCTTAACTGTTTGTTCGAGAGCCATTGCTGAAATAAACAACGAAGAAGATGAGAAACCTGCCTAGAAACTTGTTTATGCGATGATATGTATGATTTATGCATGCAATGTTTTCAAGGATTTCTAAGACTTAAATTGGCTTAAACATAAAGAGAACAAACATTAATTGCATTAAGAAGTTTTATCGGTTACTATGATGCCTCTTGGGCTTACAAAGGAAGTAACAAGGCAAAAAATAAACTCTCCAAGCAAAGAAAAACTCAAGCTTCCCACAGGCGCATCCTCTTTGGTGCAATGTAAGCATTTATACTCTTCTCTTCGTGAAGTAACCTGGTGATCTCTAAAACCTTCTTCTCGTTGGCGTAGAATCGGGTTTCAAAGGTATCTCGTTTTTCTTTGAGTTGGATCTAGGATTTCTGTAGTTCCTCGAAATCAGTTTGCATGTCATGATGAAGAATAATGTAAGGAGTGTCTCCCTCAGCAATTGGCTCCATAATTATAGGTAAGATGGCGGGGTAAGACATCATAAGACATTGAGCACGAGCTCGCACCCATTTGAGGTAAGGCTCAAGAGGGATGGAATTCTTGTGCCCCAGTGTCTAGCTATCAACTCTATTTATCATGCCCAAAGCTCGAATGAACCTCTTACGATAACCCTGAACATCATTCTCATAGTCAAATGTGATTCCTTGAACGAGTGTATCGTAAGGACCATCCCTTCTAGCATAACCAAACCGTCGCAACGCCAAACAAGGATTATAAGTGATTCCTACCCTAATGCCTAAGAAAAGGACATTAGGGAATTCCCCACAGCGATCAATGATGGTAACATTCTCCAGGGATCAAGAACACCAATGAATATCCGAATGTGTAAGGGACATCAACCTATGAGACCATCTCATACCCTGCTCATTTCCTAAAACAGACCAAGATAGGTGAGAAATAAACCACCTAGCCAATAGAGGAGTTCAACACATAAGGGTCCCTCTTTTCTTTAGAGTGCGAGTATGCAGAGAGTGTAGAATATCCCCAAGTAAAGTAGGCACCATATTATGAGACAGAAAAACCTTAACCGTATTCACATCTATGAGTTGGTCCATGTTAGGGAATAGTACCATCCCATAGATGAGAAGGGCCAACACTTCTTTAAAAGCTTGTAAATCCAGGGTATCCCAAAAATGGTGAGCTTTCTCAAATAAAAACTTAGCTAGAAATCCTTGGACACCTCTTCACAACAGCATAAAACACATCATTGAAGTCGACACATTCTTTCTGAGTGAAACCCCTTACAGCCAACCCTGCCTTGTATCTTTTCGACGCCACTCTTTCGATTCCTTCCTTAACTTCGAAAATTCATTTAAAGATGACTAACCTTGCTCCAATAGGTTTCTTGATCAGTTCCTAAATGTTGTTATCATGAAGAGTTTTCATCTCATCATCCATGGCCTTCAACCATTCAGTCTTATTTCGACTTCTCATAACATCCTTATGGTCTCTAGGTTCTTCCTCTAGAACCTCAATTATAGAGATTATGGCATAAGATATAAGATCTGCATACCCAAGTCTGTGAGGTGGCTTGATGACTCTTCTCGTCCTATCTCTTTCCAATAGGTAGCCATTGACAGTTTCCTAAACTTCCTCAGCATCTTCTACTTCTTCTTCGACTTTATTTGGGATACAAAATTCATCATCAACATGCTCCACCTCAATAGGAATCTCTCCTTGTTCCATCTCTTCGTCATATATTTCTACACTTCAGTCAACATCATCAGTTTTCTTTAAAGCCATTTCAGCTTCATTGAAAGTGACATCTCGACTGGTGATAATCCTCTTGTGACTTGGCTCTATGCACCATATGCTATAAACTTTGACTCCTTCAAGGTATCTCATGAACATGAATTTCAGAGCTCTAGGTTCGACCTTGTCTTGCCTAATGTGAGCATAAGCTACACAACCAAATACTCTCAGTTTTTTGAGATCTAGTGGATGTCCCGACCAATCTTCTTCAGGTGTCTTCATATCTAACATAGCTGAAGGACATTTGATTATCAAATATGTTGCTATCGAAACAGCCTCACTCCAAAACACCTTCTTTAATCCAGTACTAGTTAGCATGCATCTAACTTTCTCTGAAATAGTTCGATTAAACTTTCAGCCAAACCATTTTGATATGGAGTACCTGCAGCAGTTCAGTGCTTTGCAATACCAGAGGCAGTATAAAAGTTGTCGAAAGCCGTATTGCAAAATTCAAGGCCATTGTCGGTTCTCAGCCTTTTGACCTTTCTGCCAGTCTGATTTTCGACAAAATTTCACAAAATTTAAAAGTTTCGACTTTGTCTCCACAAAGAAAATTGTATTTCCCTAATTTGACCAGACCCCTTTCACTGACATGGCCTAATCTCATGTGCCAAATTTCTGTCTTCAACAAAGGTTTTGTGGATGCAACATTTGTTAAACCACTTACAACTTCATCCTCAAGGGTATACAAGCCATGCTTCTTCATGACTCTCAAAACTTCCTTCGACCCCTTCACAACTCTTAGGATACTTATGTCTCCTTAGAAAACATATCCTTTCTTGTCGGGTTCACCAAGAGAAATCAGATTTCTCTTCAAATCAAATACATACCTGACTTCAGTCAACAACTTTATTGACTCATTATGGAGCTTGAATCTCACTGATCCAACACATGTAATCTTGCAAGCTTTTTTGTTTCCCAATAATACAGATCCATCATCTTGATCACATAGCTCTTTGAACAAGTCTTTGTTTGGAGTCATGTGCCAAGTACACCTAGAATCCATAATCCACTCCTTCAACGAGTTGCAGCTTGAAACCACAAGAACATCAAATGAGTCGAAATCATCTTGAACAATGGTTGCATTACCATTATCCTTACCCCCATGATCTTTCAGGCGTTCACCACTATAAGACTTCTGCTGACTTTTATCTTTCTTCTTATCGAACTTACCATCCTTTTGCAAGAATTTTCCCTTAACAGCCAAACCTTCACCAATCATTGAAGGTTTATTCTCCTTTCATTTGTTCAAGTCCTTAGAATACAAGGCTTATTGAACGGCTTCAATGGTCATGGACTCCCTTCCATACAAGAGAGTTCCTTTGAAGTGAGCATGTGTTATGGGTAAAGCGCACAATAGCAACAACGCTTGATATTCATCATCAATCTTCACATTAATATTTTCAAGATTAAGAATCAGCTTGTTGAACATATCCAACTCTCAGCTAACACTTCTTTTTCAATCATCTTGAATGAATACAAATCTTGCTTTAGGTAGAGTCGATTTACCAACGGTTTGGTCATGTATAAACTTTCAAGTTTCACCCATAACCCTTATGTTGTCGTCTCCTTTTATACCTGTCAAAGAACCTTATCACCAAAGCTCAACAAAATTGGGTTATGGGATTTCTCTATCATGGTCGTCTTTTCTTTTTCCGTTAACGCATCGTCTATAGTCGTCGCTCCCTTCAATGCTTCCAAACAACCCTACTGAACTAGTAGGGCTTTCATCTTCAAGCGCCACATAATGAAATTGTTCACTCTGGTGAACTTTTCAATCTCATACTTTGTTGAAGGCATCTTTTCTACGCCGCACCAATTTATTGTGAAACACCATACCTTAGAAACAAAATGTAATAGGTTTCCTTATTAGAGGGAAACCTTCAAGGGTAGAAAAAAATGATAAACAACAACAAGTATTGGTTATAACTTCTATTCTTTACTTTCTTTTAAAATCAAATTACAAATACACAAGAATAACAAATAACCTTCTCACCCTAAATTAGGATTTACAGTATGCAATGATGAGAGACTAATATGCTATTTATAATAAACCTAACATACTAAACTAATGAGATTTTTCACAAATAATCATTACAAGCTAACTTAAAGTACAAACTAGAATTTCAACATACTAACAACCTTCTCACCCTAAAAGACCTAATTCGAAAAACTAACAACCCTAGCATTTCGACACCCACATACTAGAACACACTTCGACTATAGTATGTGGGTCTTCGACACCAGTATGTGAGTATACTTCGACGACATGCATATATCCTGTCGAAACAGAAACTACTCTTCGACTCAATAGAGTTCGTTCCAATATCTCACATGAAGCGTAGGTGTTTTGCTTGCAATTGGATTCGTCTTATGCCCAAATTTAGAGTTTTTGAGTTCTTACTTTATAATGTTGTTTTGACTTTGACAATATGTGCGTTGGATTTAAATTTGTAGGACATGAATTGAATTTAATGAAAAATGGAGTGAGGAAGAAATGATATTGGAGCAATGCACTTATAAATTTAACTTAAGAGTTTTTAGGATGTTATTAGAAAGTTATTCTTTTATATATATTTAACTTTAAATAGAGTATAATAATATATACTATTGTTCATAGTCAAATTCTTTGAAATAAGTAAAAAATAATTCTTCTTATTAATTTAATATAATATTTTAGGAAAAGTTTAAAATTTTCAATACTAAAATAAATATATTATCTAATTAATAAATAAATAAAAGGTGTAAAAAATTCATAAAAACTTGTGGTTATACACAACAGTTTTATAAATGTGGCCTAAACAAGAATCGTGACTAAAATTGGTTTAAAAAGTTGTAGTCTATTTAAACAGCATCGTTATATATGTGTAGCTTAATCAAAAACAGTGGTCTCAGATTACTTTAAAAACTGTAGACTATTCATATATTTTGTCAACGGTTTTAATATTTCAGGAAGAAAGTACAAAAAGCGTAGCATATTAGAGTAGGCAACGGTCATTTATTCCACGACTGCAAAACTGACTTCTAAATGTTTAGGCTACGGTTTTCACTTTAGGCCGTAGTTTTTTCGTTGTTGCCAAAAATCATTTTTGTTGTAGTTGATTTTTTGGAAGCAAAGGCATAAAAAGCTGAATTATAAAAAATGTTTTCTTCTCTTGTTAACTGATTTAATAAAATCTATTGTTATTTGAAATTTGAAAATTTGTTTAAAATTCAAAAATCATTATGCATTTGTTAAATAAGGTATTTGTTTAACCGACTTGACTTAAGAAATCTTGTATAAAATTTAAAATTGTGTCTTTTTATAAACCACTTTTATTCTAAACTATTGTAAACCATCATAAAAGTGTCAAATTTTTGTGTCAATTTATAGAGGTTGGTTACGATATATTTAAGGCAAAATATATTAGTTTTCAAATCACCTTTTATATTATTAATTTTTCAGAGGAATTCAAACAATTTTCTTATGTTCATTTACTTTAATGCATTTATTTTTCTATATATAACTTAAATCTATTAAGCTAGAAAAATAACTCATCACTTCATTTTTCAAAAACCAATAAAAGTAAAACCAATACAATTGCAAAGCAAAAAATTGTTAATTTTCTCTAAACATTTTAAACGCCTAATTTATCCCCTCCTCCTCTTAGGTGCACTCTCATACTTACATATTACATTTATCTCATCACATGTTATTAATATAGCATAAATATCTCACACGATGGAGGAAAACTATATTATTTGACACCAGTCTTGATGAGTGCAAAATATTAAAAAGCTAAAACTTAATATTTATTTTGAGATGATTTATAATTAATATGATTTTATTGGCTTATTTATCATATTAATTGTCTTTAACATGCATCATCATATATTCACAAGCAACAACATATATATTCACATGCAACGACATATATATAAAATAAAATAATACGATTATGACTCTTGGATCAAATTTTACCTAATGCCAATGAGAAAATCTATGCTAAATTTAAGAATGATTTATGCTTTTCTAACATAGACTTTCATGGTTGTCCTCTTTTGATCTTGTCTTTTTCTCTTTCTTCATTAAATTGTAAAAAAGAATAACTTAAGAAAAACTGAGACAAAAATCGTTCACCACAAGACAATAGTAATAAACACACCATTATTATTATTATTATTATTATTATTATTATTATTATTATTATTATTATTATTATTATTATTATTATTATTATTATTATTATTATTATTATTATTATTATTTTATCGATAGATCACACTACGAAGAGTTGGTATGGAGTTTCGTTGATGTCTATCTGTAAACGCTAGCAACACTTGATGTCTTTTAAAAACCCAAACAACACAAGCGAGTGTCATCATAAACCCTAATCATAAAACTCATGACAACATAACTTTTATGTCATCATAAACCCTAATATAACATGTTCATGCATCAAAATTATAATAATCGATTATTCAATATGATTGATCAAAACGTTGGTGCTTCACCATAGCAATGTCGGTCACGAAGTAGAATCAGTATTAATTATTCAATTATACAAAAACAATTTTTACCAATCGAATAGATGAAACAAAAACAATATATCAGATATGTTGATGTTGTAGTGTCCTAATTTTGTATGAGAATTTTATTTTAAAAAATATCAATTTTGTGTTTTTATTTTATGGCCCTTTTATCATTTAAAATATAAACACACATTTTAATTAAAAATTTGATTTAGTCTTTTAATTTAATTCATAATTGCATATACCATCATTAATATTTTTCTTTTAAATTTAAAAACAAAAGCATCAATTTATTTTAAGTATGAATCTTTAATATATATATATATATATATATATATATATATATATATATATATATATATATATATATATATATATATATATATATATATATATATATATATATATATATATATATATATATATATATATATATATATATATATATTATCAATCTATTAAAAGTAAAGTACCTGGAAATTCCAAGTCTAACATTTTGATTAGATGTTATAACTTTTCTTATTCCAAGGGTATAATAGACTAATCAACACTATGCTGTTACCATATTCATTTGGCATTTAATTTTGCTGACATGTCAATCTATCATAATTTTACACTATTTTTTATTTATTTGATTTATTAATTTATTTTATTTATATTTGAATTTTATTTATATTTGAATTCCAATTCCAATGTTTCATTCACGGTTAATTTATTTATATTTGAATTCCAATGTTTTTTTTTTGACAGAATTTGAATTCTAATGTTTGACTCACGGTTAATGAGGAAGGAATTGGAATGGCCAAATTAGATCTATTATAATTAAATGGAATATTATTCATTGCATGATTTAAAAATACCCATTATTTATCATTACACTACAAGATTAAATGTATATCATTACCCCCTATTCTAACTAACAACAATTATGCCATTTTGTTTATATTTACACGTTATAATCACACCTAATTATGTGCTACATACCACTTCCCAAAACCCTCATCCTAACCAAAGGTCATTCAATTTGAAATTTAAATTAAAACACTCATATTATAGCTGCTACGTACACTGGGTTTTGAAATTCTAATTATTCCATTAAACCCTAATCACGTTTTTTATTGCAAGATTTAAATTGGCAGCACAAGATGAACAACCATCATAAATGTTGAGTTCTTGAAACGGTAAATCTATACAACCAAATAAATCGTTTTTCCCAAGATGCAACAAATAGTTCATTCACCCAACTCTACTAAAACACAAATCATAAAACCTAATTTCATCTTCTTACCTAATTTCATCTTCTTCCTGCGCCGCTCCATCTCTTTTCATTCTTCTCTCTTTGTTGCTACCAATTTCGTTTCGTTGTAATCTCAACCATCTAATATTCTCATCCTAACCTGTTAATTTATTTGTTTCAGACGTTCAAGCGTAAGAATGGTGGTCGCAACCAAGACCTCTGAATCTCAACAACATCAATAACCAACAACACCCGTTATAGATCTATAAAAGAATTTCCTTAAAATGCAATTTTTAATGTTAATTTGATTCATACATATGTAAGTGACAAAGGTGAGTGATTGAAACATGTGATTGAAAGTTGAAACTGAAATGTAGTTTGAAATATCATATTTTATGTTGTATTCTTTTCGTTTTCAGGGTTGTCTTACTATTTCTTCTTTTCCAAAAAAAAAGCTTAACTTGACACCTAAAATGGGATATCTTTATCTTTAGGTTTGAGAGTTGCAGAAGGGGATTTTTGAGCTTGCATGTGACGAACAACACAACCATGATATTGTTTATTTTTTGCTGTTAGGTATGTTTTTTTTATTCAGATTTTATTTCTCAATTTTTTTAATTTTTTTTAATTAAAATATGAGGTTGAGTTTTGGCTTTTTTTATTTGTTTAGTCTTGGTGAATACAAAGCTCACACATATATATTTACGATTGATTCTCCAAATAGATAGAAGCTTATTTCTTTTGCTTCCTCTTTCAATTTATTATTAATCTATTTAAATTTCAATTTCTCCCATCACATGTTTGATAAAAGAAGGCAGTATATTCTCATCAATTTTGTTATTTATTTTGCTTACTATTATATTTATTTGTATCTAATTGAGATTTTTGTATTTATTTTCTTGATTTAATCGGTTCTTCTTTTGGAATATGTATGGATATGGAGGCTGATAATTGATTTCACACTTGAATCAGTAGGGGACCAATCAACAAATTGAATAACGGATTGTGTCACAGTTTAATTTTTATACATTGATACGTAAAATGAAATTATGCTGATTGCGATTTGATTTTGTCATGTGAAAACAGGTTTAATATAGTCACAATCTGTCCTAACAAGGAATTATCAAACTTTATCTCATGGTCGATTCAAGCATCTGTTTTCGAGGTTGAAGATAGAGGGAGAATTAGTGGTTCGGCTTATGGGGGTCAACAGAACATCTGTTGCACCAATGATCTTCCTAAACTCACTGTGTGCAATGATGGACAGGGCTGTCACCGGCCTTCTCCCATGAATTCAAATTGGTCGGCGTGGCTTTTTATCATGCCCAAGAAATAAACAGTTTGTTTTTAGTTTTAATGCTTTATAATATTATTGTTTGCAGAGTTGTCTTAGCATTTTAAGTGCCAATATTCACCATGGTCATGGCTGAGTGACCATTTGCTTCTCTAATTTCACGAACAAAAATATTGCTAAAGAAGAATTGGAGACTGCCACAACAGAACCAGAGACCACTATTTTAAATCTACTTAATCGAGTTGATTTTCACATGTGATTCATCATCAAAGCCAAGTGTTAACTTATATTTTCATTCAAGTTATTTGATAGTTAACCTTATAATAGTAAATATATGTTCAATATGGTGCAGATGATTTGATTTCCCGAGCATTTGATTTCCATCTACAGCCGTAATTGAAGATTAGGAAATTGAAACCATTGAATTTTATGCTTCCACAAGGAATATCAATGGCTTTCATTGGCAGGTACTGATTATATACTAATTGTATTTTCTGACAGATAGCAAATGCAAATGTCTCATTGCAATGTTTGGAGGAACTGTTTTTGGAAGAGGAACGAGATTTTGATGAACATGAGGATAGTCAAAGGGATGAGACTCTTATTCACCCGAAGTTCTAAAGTAATATGTTTTTAAGGGTTCAAGAGTAGCGGGTGTTGCTGAAGTTCACTATCAATTTCAGAAGAACCATAAGCAAGGCAATAATTATCTAAGATGTATAAGATGATAAAACCAACGTTGATATGCGATCATTTTCTGGTTCTATAGAAGAATATTTTTAACAAGATTTGATTCAAATTATGTATATGTATATCATTATTGCTTTCATATTTTGTTTGTCATATCAACATTGGTTTTGGCATAATATATTTTTCTACTGCAAATTATGTTGGCCTATGTTTTAATGGAATTTATTTTACACCAAATTCTGAGTTCTTTTGAATGTAGCATTGCCGAATTTCTCTTCTCCTTCTGTTCTCCTAAAGAGAAGATAATAACCTACAAGTTGGTGTTGATGTGCCTTCAAAATTCTAATTTATTTTGAATCGAAATTATAATTCTCATTTGTCGTGAAATTTGAATAAAATTTTTATTTTGTATTGATATTTTTTTATTTTTAATTGCTATAATTTTAGAAACAAATATTACAATTTTTAATAAAATATTTATGATTTATTTTTTTAAAGTACGACTAATTAATATATTTTTATACAATATTAAAAACAAATATTACAATTTTTTAATCAAATATTGGAGTACCATTTAATTCGATACTTTACCAATATATCTTTTGAATGAAGACATTATTATCATTTATTTTTATTATACTTATATGGAAATCATTCCATAAAATATTATGATCAATAAAATTTGAATTCTCTTTTAATATTATAGGTTTGATACTGTTTCATATTGTAGGAATATTATATACATTAGAATATATAAAGATGAAAAAAATTAAATCAAAACTTTACAAATATATCTTTTGAATGGAGGTATTAATATTATTTATTTTTATTATATATAGAAAATATTTTGAATGGTCACATTAATACATTTTATTTTTATGCATGATTTGATTTCAAAAATTTATGATCAATAAATTTTGAATGGAATTATAATTTAACCAATAAAATTTTCTACCGACTTCTAAATATATTTGTGTATATTTTTTGAAAGGTTACATTTATATTCTTGAAAAAAATAACGTAGTTTAAAGGATGTATTGTTAACTATAAATATATTGTTAATAAAATTAACAAAAAAAAGTATATTATAAATATATAAAAGATAAAGTAAATAAGAACTCTAATATTTATCTTAAATATTTAATTTATCATTCTATAAATGTAAGAATAAATATTATTTTGTAATTATTTAGATCCTTATTTGACCTAAAATAAATTATTTCAATTTCTATAAAAAGGTTAATAAAACAAAAAAAATCAATTGAGATTTGATAATTTTTTTAAGTTTATGAAATAACTAAAATATATCATAATATTTTCAAATTAACTTTATAATTGTAATCATGATAAAAAAATATTAAATGGTAATCATGAAAATTTAATGATAAATGATAATCATAAAAATTTATGATAAAATAAAAAATTATTGATACAATCATTTTAATAAATTAAATAATTTATAATTAATTTTATAAAGGTGAATAAATTACAAATAATTTTATAAATGTAATAAATTAAATTATTTATAAAATTATTTATATCAATAATAGTAAATTACATATATTTTAATAATTGACACACGAATTCAACATGCTTATAAACCGGAAAAAAATTACAATAATTTTATAAACAGGAATAAGTTAATATCATTTTATATAAATTAATGGTATAATATAATGTATTAAATATTTATATAACACTTTATTAAATAAATTTATTTCATGAAATTAATTTTATATAATATCATTAATATTTAATTATTGAAAATTCGCAATAAACTGAAAAATATTTATTACAAATCGAATATAATAAAACATAAGAAATAAATACATAATTTTGAAATGTTATATATGATTCATTGTAATAATAAATGTTAAATTATTATTTAATATTATAATAAATTTTCCGATATTCTTAGATTTAATTTATTCTTTTTCCCGTATATAATAATAATATTATATTATTATTTAATATTAGAATTTTTGATTGACAATAATAAATTCATTTTAATTAGTTAGACATTAAGATAATAAATTTAATATATATCACTAATACACGATATTTATTTATAAATGTAATTAACTAAGAGACACATATTTATCACTGTTGAATAAATAAATTTAAGATGATATGATAAGTATTTATTTTTACAATTATTTTTATAAACTTAAATAACTTACAAATATTTTTATAAACGAACAAAATTCAAATATTGATGTAATTGTTTTTAACATGAATAAGTTAAAATGTTTTTATAAATTGTCACACGGGTTAAAGACACTTATAAACGAGAAAAAGTCTACATATTAATATAATTAATTTTACAAACTAAAAATAAATTATAATAATTTTTATAAACATGAATAAATTATAAATATTTTTATAAACCGGAAAAATTCAAGTATTGATACAATTATATTTATAAAAGAGTATAAGTTTCATATATTTTTATAAATAGACACACGCGTTCATTTTTATAAACGAGAATAATTTAAAATTATTTTTATAAATGAGAAATTCAAATTTGATAAATAATTATATATTGTAATTATATTAATATTAACCAACTGAGTACATGAAATAAATTCACGGGTAGAATAAATGTATCTATGACATACCAGATAATTGAAGTTAAAGAATTGAATATACTGTTTTAAATGACAATTAAGTTATATTTTTAAATACAAATTAGAAAATAAATTCATCTAAAATAAATTTCATTCATTAAATAAATATAGAAAATAATATACAATAGTTTTATCTATAAATTTTATTTATTTTTTATGTTCTTTTTAAAAATAATTGTAATTTAACGGGAAACTGTTATACATTATAGGTTGTAAAAAAAATGTAAATATGATATAATATAAAAGTTTTAAAACTGAAATTTGACGGGAGATGTCATATATTTTTAATTTGAAAAAATGGATTAATATATAAAATATGTTTAATAAATTTTTAAAATTAATTCATTTGGATTCAACTGAAGTTCGTTAACTCACGTAGATGTGAGCACATATAATATAAAAGTGACGGGAGTTGTCATATATTTTAGGTTTGGAAAAATGGGTTGATATCTAAATTAGATTTAATAAATTTTTAGAACTAATTCATTTGGATTCAACTGGGTTTGTTAAATCATCTTAATTCACGGGTAGATGAGAACACATCTATGAGATACTGGCTATAGATTGTTAATTTTAATATTCATCTTTTAAATCTTATATAATTGAAGTTAGTAAATAGTCTGTATGATTTATTATAAATACATATTAATGCTTAAAAAACAAGTGCATATTATTAGTCTATATTTATTAGTCTTTCAAGTACTTTGATAGTTGGTAAACTTTATATCTTATACTTTACGATTCAAATTAAAAATCTATTTTGAATTAAAATATATAGTATGTACATTTTCCATGTATTTCAAGAAGTATATAATTTTTCTTATTTGTTCATGCAGACGTGATTTGTTGATAGGATTGACGCTTGCTACAAATATGAAGTTAAATGCCAACATGGTTTACATAAGACATATACTCAACTGAAAACATGGTAACATACTTAATAATTTAATAATCTATAAATGTAATGTGAATCCAGACGAGACCCGTGCGACAGCACGGGTTTGTTACTAGTATATATATATATATATATATATAAACAAAAAAAACAAAACAAAATCATCAGGACCGACTAGTCTTTCTCTTAAAAAACTCATCACCATTTTCTCTCTAATGGCTTTTTGTTTTGATAGCCATTTTATATGCAGTTTTGATTCCTTCATCTTTTTTTAATTTTCTTTCACTAACATTGCTTCCAATTTCCCACTCAAAGTAGAAGTATAGTCAACAATTTATTTTATTATTTAATTGTCAAATGAATTTGTCACAACGAGGTGAGGCAAATACCATCTTTTCAAACCAAAAATAGCACCACAACAACCAAGAGGATTAAAGTAAATATTCCAAAAAAAAAATATAAAAAAATTAAGAAAACGAATGAAGATCTCCTTTCATCAACCTCAGCGAAAATTTCTCTCACTCTCTCTCTATTTCGATTGTTGCTGTTGGAAGTGAGTATGGGCGTTCATATATTAGATGCATTTCATTTTATTTTTTTTATGCTTTATAAAATTATTTGATTTTTCTTTTAATTGTACCTTAGTGTTAAGTAAATAATAAAGTAAATAGTATATTACTTATTCATTTTTATTAAAAAGACTAGAATTTTTTTCTTTAAAATTAGTTTTAGAAATACAAAAAGGTTATAATTTGATTGTTTTGAATTTCATTTCTTAGTGATAATAAAAGAAAAAAAACTTTCAGAAAAGTGGTTAAATAGATGTATATCTATTATAACGGTCGAGTTTTTAAGATGAAGTTGTATAACTTAATCATTTAAAATCTCATTTTTTTATAATACGTCGGATTAAAAATAGATTAATTAGATATACGTCTTCTTTATTCTAGAGGGTTCAGACACAAATTATACGATTTATTTGTTTTAACATTTATCTTTCTTCTCGAAAAAAACATGATTGTTCTGGGTCTCAATTTTTTAATAAATTAATAATAATCAAAATGTGAAAAAAGAGATTATGTACATCTATTTAACAGTTTTTAAGAACCTCTTTAGTATCATTCTTGTTTTTTAAAACTTGTCATACTTATTTTGAAGTACTACAACTACTTTAATAATCATACAAATCATTTGTGCGTCAGTTTAGAATATGAATTATTTCATAGATAATTATTCTCTATCTATAAAGAAATTTCTTTTCTCAATCATAAATCTTTTTTTAATCTTTTTGTGTAGCAATCTTTGCTTTCAATATATTTGGCTTTTAAGATAACTATATTTGTAAGGGATACTAACAAGTTCAACAATAAAGAATCAATTAAAATTTTATGGAGTAAATCATCATTAAAAGTCTCATGGTAGAAATAACTTTTATGTCAATAAAAGAAATCATGTTTTTAGGTCTACTTATTTTTATGATAATGAAAAAGCCCATATTTCTAATAATTGTTACTTAAGAAATTATGGTATTTTCACTACTATAAAATGTATAAACAACAACGTCATGTTCAGTTCTTCCCTACACCACGGTGATATCTATAAATTAAGGCGTTACCATATTATTTTTGTTTTTTTATTAAAAATTAATTGTATATAACAACGGTTATGAAGTCAACCGTGGTGATACCATCAAGCTTTCACGGGTTCGAACTTCAATGCCCTCATATATATTATTCCTTTAATGTTAAGGCACGCCTTTTCTTTTTTATGTATTTTTAAATAAAAAATTAAAGGGTTATGACTACGGTTTATGTGTTCCACCGTTATGACACGTTTATATAAATCACCACGGTTGGTGTTGTAAACTATTATAAGTATATTTATATATAAGTGAATTAACACTAACTCTTTGACATTAGCACCGTATCATTCACAACAAAATCCTAGAACCCATTTTTCTCTTCTTCTTCATCATTAGCATTCTTATTCTTCACTATAGCCATCAATCTTGTTCTTCTTACATAAAAGTATTATTCTTTTCCCTTATTCTCTCATTTTCGTATATGTTGTTGTTATATTTCACATGGTTTTCCTATAATTTTCTTCTTGTTAGATAGTTTATTGTTCTTTTCTGGTTGTATGTTGTTCTATGTTGTCGTTTCATATTGTGTTGTTGACAAATAAGCTTGCGGTTTCACATGTTGATAATATTTATGGTGTTTGTAGGACTCAAAAAATAACAACAACAGCAAACTTCATCTTATTTGAGAAGCTATGAGAAAAAATATAAGAAGTATGAAGCTATTGTGTAAACTTTATCCACCTTATATTTCTTTTTCATAGCTTCACAAACTACATGAACCTCATATGGTGATGATGATGGTGGTAGAAAGCATATAATATGAGTTGATAATGGTACATATGATTTGTGTAACGATGAGAAAAAATACAAGAAGTATGAAGTCATTGTAGAAACTTCATCCACCATGTACTTGTTTTTCATTTCTTCACAAACTAGATGAACTTCATAGGTCCATAATTATTTTCAATAAAAGGTGTGTTCTAAAAACAAGTTAATATATTTTATGATATTGTATGTTGTTAGTATTTTGTTGCTAAAATGTATGTTGTTTTTACTTAGTTATATGTATTTGTTGTGCTTTTATATGATATTTTTCTTGACAAATATTCTCAAAATAAGAACAAAACATTTCTAACTCATAAGAAAAAGGCTTCTTGTGACTTAGCAATATTTTGTTCTTTAAATTCTTATACAGATTGACATGTCAAGATGAAGTATAGTTTATTATATACTATGTATATTGTTTGTTTCACTAATCTTTCAATGAAAATGCAACCATTTAAATTGACATAGAAACTATAATTTGAATATTAAGATGTATTTGAAAACTAACATATATCAATTATTGTATTCCGAATTTCATGCGTCTCATTCAACATATTTTATGTTCTTTAACACATAAAATATGGTTCAATGAATGGATTCCTACAATACATCAATATCTATTATTCTACTTTACCTCGTCGTCGTCACTTATCATCGTGATTGTTAAGACCATGATTGTTACGATGATAAGCGACGATGATGAGGTAAACAATAATAAAAGATATAGATGCATTAAATGAATCTGATCATTGAATTATATATGTGTTAAGTAACATAAAATATGATGAATGAGACGCATGCAATTCTGAATACAATGGTGTGTTTAAGTTGATTTTCAAGAATAGTTTAATTTTTAGATTATATAATTCTTTACCAATTTTAATGGTTGTATTTCTTTAATGAGGTGTATGGTAAAACAAGCAATATATATATATATATATATTTGTATTTAATAAACTATGGGTACGTTCCACAAAGGTTTTTTATATTAACCGTGACCTAATGTAATTTATTTGCTGTTGGGTTTCGAACTCAGTACCTTATATATCACAACATTAAATAAACATAACCATTGAGTTATCACGCGAGCTTACCAATATGCTACAGCAATCCCATGACCATGATTGTTAGTAGCGAATTTACAACAATAATCTACATAACAATGCCTAGTCCTGCAAGATTATATGTATTTGCCAACCGTTGTTAAATGAGTTTTTCGTAGTAGTGCCCGTATGATGAGTATGTATGGATGAGAAATGGATCTAATCCAAGAGGACCCAATGAACATTGAGTCATAAGTACTATGAAAAAACTTATATGTATTTTAAGATCTTTATGCTAGTATTATCAAATCAAGATTGATCTTTCAAGATATAAGACTATGATATGGAAGTTTTAAAATTTTCATTGAATAAATGTGTTTTGAAAAAGCATTGACTGTGATATCAACTTTGTCTTCATATGTTAGTAATATGAATAAGATAAGTATATTTATATCAAATTTATCATTTACCTTATATTATTCTATCTCTTTGGGTTTTACACTTTTTCTTTTTGATAATGTTAAAAAGGGAGAGAATAAATGGTTCTTTTTGTTGTTTTTCATGCCATCAAAGACATGATAGAATAAATTGCAAAAGAAATGGGGAGATTTTTAAGATATAGGGAGATATACAAGATAGGGGTGAGATCAAAGTGTCAAGCAAAATGTTATTTGTCAGGGGATAACTCCCTCACAAATGGCAAAAACCCCACAAATACAAAATTTGCAAGGGGACTGATCCCCTAGCAAAACAGGGGGTCACAAGTGTATTTTTGAGGGGCTTCCAACGTTGCCATTTTGTCAGGGGTATACCACCTTGCAAAATGCAAAATATATTTTGCACACTGCCACACGCAGACGTAGTTGCATGCCAGGGGATCAGCTAGTGTTGCAGTGCATTAGAACTTTTATTTGGGGTTATGCCCCTAGTAAAATGCAAATGCTTTTTTATTTGCTAGGGGTTTAGCCCATGGTAAAATGCAATCGTTGACATTTACCTTGGAATTTATCCCCTAAAAAATTATAGTTATAATTATAAAGAATATAATTAACAGAATAAAAATAATAATAATACAATAATTATAATATATTTTAACAATTCTGTAATTCAAAAAATCATACTGTTTAGGATATAATGTTTTTAATAATATTGTTTTTAATATAAGTGTTTTTAATAATATTTTTTTTAATAATATTATTTTTAATAATACTATTTTTAATATAATTATTTTTAATAATATTTTTTTATAACATTGTTTTTCATAATTCTATTTTTAATAATACTATTTTTTTAAAAAAATAATTGTTTTATAATTTTTTAATTCTTTTTTTTCTTTAAAAATAACTTATTTTTTAATTAATCATATCTACTAATTTATAAAACTGTTTTTTAAATAAATATTTAAAAAAGTTTGTACGAAAAAAATACTATTTTTAAACTATATATTTAAATGGTTTTTTAACTACTAACATCTAACACAAAATATTGCTACAACATCTAACACAACAACCACATAAAACATAACATTAACCTAACTAATGATATAAATCTAACACAAAACACAATAATATCATAAAAACAGAAAAGAGTAAAAAAGTAAAAGAAGTTAGAAGAAGAATCAGAACAAATTCGAAACACCTTTTTTGCATCGACGATTCAACTTTCACGCACCATCTATAGATCTGGAGCACTCTTCCTCCATTTTTCCATGTTCTTCATTTATTTTTTTGTATTTATATAGTTGAGAAAGAGAAAGAGTGAGAAAGAAAAAGAGAAAGTGTGTTTGTGTGTGTGAGAGAGAGAGAGAGAGAGAGATAGAGAAGACAAGATAAAGAGAAAATGAGAAAGAGAAAAAGTAAGAAAGAGAAATAGAAAGTGAGAAAGAAAAGAGAATGTGAGAGAAAGAGTGATGTGCGTTATGTTTTTCAGAAAATTATTTGCTACAGGATACCTGTGGCAAATGAAAAAGCAATAATGACAAAAACAATTTGTTAGGGGCTACCCGTGACAAATGAAAATGAAATTATGACAAAAATAATTTGCTAAGGACCGCCCCTAGCAAATGAGAAAGCAATAATAACAAAAATAATTTGCTAGGGACTGCCCCTGACAAATGCTTGTCATATTTTTTTTTGTGTTGCGAGGGGATTAACCGTAAGGAACATATTAAATTAGTGAGGACTTTACCACAGACAAATATCCCCTAATTAAACAAGGTTTTTCTTGTAGTGCGTACACTCTAAACAATGTAAGACTTACATATTCTCTCAACTAACACACAAATACACCTAACTTTCTAACAATGTAGAACTTAAGAATTGTTTTCAAATTTATCTCATATTAAAATTGTAACATGTTCCAACTGGCAAAAAAAATTTATAATAATTTATCATCTCATTGTAATCAGGTAAAGTAAACATACATTTTTAATAATATAAAATATTTGTACAAAATTAAATAAAACCTCATTCATAATAATTCACGATACATTAAAAAAATAAAGACAAATACTTCAGCTAAAGAATATGGTAAGAATCCTTATAATCATCAATAAGGTAAGTATTTATTTTATAGATGCCACAAGGTGGTTTGTTGTTTGTTTACGAAGTGGTGCTACTGCAAACTATCACATAATATTCATATTATTTTTTTCCCATTTTCTTCATGAAAGGAGTCTTAGGAAGAAGTTGCAGGATGATGAGATGGAAAAAGCTATTATCTAGGCTTTCCATTTCAAAACATAGTGAACTTCTTTAAAGATGAAAATTGGAGCAGTTAAAACACATTTTGAGTTGCTCGAGTTTCAAAACAATTGTGACAATTTACTCTAACAGGAGCTCCAACATCTTCATCAAGTTCATAAATAGTTGAACCTATAAAGAATGTGAAGTTTGTGTTTTTTAACGGTCTGCTTGAATAAGAAGTGTATGGAGAATAACCTCTTTATTTTCTTGTGAAAAATCAAGAGGGAAGATTTGAGAAAACTGATATACAGATTGAAACAAGCTCCAAGAGCTTGGTAAAAAGGATAGATATTTTTCTAATCGAGGTTGGCTTCAAGAAATGTGTGTTCGAACATGGATTTTATTTGAAGATAGATACATATGAAGAGATGCTGATTCTTTATCTATACGTAGATGATTTGTTGATCATGGGAAGAAACGAGAAGAGTTTTTCTAAGTTCAAGAGTAAGCTTTGTATCAGTAGAAATGTTTAAGACTAAGCCATTGGATTGACTAGACTTATACAGATCAAAATAAAAATCGCCATCGTGCTTTATTGTTTCCAAAGGAATGAGAAAAGAGCGAATAACCCAAAAAGAGGGGGAAAGATTCAAGGTAAGTGGGTTGGTTATGCAAAGGGAAGGTATTAGCACCCTAAGCATCTACGGTACTCCGCAGGTACCTCTTTGAAAAATCTGTATATTTTAGCTATAAAATGTTGTATTAAAAATAGATGGTGGAGGTGAGAAAAGAAACATATTTTTTATAATTTTTGCACCCGCCGCGGTTACGAACCTTTAGTGCCTACGTACCACCTTTAGTGCAATAGGGGATCAGGGTACACGTAGTTCCTCTTTAAAAATTTTAAAACACAAGTGTGTTGATTGATTTTATGAGATAAGACATCATCGTCATTGTGCGTGTGGAAAACATACTTACTACCCACAATCATGAGAAAGGAGAATTTTCATCATCTCAAAGTGGAGGATATGGCTTGGATTTTTAAAAATCAACAATGTCTCACTCAACACCCTAGTGGAAAATATATCTCTTCACTGCATATTGTAGAAGTATAGTTGTTTGCATCACTACAAGAATTGACAAGAGTCCAATCTTTTGTGAGAAGTTTTAAAATAAAAGGCCAAAGTGGAAAAATGGTTTGAAATGAGATTGATTGACTTTTAGTCTTCTCACAAAAAATGTCAAGGTATTATTAAGTTGATTGAAGTTTATTTATGAAAAATGTTTTGAAAATTCATGGACCTAAGTCCAAGTTTATTATGAAAGTGGTTCAAGTTTAAAAATAAGAAGAGTTTTCAAAAGGAGAGAGACGATTTTTTAAATTAAAGAAGATGGGAAGAGAAGAAGAGACTATCCTAAAGTATAAGGTAAAAGCTAGGGATAAGAACCATCTAACCAAAAAGAAGCCAATACTTAACATTATGAGTCAAGATAGAATTCTCATTCTTTGGATTGAAACCAAGCAAGAAAAGATACTAGACTTCTTAAGAGAACCAAACTTCAAATGTATTAAGTCTTCACAAAATTTGGGCCGAGTAACGACTGTATACGGGTGAATTCCAGATTACAAACAAAGTATGTAATCACAATAACCTACACACAAAACAAACAAACAACCCAATGTCTTGAGGTAAACCTCAAGAACTCCATACAAAATATCAATTAAGGTCACAAGGTCTCCAACATAGGCCAAGGTTTCTAATCTTATGTCCAAGAAGTCCAATACTCCATAATTGCCAAGGATAGTAACCAAATAGTCCAAGTATCATTAAAGTTTTTATGGTTTATGTTGATTATTAAAGTATCTTCAAAAAGAAAAGAAAAGCTCAAGTGAGCAAAGATGAAAATAGCATGAAATATAAATGCTAAAGTAAATGATACATAAAGCATAAAAAATAAAAGCATAAAGTAAAGTTAATTGTTAAAAATTAGTCTTTAGTTGGATGACCATCTTGAAACTTTCATTTGGAACTCATTAGAGGATTGGTAGAACCAAAGCCTCCATACAACAAGCTGCATTTGCTTTTTGTCAAGTATATCATCCATTTTGGAATCCTCAAAAATAACATTTAATGATCAACGATGTTTAAGTGATCTGCGTTGACCAAAAGTGATGTAGATCCATTAGAGGATTGGTAGAACCAAAGTCTCCACACAATGAATCTCAAGGTTATTGGATCAAAGAGATAAAATTAACATACTTGGGCTTACAAACATAGGTTTGGGCCACAAATGATCATTTATTCGAATCAGGACAAATTTAGCGCTATGTTAAGCAATCGTAAGTGGACTTATATAGAAGTCGCACCTATTTTGGGGCCAGTTAATAGCAATTTATGCACCATTTGTTTTGAGACATGATATAGAGATCATGCTCCAATAACACTTAGTGCAATAAGAAAGGGATAAGATGAAGAAGGGTGGGAAAGAATATACATATCACATTTGAATTAAAAATTTAATTAAACTATTACTAAAATCATTCATCCACTTTTATGGAGTTAGACTCAACATTATGGACCCAATGATGTTAACAAAGTTCATGATCAAAAATTTAACCCAAGATCAGCCAGAAATTAATCACAAAATAATATTACATTTAATATATACATTAAAAAGGGTTTTAAAATGTTTTAAATGGAAATAAGAGAGAAAAATATCAATCATGTTCAAATTAATCAAGAAATATTAAGTAAAACCATAGAAAAATGAGAAATGAACTCAAATATTTTTATAAAATTTTTGGTAATTTTTTAAAGTCAGAAACTGTTTTTAAAATTTAAAGAAATGATTAAAATAAACCAAAAATGGTAAAAAACAACAAAGTCAGAAATAAAAAATAAATGAGGTCACCAATATTTGTCACAATATCATTGGATCATTCCATATATTTTTTTAGAATTTAAAAATGCATAAAAGTATTTTTAAACATTTAAAAAAATTCAAATAAAGTGAAAATTTACAAAAAATATCAAAACACAAAATAAAATTGTAAAAAATTTAAAATTAGAAAGAGAAAAATCAAAAATACTTTTCATAATTTTTTCACATTTTTTGGACTTAAAATGAATTTTCTATGATTTTTTGAAGTTTAAAACAATTAAAATAAAAATCTGAAAATAAAATATCAAACCAAAAATATATGAGTCATCTGACCATTGTCAAAACGCGTTAGTAAACAGATCAAGTGGACCTGGCGCACTGTGCATGTTATGGACTTTAGTGAATAAAACACTAGATCACTAATTAAATCAGAAATTCAAAAAAAAAAAACAAATGGCACGCCATCATTGGTTGGAAGATGACACGTTAGTCATCTTCAACCTCCAGCCAACGTGAAATATAGGTCTCTCAAACTGTAAAATCAGAAGCTCATACATATGCCATTCGCTTCGTCTCATCAAGACGAAGACAACCACACCTTCGCGAAAAATTAATATAAATTGTAGCTCAAGCAATTTGGAAGGAATGTTTTGAAAATTCATAGCAAAAACGTGTTTCTAGTTAGAAGAAAGTGTTGCGACTAGAACCGGGGCAATGAGAGCTTCACAATGATATCAAAAATTGGAAGAATTGATGGAGAAATCTACCTATTGAAGTTAAGTTGCAGAGTTCTGAAACTGGACTTCTATGGATCAATATAGGTCACGATTCTTGAAGGTAATTGTATGGTTAGATTCAAGAAAGATCAAGGAAGGTGAATTGATAGAAAAAATGGATTGAAAAAGGCTTAAACACTGATTTCGAAGTTGCAGAAAAGTGAGTTATGAAATGAGTTTGGCAGGGTGATTTTGGTTGTTCAAGCTTGAGAAAAAGAATGGGGAATGACCCTCTATTTATAGGAGAATGAATGGGATCCTTAAGCGTGTGAAATAATGAAGTTTGGAGGGAAATCGTGTAAGTCTGCAGCATGAACAAAGTGTGACTTGTTTATCATCAAAACTCAGCCAAATCGTGCATTTCATGATGCTAAACACCTTTGGAAAGTTTCTAAACATGATTAGAAGCAAAAACGCATGGAAAACTTGTGATTAGAAGCCAAAACAAAGATTTCAAAATCTAACTTGTGATGAAACTTCAGTTTCAAGTTATCAAATTCAAATCAATGGCATTCTCGACTCAAGGGGTCTTAGGGCCTGATTCTTGAAGCTTTAGAAGGATGGGGTTACAAGCTTTGCAATGGGAAAATAATGGAATCAAATGGATGTTTGAGCTGAAAGTTGCAATGAGTCAAAGTTGGGAAAAAGAAGTTGACTTTCGATACTTAGAAATATTTCAAGTTTTTTCTTCAAAAGTGACCTATAATGTTTTGCATCCAAACATGGCCTTCCTCTTAGAATTTGCTCTTTACAAAAAAAGATGGCATGAAATAGACCTCTTGAATAACATTTTGAAACTTGAACCATTCAAAATATCCAAAAATTGAGAGAGTTATGAATTGTTGAAGTTGGCAAAAAATCATGAAATGACCTATAATCTTTTGTATCCTTAGGGCATCTTCTATCCATTTTCTCACTTTGCACATAAAAGAAGGAATAAGTTTCACATCCTCAATATCATTGTGGAAAAATATTGGGCTCAGGGTAATAAAAATTGACCAAGTTATGATCATTTGAAGTCACACATGGGAAATTGGGAGTTCATCTGGAGGACTTGTAATATTTCTTCTTCATCAAGTTTCTTCCACATGAAAACTCCTTGAAAATTTTGAAGTGATTTGTTAATAACCATTTTAAGATAAGGATGTTTTTGTAATCACTCAAAAATACCAAAAGATGAGCAAGATATACTTCTTTGAAGTTCAAAACCCTAGCTCATAGGTCAAGAAAATGCTTTGAGGAACTTTGATAATTTTAAACAACCTTCTTGTACCAACACTTTTGCTTTGTAGATAGAAATTGTTGAGGATAATAATGAGAACTCATAGCAACCAAAACCACTTCCATATCTTGAGAGTTGAGAGAAATACGCACTTGTTATCAATGGGAACAAGGCCTTATCCCACCATGACAACTTCTTCAATCAACCCCTTGTACTTTTGAATCAATCTTGATAACTTTGAAATATGGTGAACCAAAATAAACATTGCCATGCAATTTATTCCAAAACAACTTCAATGGTGAGGTTTGAATTTCTCAAGCTTTATTGACTAAGGCATGGAAATAAACTCATGAACCCATGGATCAACTTTCTAAACCACATTGCCTTTACCTACATTATTAACAAGTAAGACAAGCCAACATTGCATTTTATTAATTAAAAAGAAAGTCAAAACAAAACATGCATGATCACAAAAGAAAACAAGTCAAGGTGCTTGGTGATTCCTCAGAGAGAAAAGTTAGAGATAGGGAGGAGAGCCAAAAGCCCTAATATGATCTTGTTGTGATTGAATCAATATGATATGATAAAGGGACCTTAGGGGGAAAAATTGGGGTACAACAAGCTTATGAAAGAATTCGGGATGAGCAACCTTGGTATCGTGACATACTTTCTAGACATAGATTTCCACAAGTCCAAAAGGGGACTACTTATGCATCAAATGAGATATGCCTTTGAGATATTGAAGAAGTGTGAAATAGAGCATTGTAATGCTGCCATTACAGCAGTTGAATCAAGCTTGCAACCACGAAAGAATAAATATGAGAAAAACATATACCCAACTCAATATAGAAAGTTGATTGGATCATTATGTTAATGGAGATACTAAATGTGTCTCACTTAGAAGCAGTTAAGAGAGTCTAGAGATATGTCAAAGGATCTATTGGCTGCAGAATTCTCTTTCCCGTTGTAGATACGAGAAAAATGCAATTTGCTTGATTTTACCAATTTCAATTGGTGTCGATATAAAGATGAATGAAAGTCTACAGCTGGATATATCTTTATGTTCGGTGGAACATCAATCTTATGGTGTTCAAAGAAGGAAGAGGTAGTTACTCTCTCGTCTTGTGAGGTAGAGTATATTATCTCTTTGTTATGTGTGTGCCATACCATGTGGCTAATGAATCTATTGAAGGAATTAGCCAACAGTGAGGGAGAGGCTGTTAAGTTCTTGGTTGACAATGTTTCCACTATTAATCTTGCTAAGAATCCAATTACACATGGGAGGAGCAAGTACATTGAGATGAGATTTCACTACTTGAGGGAGTTTGTTAGTTAAGGAAATTTAAGATTGAGATATTGTAGAAGTAAAGACAAAGTTGTTGATTTATTGACTAAGAGAGTCACAAATGATGTCTTCAAAAGGAGGATGATGAGCATTGACATGGAGAACTTGAATTAAGATGGTGTGTTAAGAGAAGACATGGTAATTCAAGTGTTGTAACCGGTTAACACGGAGATGTAACCGGTTACAGCTTGGTGAAAAAGAACTTATAAAAACATGAAAAGTGGTTTTCAGTTGGCGTTAACCGATTACTCATATGCGTTAATCGGTTACACCTATTATGCATTTTTTAGTTTGTATTAGTTGTAACTGGTTAACAATTTTTGTTAACTAGTTACATTGATTTTTTGTTTTTTCTGATTTTTTAGTTATATGTTGTAGGTCCAAATCATTTTGTAATACTTATATAAATGCCTTAGAGGCATCCTCATCATTAGTAATGCAGTATATTATTCGCACCCTCAACTCTCTCTCTCTCTCTCTCTCTCTCTCTCTCTCTCTCTCTCTCTCTCTCTCTCTCTCTCTCTCTCTCTCTCTCTCTCTCTCTCTCTCTCTCTCTCTCTCTCTCTCTCTCTCTCTCTCTCTCAACATCTTTCTTCATATTCTCCATAGTTTATCAATTGTGTGATTGTATGTTCCAACATTTAACATACATATGTTATTCAACAAAGTTCAAACATCTTTAACATATATAGCCCCACGATAAATTTTTGTGTTTATAATAATTCACAAGGGATTCATTAATTAAGTGGTATCTATGAATCTTTAACTAAATATGAATTTTTGTAAGCGTGTATTTGGATTGAAGGTGAAAAAATTAATTCTAACATAATTGTGTTTGGTAGAATTTGATTTTAATAGAATTGAATTTAACATAATTTATTTACGTTTGGGTAAATTTATGTAAAATTGAGTTGAATAATAAATTTTAATGTAAAAATCACTCAGAATCAATTCTAGAAGCAGAAGCTACAAATTCTTATTTTAAGTAGAATCAATTCTAAAATCATAATCAATTCCACTTTAAATTAACCAAACATGTTAAAATCATCACAGAATCAATTTCACACACTAAATTTATTTGGTAAAATTAATTCTTAAAATATTTGTTTAAATAAAATATATTATATATTATAATAGCAAATTTTAACATCTAAATATATTTAAATAATTACCAAAAAATAATTTAACAAAGACCAAACATAAATAAATTTTTTACAAGATGATTAAAAAAATTTCTTTAACTAAATAAATGATATATTTATATGATTTGTCTCTTCAACTTTCACTTCATTCATTAGAAAAAACAAAACTTTAAATATTGTGTCCTGTACACTTCAAAAATGGATGATAACTTAATAGAAGTTAAAGAAGAACTAATGCTTTCACCATCATCCGGTGAAAACAAAATTCTAAGAACTGCATATTTTTTTAAACCTTCCATCCAATACTCTCATTTTCTTCCACCTTGTTTTTCTATTTCCTCTAAAATTACCACAAAGCCGCCACTAGAAATAAGGTACAATGGATGAAACCATCTCAAGAAGAATGGAAAAATGGGTCAAAATATTACAACCAAAGTTTGAATATTTATGGATACAAACCGGAGTATACCATGCAATCAAAGCTTCTACATATGAAATCAAAGGGGTGATGATTTGATTCTTGAATTTGTGTTTATAATAATTTAAAATGGATACATTGATTCACAATGAATCTCTAACTAGTTGCGCAACCACTGAAAATATAATCAGTGCTCCAAAGATAATCTCAAAGGAAACTCAAATGCAAAAGCATAGCTTGTAATGTAACAAAATGTAGCTCCAAAAAGACAACTTCTTGCCATGTACAATGAAGAACGCTCATCTGCTTGAAGAAGTTGTTTGGATCTATAATTCAAAAAGGGCCACAGTTAGACAGGAGTATGAAACAATAAAAAAGAACAAGAGCTTCAACCATGATGCTAAGAATACAAATCTGCACTACATGTAACACAAGGGTTTGTACTAGAACAAAAGAAAATCAATTACCACCTTGAAAAATAAGCATGGTTGTACTAGAATAGATGCAATCACACAAAAAATGATATATAAAAAAACATTTTATACTCAAAATATACATGCATAAGAACCAAATTTTAGACATGGTAACTGATTCGTTAAATTTATTCACATGCATTAAACAACTTACAAGAGTTAATGAAAGAAGAACTTACCTCCTCAACAAATTGAAGCCGAGCTTTTAACATAATTCTTAACAGAGAACCAAAATATTTTATTGGTAATTCTAGTTCTCACAACCCTATTATCTCTTATATTTTAGACAATTTCTTGGCCTTCTAAGTTGTTTTCCAATATCAGTGTATTACCATTTTCCGAAAGATACAATGGCACCAATGGTATCAAATAAAATATACGGCCCATAAAATAATGATCGATATTAAGACTTTCATTCTAATGTTAAGGAACTGAGTCCAAGATTCTTCAACTTTGAATTCCATGATTTTCCATATTATGAAATGAATATGTTCTCAATACACTGATAGTTGGAAAAGAGGCACCATTATCTGCATGTATGTCTCTGTTCCAAGATCAAGCGAAAAAATCACTTAAACATAATTATCCTCACAATAAAAAATAGCCAACAAATTAAGAGTGTCATTCAAGTACACACCTTTGTTCACCTGATGGAAAAATCTGGGCATCTGAAAAGGAACTGCGGGGAAATTTTGAATCTCTCTCCAAACATTCTCGCGCAAACTGAAAACTTTAGACTCAACTATCATTAATTTTTAATTATGAAATTTTAACATCACTACCTTATAACTATTGGTTGAATTATCATAACCGAATGAGAACTTGAAAGATAGAGTTTCATTAAACTTATCACTGAAAAAAGTGAAATTAAACCCTAGTTGTTTAGACAATGCTCTTGTGGATGGGTTCCAGAAACTTAACAAAAAGGATGAATCAATATCGAAATAACTGAAGATATAGATCAATCCATTGCATGAACCAATCACCCGGTGGATAAGTTCCAAAAGGTAAAATTATGCATCGATAACGTAGCAAGGGTCATCAATAAGGGTGATCAGAGGGTTCTCATTCAGTAAGGAGAGTACTTCGACGATGAGGTCGTTGGGGATAGTTACCGGTGATGGAGAGGCATTGGTTGGACGCTGTTGCAACTGAGCAGGTGGGAGATTCATTTCAATATCTACGCAACTGCAACTGCTGGAGCTATACGAGTATTATATTAGAGGATATGTTTCATGATTACTTGAATATTATTCAAACTCATATACCATAGCATATGTAAGGAATTTTAGCCAAAAGAAAAATAAAAGAAAAATAAAAACATTACTCCATTCAAATAATTCACAATTTTATAGCATATGTGATTAGAAAAGAAAACTAAGTTATCACAGTGGTATCACATAATAGTCACCTCTTTAATTAAACTTTTATGAGTATTTATATTTAAAATATTCTGCTTTAATGATTTTTTTACAATACATAATACATAATATATGTCATCAAACATGGATTATGGTGAAATTGTACATGTTTTTGCCAGTATAAAGAGAGTGTTATGTCATGGTTTTTGCGAAAATCAAGTAAATAAATCACTCATTGATATATAAAAAAATTAAAAATAATTGATAAACAAAATATTTTATAAATATGAACTAAATAAAATATATAAAATATTACTAGTCACTCACTAAATCATGTCTTCAAGATAGAATATAGAAATACAATTAAAAATTAGGTGGAATTCATCTTAATAAAACCAACTAAATCAAAATAAATTATAATAACAAAACTGGAGACGATATAAATTTAACAATTTACCTATATTTAATCAAAGAAATTACGGTCGATGGAAATAAGGTGTATAAATTCAAAATAAAGCTAATTATTCTCATTTGATTAGGTCTGAACTGACACTTCATAAATCTTTTGTTCTTGTTTCGGCCATGGATCTGGTGGAGAATAAACAAAACAAGATTTAATAAAAGTAAAGAAGACAATAAAAAATAAATAACCTAAATGATAGAATAAGATAATTTACCTGATATTTTCTATGATTGTATTGGTTTGATTTGAGTGTCTCTGCAATAGATCTACCTTTCACAAACTTATCAACATATCCGATCCAATCATACAAGTAGACATATGTGAACATATTTTATATATACGAACTGATATTAGATAAATATATAATGAAAATCCATATCAACAGTGGATCATGAGAAGGAGAAAATGAAGATTGGAATTTTGGATGAGCGGCGTCGACCTATTAGAAGTAAACTCGAGTATGTATTTATAAGGAGCTCTTGGACAAGGTTAGATTTTAGGTTAATTTTAATATTATGTATTCTAGAAGATATTAACTATAATTTTTTGGGTCAAATGAGTAAAATATTAAATATTTTTTTTAAACAACAATTTCAACCCATGTTTGCAATTAGGCCCAAAAAAAGATAGCTCATATCCACTTCTCATACATACCTAAACAACGTTATTTCAAAAAAAAAGCTCTCAAGGAATTTATTTGGCATCCCCAAATTTTCTCCCGACACCCCCTATATTTGTCTTAAATGTCTATTTTACCCTTTAAGTATACCAAATAATGGGTAAAATATCTTTTTGGTTCCATTAAATATACTAATTTTAGTTTTTAATCTCTCAAATTATCTCCTTCAAACAATTGTCTCTCTAAAGATTTTCATCCATAATAAATGTCCCTCCAACTTATGTCTATTGAATGACATAGCACACAACATTGTAGTTTTTGGTGAATGAGCTTACATGGGGAAATTACAGAGAGACCAAGGTTCTGACATGACATGTCACATAAATTTTTTTGACCATTTCACGTTATCAATATTAAATTACTATATTGTGATTGGAAGTCAATCGTGAAATCGATGGCATAAGATGAACATCTTTAACTAGAAATGGGCACTAATTTGTTGCTAAATTATCGCTAATTTAATATTTTAATCTGTCACTAATACTAATACCCAAATTCATTTATTTTTTTCCTTAGTGTTTCAATCAAAATATTAAAATAAAGTGAAACTTATTAGGAATGTCACAAAATTGTAAAGATCCTTTTGTATATTATGAGAGGAGTTCCTGAAGTAAAAACTAGTTCAAAATTAGTCATAGGTAAATATGTTCATTATTTCTACTTCAAGAAAAATCCTATTTTATGGGAGATACTTAAAATATGACAAAATTGCAGGCCATTATTGTTGTACCCTAATTTTCGCCCCTAAGATTCATCTATCATCTCATATCAACTCAATCACAACAAGATCACACTAGGGTTTGGTCCTTCTCCCTATCTCTAGGTTTACCTATGGGGAATCTTCAAGCACCTTGATTTATATATTGTGATCATCTATGTTTTGTATTGATTAACTTTTAACTAATAAATACAATGAATATTTTCTCTAATTGATGATACTATATGTGAAGGCATAACACATCTCATCAGGTGATTCACAGGTGCATGAGTTTATGTCCATGCCTTCTTCAATAAAGCTTCATTGAGATTCAAGCTTCACCATTGAGAGTACTTCAAAGAAACATCATAATGAGGTCTACTATGATTCATCATACCTCAATTTGTCAGAGAAAGTCAAAGGATGCAAAGGTTGATTGGAGAGGTTTGACTTAATTGGACAAGTTCTCGAGCCATTGATCACAAGTGCATAATTCCCTCAATTATTAATATTTGGAAGTGGTTATGGTTTCTATGTTTTCTCATTATCATCCTGAACAACATCTATTCACATGACAAAAGTATTTGCGCAAGAAAGTTTGTCAAAACTGAAAGGGGTTTCCAAGGCATTTTGTTGCTCTAGGAGCTAAGATTTTGAACTTCTAAGGGTTATATCTTACTCATATTTTGGTATTTTTTAGTGATTTCAAAGACATGCTTCTCTTTAAAGGGTTATCAGAAAATCACTTCAAAAGTTTCAAGAAAATCTTATGTGGAAGATGCCTAATGATGAAGAAAGATTACATGTCCTCTAGATATGCCATCAAATTCTCTTATGTGACTTCAAAAAATCATAACTTGGACAATTTTTATCTATTTGAGCCCATTATTTTTCCATAATGATCTTAAGTATGTGAACTTCAAATCTTCTTTTATGTGCAAAGCTTGAAAATGGATGGAAGATGCCTTAAGAATGCAAAAGATTATAGGTCATCTCATGAATTTTCACCAATTTCACAAGGCCATAGCTTTTTCAATACTTGGTATTTTTGAGTGGTTCAAGTTTCACAATTCTCTATGGGAAGTATGCTTTAAGCTAGAATCATTGATCAAAGATCAATTTTGGAGGAAAGCCTTGGTTGAACTCAAAACATTATAGGTCACTTTTGAAGAAAAACTCAAAAAAATTCTAATTACAAAAAATCAGCATCTTTTTCTCAACTTTGACTCATTATAACTTTTAGCTCAAGCATCCAATTGATCTCACTATTTTCACATTGTAAAATTTATGTCCTTATTTTTCAAATGCTTCAAGAATCATGCCCAAAGGTTCCTTAAATTACGCACACCATGAGTTCAAAGACAGCCATTTGAAATTGATTTTTTCGCCCAAGTCAGAATTTGAAATGCATAATTCAGCTTCTAATCACTAAATTGTTGCGCGTTTTTACTTCTAATCATGTTTAACAATCTTCCAGAAGTGATTAACACCTTGAAGCACAAGTTTTGGCTGAGTTTTGAGCAAAATATGAGTCACACTTTTCATGCTTGTAACTTCACACGAACTCCCTTCAAACTCCATCATTCCACACGCTTGAGCATCTCATTTGTTTCCCTATAAATAGAGGGTTATATCTCACTCATTTTATAAAGCTTGAACAACCAAAATCATTATGTCAAACTCCCTCCTTAACACCCTTTTCTGAGATTTCGAATTCCTCTTTTCACCACTTTTCAATCCTATTTCTTCATTGATCCTTCATCCTTGAACTTCACTAAAGCTAACAGAAAAAGAATCAAGCCTTGAGGTGCCCTGAATCCTGCTAGCCAAGTCCATTTATAGAGCAAGTTCATATGACTTCGTTCAGGTAGTTTAAGGCATCGAATCTTCTAACTCAAATTACTGAAATGGTCTATGATGTTCACTGATGCTTGCTATTAACTCAATTTTAATAAATCAATGTGTTTGATACTTCTGTTTTCGATTTCAAATTTTGCAAAACATCTTTGATTTTTTCCAAATCGAGTAAGCTATGTTTTAAATAAATTTGGCGCGAGGATATGGTTGTGATCATTTTGAAGAGACGCGTCTAATGATACCATTATGAGCGTCTAAATTTACAGATTTAAGGATCATGGTTTCGTCCTAGTTGCACGGTAGCTGGAGGTTGAAGATGACCTACGTGGCCTCTTCAACCAATAAGAGAAAGATAATTGAAATATTGTGATTGGTCTGACTTTCGGGGCTCCAGTGCGCGCTTGTTGACCGTGGATCACCATACATCATCATTTTTGAGCCATCTGATGCGCCAACGTGTTTTAAGGAATTAGATCCAACGCCTCACATTATTTCAAAATTATTTTTTTTTACAAAATTTGTTTTAAATTTGTTTTAATTTCAAAAATTCATAACTCTATTATTTTTTATCCAAATTATAAAAAAATATAGAAAAATACTTTGAATTATTTCTGATTTTGTGAATATTTTTTCATATTTTTATTTTAATGTTTGATATTTTTCATAATTTTTGTTTTCTTTTCTTTATTTTAATTATTTTAAAAATACTTCTTGGCATTTTTTAAATTCTAAAATTTTTTATCAAGATTACTTTCTCTATTTTTGACTTTTCTGAATTTTTTTCTAGAATTTTATTTTTTTCTACTATTTTTGATCTTTTTTCACTTATTTGAATAGTTTTAATTAATATATTTTTTTTCTTCTAATTTTTCTTTGACACTTTGAATATAGTTTTCTATTTTCTCTTTTATCTTCATTTTAAAAACAATTTAATAATCATTTTTATTTTTATTTTATTCAATAAATGCAATTTATTTTTTAATATATTCAGACTATGTGATTGTTGATCATAAACTTCATTAACATCATTGGATCTTGAGTGTTGAGTTTAACTTCATCAAAATGGACGGATGATTTTAATGATATTTTGATTAAATATTTTGATTCAAATATTCCCCTTCCCTCTTCATCTCATCCTCTTCTTACTTGTTCCACATGTTGTTAGAGAATGATCTACATATCATTTCTCTAAATATATGGTATATAAATTGCTATTTATCGACCTCAAAATAGGTGCAACTTCTACATAAGTCCGCTTACGATTGCTTAACATAGCCCTAAATTTTGTCTTGATTCGAGAAATGATCATTCGTGGCCCAAACATATGTTTTCAAGTCCAAGTATGTTTAATTTGAAACCTTTGATCCAATAACCTTAATGTTCATTGTTAGGAGGCTTTTGTCTTATCAATCTTTTAATGAATCTTCATAAATTTTGGATTAAGCGAATCATTTAAACATCGTTGGTCATTTATGGTTGCCTTGAGAATTTTGAAATGAATGATATACTAGACAAAAAGCAAATGAAACTTGTTGTTGAGAGGCTTTGATTTTATCAATCTTCTAATGAGTTTTCAAATGCAAGTTTCAAGATGGTCATTCAACTAACCTCTAATTTTTAACTCATTAATAATTGACTTTTATTTTTTATGCTTTTACTTTAAGCACCATTTACCTTAGCATTTTCATTTCATGTTATTTTCATCATTGCTCACTTGAGGATTTATCTTTATGTCATTTTTATTTTGCTCACTTGAACTTTTCATTTTCTTTTTGAAGATACCTAATAATCAACTTGAACAATAAAATTTTTTAATGTTACTTGGACTATTTGATTACAATCCTTGGCATTTTGGAGTTGTGGACTTCTTGACTTAGGAGTAGAGACCTTGATCTACCTTGGGATCTTTGTGACTTCTATTGTTACTTTGTCTGGAGTTTTTGGGGTTTACCCCGAGACATTGGGTTGTTTGTTTTCTTTGTGTGCAAGTTATTCTGATTATGTGTTTTTCTGTTATTGAGAATTCATTTGTATACAGCTGTTACTATACTCAATTTTTGTGAAGAGTTAATATCTTTGAAGCTTGGTTTTCTTAAGAGGTTTATTATCCTTGCTTGTTCGATTTCAACTCAAAGGATGAGAATTCTACACTGACTCATTGTGTCAAGTTTTGGTTTCTTGTTGGTTAGACGATTCTTTTCCTTAGCTTTTACCTTATGCTTTAGGATAGTCCCTTCATCTCCTCCCATTTTCTTTTATTTCAAAAAAAAAAAAAAATTCTTCTCCCTCCTTTTGAAAACTCTTTTTTGTTTTGAAACTTGAACCGCTTTCACAATAAACTTGGACTTAGGTCCATGCATTTTCAAAAATATTTTCTTAATCAAATTTTAACCAACCTAAAAATATTTTGACATTTTTTTGTGAGAAGTCTAAAAGTCAATCAATCTCATTCAAACTATTTTTACTATTTTGGCTTTTATCTTTAAAACTTTCTCAAATGATTAGACTCTTGTCAATCCTTGTAGTGATGTGAGCTATTATACTTCTATGATATGTAGTGAAGTGAGACATTTTTCACTTGGGTGTTGAGCGAGGCTTTGTTAATTTTAAAATCCAAGCTATATCCTCCACTTTGAGATGATGCAAATTCTCCTTTCTCATAATCATGGATAGTAAGTATGTTCTTTCACTCGAATAAGATGATGATGTCTCGTCTCTTAAAATTAACCAACACACTTGTGTTTTAAATTTTTTAAAGGTGAACTATGAGTACTCTGATCCCCTATTGCACGGAAGGTGGTATGTAGGCACTAAAGGTTCGCAACTGCGGCGAGTACAAAAATTATAAAATATATTTCTTTTCTCATCCCCACAATCTTTTTTTATACAACTTTTATAGCCAAGATACATAAATTTTCAAAGAGGTTCCTCCGGAGTACCATAGATGTTTAAGATGCTAATACCTTCCCTTTGCATAACCAATCCCTGAACTTAGATTCTCTCCCCCTCTCTTTTGGGTTATTCGCTCTTTTCCCATTCCTCTGGAAACAATAAAGGGCGGTGACGATTTTTATTTGATCTGTGCGAGTTAAGTCAATCCAATGGCTTAGTCTCAATATTTCTGCCGTTACAATTATAAGCAACTTTTTACGATAGAAATATCAAAATATAATGTGTTTGAATTAGAGACTGAAATAGCGACCATTAACGATCATTTTTGGATTAAAGTTTGGTGTTTATCTTATGCGTTTGATTTAGCAACAACTTTTATATTGCTATATAATTAATTAATATTAATAATATAAAATGACAAAATTTGAAACGTAACATATCTTGTTAGCATCTTTGTCACACCAACATCATCATATGTACACCTAATCACTAAAAACTACCACGTGGTGTGTCACATCATTATCCGTCAACACACATGATAGTTGAATGAATCATTAGTGTAGATGAAAAATTTTAAAAGAATTATTGTTTAAAAAAATATTTTGAGAAACTAATAGCAATAGTTGGTATATTAAAGAGACTGCAAATATATTTTACCCTAAAATAAAATAATAACATTTTTACTTTTTTTTTGAAATTTTTTATATATTTTATATTGGTTTTTTTAATCTGATATAAATTCATAAATTTTGAGAAAATATTTTATTCAATAGACTATATTTAGCAATTACTCAAACACTCATAAAGTTAAATATTCTCTATTCTTTGATAGATTCAATAGGCTATCAAGAAATAAACGGAACATCATTAATAATAATTCACAATAGATACATCATGAAATAAAATAAAAACATTAACTAGCAATGGTCATGTTCAATGAAATTATGACAAAATAAAATGTGAAGCATCTAAAGCTAATAATGAAGGACTGCATTTTGCTGTCGCGTATTGTCACGCTGTCAAGCTTTTATGACCGTCTGATCAAGATCAGATAGTTCTGATTTAAAATTAACATTGTTTCATTATTATATAAAAAACAATGTTGATTTTTTTGGACCGTATGATTAAGATGTAAGATTATCAATTGACTGACTGCGTCAAAAAAACTGATTGCAGTGAATTCGTTTTCTATACTGAGTTGCTTGAATTTCAATGCAAGCCATGACAGTACTTCACTGTGACATGAGCTCCAACATCTTCAACAAATTCATAAACAATAGAACTATAATGAATTCAAGGGTAGGTATGATCCCGATGGAGCACATACTTGGCTCAACGAGATTGAAAGGATCTTTCGGGTCATGGATTGCTTGGAGGCACAAAAGGCGCGGTTTGGTACACATATGCTAACAGAGAAGGCTGATGACTAGTGGATTGGTACTCGTTAAAGGCTACTAGTAGTAGGTGAGGATATTACTTAGGTTGTGTTCAATAGGGAGTTTCTGAGGAAGTATTTTCCTGAAGATGTATGCGGGAAGAAAGAGATTGAATTCCCGGAGTTGAAACAAGAGAATTTTTTTGTGACTGGGTATGCTGCTAAGTTTTCTGGAACTGACGAAGTTCTATATTACTTATAATGAAGCAACTGTTAAATTCTCCAACTATATCAAGTTTTAGAATGGGTTGCATCCATAGATCAAACATGCAATTAAGTATTAGGGGATTCATAGATTTCCAGAGTTGTTGAACAACTGCAGAATTTATGAAGAGCATATTAAGGCTCACTATAAGATTATGAGCGAGAGGAGAAGCAAGACACATCAGAACCGTGGGAAGCCTTGCAATGCTCTAGTTGACAAGGGTAAACAAAAAGTTTATGATGGAAAGAGGAATAGTGGGGGAGGTTCCCCTGCTAATCTTAGATGTTTCAAATGCGATGAGTTAGGACATCAAATCAATGAATGTGTGGGAGATGTAAAGAAGTTTTTCCATTGTGGTAAAGTTGTACATGACGTAGTTGATTACAAACACAAGGTGGCGATGTGTTTCAATTATGGTGAAAAGTGACATATCAGTATTCAGTGTCAGAATCTGAAGCAAGCTCAATCTGGTGGGAAAGTGTTTTCTTTAGCAGGGAATCAAACATCCAGTAAAGATAGACTGATCAGAGGTATATATTTCATTAATAGTATTTCTTTAGTTGCCATTATTGATATTGGTGCTACACATTCTTTTATTGTTATTGATTGTGTGAAAAGATTGGGTCTTGTGTTGTCTTTTATGATTGGAGAAATGGTTATCAAGACTATAGGTAAGGGATTGGTGACTACTTATCTATTGTGCTTAAAATGTCATTTGTCAATCTTTGACAAAGAATTTATTATGGAGCTGATTTGTTTACCTTTGAGTGGTTTGGATGTGATATTAGGTATGAACTGGTTGGAATTCAATTATGTTCATATAAGTTGTTACAAAAAATCTATGCGGTTTATTGCTCCCGATTAGGAGGAGGAAGATGGTTTCTTGTTTTCTAGGTGTTTCACCCCAAAATTTACCCTCTTGATTCAAGCTTATGTTTCATCATAAACATCATATTGCATTACATTCATTCTTTTGTGATGGGATCAAGGTACTTTGGTTCTCAAGTTGTCTTGGTTGATGGCATTGACAACCAGTGTAATAAGGGAGCTCATTCTCTCAAAATTTGGATTTCTCAAGTCACAAGGGTCCCTCATGTCTAAAGACCTTTCATCCATCTCACTAGCTCATCAAAGGTTGAAGATTGTGTTGATTTGAAAGGGAATCACATTCTCTTAATTCATCAGTCAAAATTAGGGTTTTATCCAAATTGAAGTAATTGGGACTTAGATGAGTCAAGTTGTGAAGCACTATTTTCTCATCACCATTTGAATCAACTTTGTTCAAGAAATCTCTCAAGATGCCTAGTGAAATTAGGGTTTTTAAGCTTGATCAGTTATCTCCTAACACAAGGTGAAAATTAGGGTTTTGGATTTAATAAGGATTTCTATGACTTTTTCACCCAAACATTTTTCCATGCTTCACTACATGTTATTAAGAATCTTTGAATGAAATATTGAGGTTCAATTTGGATTGGAAATGGTTGAATTGATTAGAAAGGGCAAAATGGTCATTTTGGTCACAATCAGTCAAAATCAGAGGTTGACCAATTGAAATTTTAGTCAACCATCCATTCAAACATCCTCTTTTCATTTTTCAAAGTCAATTTCATCACAAGGTCAAGAGAAGTGGAAGATTGGAATGTAACTTGTTCATGAAGAAACTTGGAAAGTTACTAAAAATGGAAAATATGCACCAAATTTCAAAAATTCATAGCTTATTCATTTTTATCCAAAAATTGCAAATCTTATATTCTTGGAAAGATAAGAGAGAGCTCTACAACTTTTCTTCTTTTACCAAAAGTAAAACATGCAAGGGTGAAGAGTTATGGAGCTTAGGACTCGTAATCACATGTGAAAATTATAGGTCAATTTCAAAATTCAGTCACTTTCGTGCCAATTTTTGAAGACTTTAATGGATTCAATTGAAAAACTCAAAACTACTAGGTTGTAGAGATTTTTAATACCTTTCCAAATTTTACTCATTTGTATCCAAATTCCAAAGGATGGGCAAGTTAAGGTCTTTTGTATTTCATGCCACTTTATTGAATTTTGGTCAAGCAAGCAAAATGCAATTTCTTGCAAACTTCATTTCCCTCCATCCTCTTTGCTTTTAATCAAGCCTGTGACTTATTTGTAACTTGTTGAGGCCCAAAATGCTAACAATTGCGTGCCCCATGGGCTATGGTACTTGCTTGCACTCAAAATTCTCAAACTTGTCAAGAAAAGCCAATTCACCAACACTCACTCTACTCAATGAGTCATGAACTGTAGCTTTTGGGGTTTTCTTCTGATGATATTTGGCACACAAAACACAAGAGGTATCAAGGAATGCACGAGTAAAACACAGAGACCCATGTGCACTCAATTTTCGACCAAATTTTCCAATCATGCCCTCTAACGGTTTTGAGGACCAATTTCCTCTTCTAACCTTCTCTACTCACTCTATATAATGCTCTCCAAGTCTCATTTCACTCTCTCCACGCTTCATTCACCACAAATCTAGATATGAACATTTCTTCTTCCTGCTGAAGTTTTCTTCGATTCTCTCATTTCCTTCGTGCATTCTTCAAATTTTTGGTGGATTCAACTTCAGAGAAGTGTGTAGATCAAGACTGTAGAGTTTGTCCGCATCCGTAACTGAAGAATCGAGATTTCACTTTCCACATTGAGGTGATTTTTCTTGAACTTCGATTTTCTTATTTAAGCTTGATTTGATGAATCAATTCATGTTCATGGTGTGTTAGCTGACCAGACTATAGATCTGATGTATCTGGTTTGCTGGATTGGAGCTTAAGTCGTGCTATGTGATTTTCAGCAACTTGTATGTTTCACTTTTTCAGCAACTTTGCGTGCTTATTTCTCTTATATCCTTGATCCATTGTGAATTATATGAGTATCATGAGGTAGATGCTAGTTTCAACTTTAATTTGTGCTTTGATTCATGGAATTTGGTTGAGAAACGAGCGCGTTTGATGAATCTGAATATAGGCTTCGGATCTGTTTGTGAAACACGTTTTAGGGCATGCTAGAGGTAGGAGATAAAGTGATGTGGCGCTCTATAATTGGATCATTTGAATTTTTAATGCATTTTATATTATTTGAATTCAATTGTTTTATCTGATTTTATTTCATGATCAACACACCTTCAAAAATTCTGAAAAAATTACCATAAGTTGATCTTAATTTTTTGTATTTGTCATAATTTTTCTAGAATTTTTAAAAACCATTTGATTGGTGAAAAAATTCGTGCATTATTTAATTTTGTTTATTTTATTTTTGCATATTTTTGTTAATTTTTGTTTTTATAACCTTTCCTTTATACAAAAGTTACACCAAAAATATTTTGGATACTTTGATTGATCCATTTTAGGTTTTTTTGAATTTTATATTTGGATTTTCATATTTTTAATTGATTAAATAATTAATAAGATTTAAATACTTTTTATGCTTTTTCAATTATTTTAACCATATTTTTTAAAATACAAAAAATTCCATAAAAAATATATCACACTGTATCAATAGAATATTTTCATATTATGGAATTTATTTTATGATTTTTGCATTTTTTTATTCATTATAAATTTGTGTAAATATATTGCCTATTTTAATCATAATTTTTACACTTTGGCTCCATTTGTTATTTTCCTTGGACATAAAAAATACTAAAAAGTACTTTTAGAAATCCTTATGACTTAATACTGATTGTAGGATTTTATTAGGATTTTATCATGTTTGATTCTCTGATTTCACAATTAATAAAGTTGGTGAACAATTTTTGATACTTTTGTTTCTTACACCACAAATTATGATTTAATTTGCTTATTTTCAAAACTTGTAAAGATCAAACAATTTTTGATTGAGATTCTTAAATGTGTTAGGTCTGTGGAAATTAGTTTTGTTGGAATTTATACTTTAAGACCCTATTTTTTTCCAAAATATTTGGTTAAAGGTGTCTATTTTGAGTTTTATCTCAACTAGGTGTGGAAAATGAATTTTACTTCACATTTTTCCCTACATATTCAAGGAACCAAATTAACTGATTTTGACTTTTATAAGTCTTGAGCACTTAAAAAAAATCCTCATTTGATTTTTGCAAGCATCTTTCTATTTTTGCTTGATTTAAGTTTGTGAATTGGGCCTTTGAGCTTTGCCTCAACAAGTTGACTTCCATTTGAGTGTTTTGGTGCATGTTTGAGAACTAATATTTTGAATACTTAGACACTACCGACTTCATTAGGCTGTGTGTGTTTTTTAATGATTTTCTTGTGTTTCTAACTATTTTTACCCATTTCATCAAACTAGGCTTCCCATTTAGAGGCTTATCTAGGGTTTCTATCTTGTATTGATTTAGTGTTTAATTTGAGCCTTACTAATTTTGCTTTGAACTTGATGTTTTTGATATCTTTATGCTTTATGAACCTTGGAATAATTTTGTACAAATTTTACAAGCTTTGTTTCCATTTTAGGTTCAATTGTTTCACATGTATGCTTTTATGATCTTTTGAATTAGAGGTAAAGGGAATACACTTGTGCAACCCATGAGGGATCAATTCCTTTTATTTTTATCATCCTTTCCCCTGTTTTGGAGACTTGAGTTCATCATCGAACCATTCAAGTTTCCACCACTTGCTTATTTTGTCAATTTTGCTTGATAATCACTTTTGAATATGGTTAAGGAGATAACTTTTGTGCATCACCTTCTGAATGCAATTAGAATTTATTTTAAGTTGAATTGATTGTGATTCTGACTTATTAAATAATGCTTGATATTATGCAAATCTCCTTTGATCCTTGTTTAACATTTCATTGTTAATTCAACATGGTGGCAAGAAAGGAGCAATAGTTCACTAGTTTTGACCTAGTTATTGTTTGTGTTTTCTTAAAGGCTCTTATATCTATTGCCTTGATGTTTTACCATCATTTTTCATTACTTTGAAATATTATCATCCATCCCTTATTGATTCGTCAATTCTCCTTGTAATTACTAATTGTTTTGTTAAGTGTGCAAGGTACCCTGAGAAAGTTTCCAATATTGACTTGATGGCTTTGTGTTCCACTTTATTTATGGGACATCATTTATTATGTTTGCACCATTCGTGTGCTCTGTATATATTTATTTCCTTGCAGGATATTTATGTGGCTGTGTCTGCTATACACCATATGTGGGTTATATTCACATTTGAAGCCTCAATGCCTATATTTGATGGTGTGATCTATGACTTGATTTGTTTACTGATGCTAGCTTGCTCGAAACTCTCAGGGTTTCTTTTTCTTGCTTAGTTGCTATGGATAGTTATCCGTTTGGTATTGCACTACTTCCTTTTTACTGGTTCCACACTTTATTGTTTTCTATTGCATGATGGGACCTCCGTTGCGGATATATGTCAGGAGCCCCTCTGGTTTATTTAAAGACCTGTTTAAGGCAATTTTGTCGGAATGCTAATTACGTTTGTCTAAAATCCTACCTTTGGAGTAGGTGTTATGCACGTGTGTTTACGTTTGTGCCCGCATTATATTACAGGTGATAAGTCCTCAAAAGGAGGGGAGCAGGGAGGGTCCATAATCGACCCCCGCATATTCTAGTTCGTGTCATCCTTAGCACATGTGGTATGTCGATGCTTTGGAGTCGTGCATATCATATGTATCGAGTACGTCAAGTGGGGAAGGGTTTTGCAATCAAACCCGCACGCTTTGTCAGGAGTTCTCATTGGCCGATGCTGACGCTCCGTGATCGTTCATATTGTCTTTTATCACCTACCTCGATCTTTTATGTCTTGGTTAGGTGTCCAATCCCTATGGGCGTCACATTTTTCTTATTTCATATGTCTCCTGCTTGTTTACTTCGGGTGATCTACTCCCTTTAGCTAAAGCATTTTCTCTTCATACCCCCATCCCTTGAGTCAGTATATCCCGATTGTGTGCTGTTGCCAAAGCACTTGTTTGCTCACTTATTTGGTATTTACCATCCTCCCTTAGGATCACTCGATTGGAGTTAGATTTCAAGCTAGACATTATGATATTTATCCACACATGATAACATTGGGTAGAGACTTCCCTTTTCATCCTCAACCTTAAGGTTAATCATTGTATGATAACATTAGGGGTAGTACTAGGCTAGTCTCCCTTAGTTATTTTTCCTTTCTTTGCATACTGCATCTTAAAACTAAAACTTCTTCTTGTAAAATCATAAAATGTCTCTAATGAACTTAAATCCTTCTTCAAGGTAAAAAATACAAACCAATCTTAATTGTTTGTGCGCCTCTTGGCTTTTGTTTTAAACACTTTTAGGTTGACATCCTGTTGCTCTTTTCCATGTAATCCTGCTATCTTTTCCATGGACTTGTGCTTCACAACAGGATAAAACACATCATTGAAGTCGACACATTCTTTCTGAGTGAAACCCCTTGCAGCCAAACCTGCCTTGTATCTTTTCGATGCCACTCCTTCGATTCCTTCCTTAACTTCGAAAATTCATTTACAGCTGACTAACCTTGCTCTAACAGGTTTCTTGATCAGTTCCTAAATGTTGTTATCATGAAGATATTTCATATCATCATCCATGGCCTTCAGCCATTCAATCTTATTTTGACTTCTTATAACTTCCTTATGGTCTCTAGGTTCTTCCTATAGAACCTCACTTACAGAGATTATGGCATAAGCTATAAGATCTGCATACCCAAGTCTGTGAGGTGGCTTGATGACTCTTCTCGTCCTATCTCTTTCCAATAGGTAGTCATTGACAGTTTCCTCAACTTCCTCAGCATCTTCTACTTCTTCTTCGACTTTATTTGGGATACACAATTCAGCATTAACATGCTCCACCTCAACAAGAATCTCTCCTTGTTCCAGCTCTTCGTCATATATTTCTACACTTCAGTCAACATCATCAGTTTTCTTTAAAGCCATTTCAACTTCATTGAAAACTACATGTCGACTAGTGAAAATCATCTTGTGACCTGGCTCAATGCACCATAGCCTATAACCTTTGACTCCTTCAAGGTATCTCATGAATATGAATTTCAGAGCTCAAGGTTCGACCTTGTCTTGCTTAATATGAGCATACACTACACAACCAAATACTCTTAGTTTTTCGAGATCTAGTGGATGTCCCGACCAATCTTCTTCAAGTGTCTTCATATCTAACATAACCGAAGGAAATTTGATTATCAAATATGTTTCTATCGAAACAGCCTCAACCTAAAACACCTTCTTTAATCCAACACTAGTTAGCATGCATCTAACTTTCTCCAAAATAGTTCGATTAAACTTTTCAGTCAAACCATTTTGATATGGAGTACCTGCAGTAGTTCGGTGCTTTGCAATACCAGAGGCAGTATAAAAGCTATCGAAAGCCTCATTGCAAAATTCAAGGCCATTGTTGGTTCTCAACCTTTTGACCTCTCTGCCAGTCTGATTTTCGACCAGAGTCTTCCAGCTTCTGAAATTCTCAAAATTTTCATCCTTAGTCTTCTGGATGAATACCCATAACTTTCTAGAATAATCATCTACTCTGGAGAAAAAATACCTTGCTCCTGAATGTGATGGACATCTTGCAGGACCCAAAAAATCAGCATGGATGTAATCAAGGGATCCATGTGTTCTTTTTTTGCCTTTGTTGAACTTGACTCTACAAGATTTTCCAAGTACATAGGGTTCAAAAAATTTCAAAGTTTCGACTTTGTCTCCACAAAGCAAATTGTATTTCCATAATTCGACCAGACCCCTTTCACTGACATGGCCTAATCTCATGTGCCAAATTTTCGTCTTCAACAAAGGTTTTATGGATGCAACATTTGTTGAACCACTTACAACTTCAGCATCAAGGGTATACAAGCCTTGCTTCTTCATGCCTCTCAAAATTTCCTTCGACCCCTTCATGAATCTTAGGATACTTATCTCTCTTTAGAAAATATATCGTTTCTTGTCGAATTCACCAAGAGAAATCAGACTTCTCTTCAAATCAGATACATACCTGACTTCAGTCAACAACTTTATTAACTCATTATGGTGCTTGAATCTCAATGATCCAACACCTATAATCTTGCAAGCTTTTTTGTTTCCCAACAATATAGATCCACCATCTTGATCACATAGCTCTTCGAACAAGTATTTGTTTGGAGTCATGTGCCAAGTGCACCTAGAATCCATAATCCACTCCTTCGACGAGTTGTAGCATGAAACCACAAAAATATCAAATGAGTCAAAATCATCTTGAACAATGGTTGCATTGCTATTATCCTTACCTCCATGATCTTTCACGCGTTCACCACTATAAGACTTCTGCTGACTTTTATCTTTCTTCTTATCGAACTTCCCATCCTTTCACAAGAATTTTCCCTTAACATCCAAACCTTCACAAATCATTGAAGGTTTATGCTCCTTTCATTTGTTCGAGTCCTTAGAATATAAAGCTGATTGAACAGCTTCAATGGTTATGGACTCATTTCCATACAAGAGAGTTCCTTTGAAGTGAGCATGTGTTCTGGGTAAAGCGCACAATAGAAACAACACTTGATATTCATCATCGATCTTCACATCAATATTTTCAAGATCAAGAATCAGCTTGTTGAACATATCCAACTTCTTAACTAACACTTGTTTTTCAATCATCTTGAATGAATACGAATCTTGCTTTAGTTAGAGTCGATTTACCAGCGGTTTGGTCATGTATAAACTTTCAAGTTTTACCCATAACCCTTATGTTGTCGTCTCCTTTTATACCAGTCGAAGAACCTTATCACCAAGGCTCAACAAGATTGGGTTGTGGGATTTCTCTATCATGGTCGTCTTTTCTTTTTCCGTTAACGCATCGTCCATAGTCGCTGCTCCCTTCAACGCTTCCAAACAACCCTACTGAACTAGTAGGGCTTTCATCTTCAAGCGCCACAGACCGAAATTGTTCACTCTGGTAAACTTTTCAATCTCATACTTTGTTGAAGGCATCTTTTCCACGCCGCACCAATTTATCGTGAAACACGATACCTTAGAAACAAAATGTAATAGGTATCCTTATTAGAGGGAAACCTTCAAGGGTAGAAAAAAATGATAAACAACAACAAGTATTGGTTATAACTTCTATTATTTACTTTCTTTTCAAATCAAATTACAAGTACACAAAAATAAAAAATAACCTTCTCACCCTAAATTAGGATTTGTAGTATGTAATGATGAGAGACTAATATGCTATTTATATTAAACCTAACATACTAAACTAATGAGATTTTTCACAAATAACCATTACAAGCTAACTTAAGGTACAAACTAGCATTTCGACATACTAACAACCTTCTCACCCTAAAAGACCCAATTTAAAAAACTAACAACCCTAGCATTTCGAAATCCACATACTAGAACACACTTCAAATATAGTATGTGGGTCTTCGACACCAGCATGTGAGTATACTTCGACGCCATGCATAAATCCTGTCGAAACAGAAACTACTATTCGACTCAATAGAGTTTGTTCCAATATCTCACATGAAGCGTAGGTGTTTTGCTTGCAATTGGATTCATCTTATGCTCAAATTTAGAGTTTTTGAGTTCTTACTTTATAATGTTTCTTTGACTTTGACAATATGTGCGTTGGATTTAAATTTGTAGGACATGAGTTGAATTTAATGAAAAATGGAGCGAGGAAGAAATGATATTGGAGCAATGCACTTATAAATTTTTAGGATGTTGTTAGAAAGTTATTTTTTTATTATGTATATTTAACTTTAAATAGAGTATAATGTTATATACTATTGTTCATAGGCAAATTCTTTGAAATAAATAAAAAAGAATTCTTCTTATTAATTTAATATAATATTTCAGGAAAATTTTAATATTTTCAATACTAAAATAAATATATTATTTAATTAATAAAAAAATAAATAACAGGTGTAAAAAATTCATAAAAACTTGTGGTTATACACAACAGTTTTATAAGTGTGGCCTAAACAAGAATCGTGACTAAAATTGGTTTAAAAAATTGTAGTCTATTTAAACAGCAACGTTATATATGTGTAGCTTAATCAAAACAGTGGTCTCAGATTACTTTAAAAACTGTAGACTATTCATATATTTTGTCAACGGTTTTATTATTTCAGGAAGAAAGAACAAAAAACGTAGCATATTAGATTAGGCAACAGTCATTTATTCCACGACTGCAAAACTGTCTTCTAAAGGATTAAGCTACGGTTTTCACTTTAGGCCGTAGTTTTTCGTTGTTGCCAAAAGCCATTTTTGTTGTAGAAATTTTTTGGAAGCAAAGGCATAAAAAGCTGAATTTTAAAAAATGTTTTCTTCTCTTTTTAGGTTAGGTCAATTGCATTTTTTAAGTCAGCTCTCGTTAATTGATTTAATAAAATCTGTTGTTATTTGAAATTTGAAAATTTGTTTAAAATTAAAAAATAATTATGCACTTGTTAAATAAGGTATTTGTTTAACCGATTTAAGAAGTCTTGTATAAAAGAAGAGATGATGATTCTTTGTGCGCTTTACCCAGAACACATGCTTATACGTAGATGAAGATAGATATATATGAAGAGATGATGATTCTTTGTCTATACGTAGATGATTTGTTGATCATGAGAAGAAACAAGAAGAGTTTTTCTAAGTTCAAGAGTAAGCTTATGAAAGAATTCGAGATGAGCGACTTTGGTATCATGACATACTTCCTATACATAGATTTCACAAGTTCAAAAGGGGACTATTTATGCATCAAAGAAGATATGCCTTTGATATATTGAAGAAGTGTGTAATGGAGCATTATAATGCTGCCATTACACTAGTTGAAACAAGGTTGCAACCGTGAAAGAATAAAGATGAGCAAAACATAGACCCAACTAAATATAGAAGGTTGATTGGATCATTATGTTACTTGTGCAATACACGACGAGATTTGACATTTAGTATTAGTATTACAAGTAGATTAATGGAGAGACTAAAGGTGTCTCACTTGGAAGCAATCAAGAGAGTCCAGAGATACGTCAAAGGATCAATGGCTGCAGAATTCTCTTTCCTGTTGCAGATACGGGAAAAAAATACAACTTGCTTGATTTTACCAATTTCAATTGGTGTGGATATAAAGATGAATGATAGTCTATAGTTGGATATATTTTTATGTTCGGTGGAACATCAATCTTATGGTGTTCAAAGAAGGAAGCGGTAGTTACACTCTCGTCTTGTGAGGTCGAGTATATTATCGCTTTATTATGTGTGTGCCATAACGCGTGGCTAATGAATCTATTGATGAAATTAGCCATCAATAAGGGAGAGGCTGTTAAGCTCTTGGTTGACAATGTTTCCACTATTAATCTATCTAGGAATCCAATTACACATGGGAGGAGCAAGTACATTGAGATGAGGTTTCACTACTTGAGGGAGCTTGTTAGTTAAGGCAAGTTAAGATTGAGATATTGTAGAATTGAAGACAAAGTTATTGATTTATTGACTAAGAGAGTCACAAATGATGTGTTCAAAAGGTGGATGATGAGCATTGACATAGAGGACTTGGAGAACTTGAATTAAGATGGTGTGTTAAGAGAAGATATGGTAATTCAGGTGTTGTAACCGGTTAACATGGGGGTGTAACCGGTTACAACTTGGTGAAAAAGAACTTCTAAAAGCATGAAAAGCGGTTTTGATTTGGCTTTAACCGATTACTCATACGCGTTAATCGGTTACACCTATTATTCATTTTTTTAGTTTGTATTAGTTGTAACTGGTTAACAATTTTTATTAACTAGTTATATTGAGTTTTTGATTTTTTTGGTTTTTTAGTTATATGTTGTAGGTCCAAATTATTTTATAATACTTCTATAAATGCCTTAGAGGCATCCTCATCATTAATAATGCAGTATATTATTGTCACCCATAATTCTCGCTCTCTCTCTCTCTCTCTCTCTCTCTCACACACACACACAACATCTTTCTTTATATTCTCCATAGTTTATCAATTGTGTGATTGTATGTTCCAACATTTAACATACATATCTTATTCAACAAAGTTCAAACATCTTTAACATATATAGCCCCACGATGAATTTTTGTGTATATAACAATTCACAAGGGATTCATTAATTAAATGGTATCTATGAATCTTTAACTAGATGTGAATTTTGGTAAGCGTGTATTTAGATTGACGATGAAAAAATTAATTCTAACATAGTTGTGTTTGGTAGAATTGATTTTAATAAAATTGACTTTAGCATAATTTATTTATGTTTGAGTACACTTATGTAAAATTGAGTTGAATAATAAATTTTAATATAAAAATCACTCTGAGTCAATTCTAGAAGTAGAAGCTATAAATTCTTATTTTAAGTAGAATCAATTCTAAAAGCATAATCAATTCCACTTTAAATTAACCAAACATGTTAAAATCATTGCAGAATCAATTTCGCACACTAAATTTATTTGGTAAAATTAATTCTTAAAATGTTTGTTTAAATAAAATATATTATATATTAGAATAACAAGTTTTAACATTTAAATATATTTAAATAATTACCAAAACATAATTTAACAAAGACCAAATATATATATATATATATATATATATATATATATATATATATATATATATATATATATATATATATATATATATATATATATATATATATATATATATATATATATATATATATATATATATATATATATATATATATATATATATAATTTTCAAGATGATTAAAATTATAAAAAAAAATATTTTAACTAAATAAATGATACATTTATATGACTTGTCTCTTCAACTTTCACTTCATTCATTAGAAAAAGCAAAACTTCAAAAATGGATGATAACATAATAGAAGCTAAAGAAGAACTAATGCTTTCACCATCATTCGGTGAAAACAAAATTCTAAGAACTGCATATTTTTTTAAACCTTCCATCTAACACTCTCATTTTCTTCCACCTTGTTTTTCTATTTCCTCTAAAACTACCACAAAGCCGCCACTAGAAATAAGGTATAATGGATGAAACCACCTCGAGAAGAATGGAAAAATGGGTCAAAAAACTACAACCAAAATTCGAATATTTATGGATACAAACCGGAATATACCATGCAATCAAAGCTTCTACATATGAAATCAAAGGGGTGATGAGTTGATTCTTGAATTAGTGTTTATAATAATTTACAACGGATACATTGATTCACAATAAATCTCTAACTAGTTGCGCAACCACTGAAAAGATAAGCAGTGCTCCAAAGATAATCTCAAAGGGAACTCAAATGCAAAAGCATAGCTAGTAATGTAACAAAATGTAGCTCGAAAAAGACAACTTCCTGCCATGTACAATGAATAATCCTCATCTGCTTGAAGAAGTTGTTTGGATCTATAATTCAAAAAGGGCCACAGTTAGACAGGAGTATGAAACAAGAAAAAAGAACAAGAACTTCAACCATGATGCTAAGAATACAAATTTGCACTACATATAACACAAGGGTTTGTACTAGAACAAAAGAAAAACAATTACCACCTTGAAAAATAAGCATGGTTGTACTAGAACAGATGCAATCACACAAACAATGATATCTAACAAAACATTTTATACTCAAAATATACATGTATAACAACCAAGTTTTAGACATGGTAACTGATTCATTAAATTTATTCACATGCATTAAACAACTTACATGAGTCAATGAAAGAATAACTTACCTCCTCAACAAATTGAAGCCGAGCTTTTAACATAACTCCTAACAGAGAACCAATATATTTTATTGGTAATTCTAGTTCTCACGGCCCTATTATCTCTTATATTTTAGAGAATCGCTTGGTCTTCTAAGTTGTTTTCCAATATCAGTGTATCACCATTTTCCGAAAGATACAATGGCACCAATGGTATCAAATAAAATATGTGGCCCATAAAATAATGATCGATATTATGACTTTCATTCTAATGTTAAGGAAATGAGTCCAAGATTCTTCAACTTTGAATTCCATCATTTTCCATATTAGAGGATCATCAGTAACGGTGATTAGAGGGTTCTCAAGTAAATTTCTTGCTGGAAAAGGTACGAGTCCAACAGTGCTGGGAGGACTGGTAGTGACAAGTGTGAGGTGAGCTTCTTTTGGATATCAGTGAACGTGCGATTTCACAAAGATATGATCAGTATAGAGGGAGTTAAAGAACTTACTAACACATCTCATTCGCATAACATATTTCACATCAAGTAAGGAGAGTACTTTGACGATGAGGTCGTTGGGGATAGTTATTGATGATGGAGAGTCATTGGTTGTACGCCTCTGTAACTGTGAAGGTGGGAGATTCATTTCAATATCTACGCAACTGCAGCTGTTGGAGCTACACGACTATTATATTAGAGGATATGTTTCATGATTACTTGAATATTATTCAAACTCATATACCATATCATATGTAAGGAATTTTAGCCAAAAGAAAAATAAAATAAAAATAAAAACATTACTCCATTCAAATAATTCACAATTTTATAGCATATGTGATTAGAAAGGAAAACTAAGTTATCAGAGTGGTATCACATATTTTCCCTCCACTTCCATTTCCTCTATTGATTGTGTCAAACGTGGTTAAATATAAAAAAATGTAATATTAAAGACAAAGATTTTATAAAAATTGATAACCATCGTGTATGAGTTTGTCAAAAATATTATCCTCATTTTAAATTCACATAATAGTCACCTCTTTAATTAAACTTTTATGAGTATTTATATTTAAAATATTATGCTTTAATGATTTTTTTACAATACATAATACATGTCACTAAGCATGGATTATGATGAAATTGTACATGTTTTTGCCGGTATAAAGGGAGTGTTATGGTATGGTTTTTGAGAAAATCGAGTAAATAAATTACTCATTGATATGATATATAAAAAAATTAAAAATAATTGAAAAACAAAACATTTTATAAATATCAACTAAAAAAATATAAAATATTATTAGTCATCGACTAAATCATGTCTTCACGATACAATTTTGAAATAAAATTAAAAATTAGGTGGAATTCATCTTAATAAAACCAACAAAATCAAAATAAATTATAATAACAAAACTGGAGACGATTTAAATTTAACAATTTACCTATATTTAATCAAGGAAATCACGGTCGATGAAAATAAGGTGTATAAATTCAAAACAAAGCTAATAATTCTCATTTGATTAGGTCTGAAATGACACTTCATAAATCTTTTGTTCTTGTTTCGGCCATGGATCTGGTGGAGAATAAACAAAACAAGATTTAATAAAAGTAAATAAGACAATAAAAATTATATAACCTAAATGATAGAATAAGATGATTTACCTGATATTTTCTATGATTGTATTGGTTTGATTTGAGTCTCGCTGCAATAGATCTACCTTTCGCAAACTTAAAAACATATCCAATCCAATCATACAAGTAGACATATGCGAACATATTTTATATATACGAACTGATATTAGATAAATATATAATGAAAAGCCATATCAATAATGGATCAAGAGAAGGAGAAAATGAAGATTGGAATTTTGGATGAGCGGCGTCGACCTATTAGAAGTAAACTTGAGTATGTATTTATAAGGAGCTCTTGAGCAGGGTTAGATTTTAGGTTAATTTTAATATTATGTATTCTAGAAGATATTAACTATAATTTTTTGGATCAAATGAATAAAATATAAAATATTTTTTTTAAAAGGAATTTCAACCCATGTTTACAATTAAGCCCAAAAAAAGATAACTCATATCCCCTTTTCATACATACCTAAACGACATTATTTCAAAAAAAAAAACTCTCAAGGAATTTATTTGGCACCCCCAAACATTCTCTCGACACCCCTTATATTTGACTTAAATGTCTATTTTACCCTTTAAGTATATCAAATAATGGGTAAAATACCTTTTTGGTTCCATTAAATATACTAATTTTAGCTTTTAATCTCTCAAATTATTTCCTTCAAACAATGTTCTCTCTAAAGATTTTCATCCATAATAAATGTCCCTCCAACTTATGTCTATTGAATGACATAGCACGCAACATTGTAGTTTTTGGTGAATGAGCTTACATGGGGCAATTACGGAGAGACCAAGGTTATTACATGACATGTCACATAAATTTTTTTGACCATTTCACGTTATCAATATTAAATTAATATATTGTGATTGGAAATCAATCGTGAAATCGATGGAATAAGATGAACATCTTTAACTAGAATTGGGCATTAATTTGTTGCTAAATTGTCGCTAATTTAATCTTTTTGTCTGTCACTAATACTAATACCCAAATTCCTTTATTTTTTTCCTTAGTGTTTCAATAAAAATATTAAAATAAAGCGAAACTTATTAGGAATGTCACAAAACTGTAAAGATCATTTTGTATATCATGAGAGGAGTTCCTGCAATAAAAACTAGTTCAAAATTAGTCATAGGTAAAGATTTGCATTATTTCTACTTCAAGAAAACTCCAATTTTGTGGGAGATACTTATAATATGACAAACTTGCAGGTCATTATTGTTGTACCCTAATTTTTGCCTCTAAGATTCATCTATCATCTCATATCAACTCAATCACAACAAGATCACACTAGGGTTTGGTGCTTCTCCCTATCTCTAGGTTTGCCTACGGGGAATCACCAAGCACCTTGATTTATATATTGTGATCATCTATGTTTTGTGTTGACTAACTTTTAACTAATAAATACAATGAATATTTTTTCTAATTGATGATACTTTATCTGAAGGCACAACACATCTCATCAGGTGATTCATAGGTGCATGAGTTTATGTCCATGCCTTCTTCAATAAAGCTTCATTGAGATTCAAGCTTCAACATTGAGAGTACTTCAAAGAAACATCATAATGAGGTCTACTATGATTAATCATAGCTCAATTTGTCAGAGAAAGTCAAAGGATGCAAAGGTTGATTGGAGAGGTTTGACTTAATTAGACAAGTTCTTGAGTCATTGATCACAAGTGCATAATTCCATCAATTATTAATATTTGGAAGTGGTTATGGTTGCTATGTTTTCTCATTATCATCCTCAACAACTTCTATTCACATGACAAAAGTATTTGTGCAAGAAAGTTTGTCAAAATTGAAAGGGGTTTCCAAGGCATTTTGTTGCTCTAGGAGCTATGGTTTTGAACTTCTAAGGGTTATATCTTACTCATATTTTGGTATTTTTAGTGATTTCAAAGACATGCTCCTCTTTAAAGGGTTATCAGAAATTCACTTCAAAAGTTTAAGGAAAATTTTATGTGGAAGATGCCTAATGATGAAAAAAGATTACATGTCCTCTAGATATGCCATCAAATTCTCTTATGTGACTTCAAAAAATCATAACTTGGACAATTTTTATCTCATTGATCCCATTATTTTTCCACAATGATCTTGAGTATATGAAATTCAAATCTTCTTTTATGTGCAAAGTTTGAAAATGGATGGAAGATGCCCTAAGAATGCAAAAGATTATAGATCATCTCATGAATTTTCACCAATTTCACAAGGCCATAGCTTTTTCAATACTTGGTATTTTTGAGTGATTCAAGTTTAGTAATGCTCTATGGGAAGTATAATTCAAGCTAGCATCATTGATCAAAGCTCAATTTTGGAGGAAAGCCTTGGTTGAACTCAAAATATCATAGGTCACTTTTGAAGAAAAACTCAAAAATATTCGAAGTACAAAAAATCAGCATCTTTTTCTCAACTTTGACTCATTATAACTTTTAGCTCAATCATCCAATTGATATCACTATTTTCACATTGTAAAGTTTATGTCCTTATCTTTCAAATGCTTCAAGAATCATGTCCAAAGGTTCTCTAAATTATAAACACCATGAGTTCAAAGACAGCACTTTGAAATTGATTTTTCCCCCAAGTCAGAATTTGAAATGTATAATTCAGCTTCTAATCACTAAATTGTTGCGCGTTTTTACTTCTAATCATGTTTAAAACTCATGAAAACATGACTCTTATGTCATCATAAACCCTAATATAAGATGTTCATGCATCAAAATTATAATAATCGATTATTCAATATGATTGATCAAAACGTTGGTGCTTCACCATATCAATGTTTGTCACGAAGTAGAATCAACATTAATTATTCAATTATACAAAAACAATTTTTACCAATCGAATAGATGAAACAAAAACAATATATCAAATATGTTGATGTTGTAGTGTCTTAATTTTGTATGAGAATTTTATTTAAAAAAATATCAATTTTGTATTTTTATTTTATGGAACTTTTATCATTTAAAATATAAACACACATTTTAATTAAAAAATTGATTTAGTCTTTTAATTTAATTCATAATTGCATATACCATCATTAATATTTTTCTTTAAAATTTAAAAACAAAAGCATCAATTTATTTTAAGTATGAATCTTTAATATATATGCAGTTTTGATTCCTTCATCTTTTTTTAATTTTCTTTCACTAACATTGCTTCCAATTTCCCACTCAAAGTAGAAGTATAGTCAACAATTTATTTTATTATTTAATTGTCAAATGAATTTGTCACAAGGCAGCATTTGGAGTCTATAAATTGACACTAAAAATCTGAAATCGAGGGGAGTCAAAAACCATATCATATATCTAGAATAAAATTTGTCAAAGTATTACAATCCATCATCTTAAACCTACATAAACAATGCCATTTTTCATCCTTTCAAACCATCACAAAAAACCAAAAATAGCACAACAACAACCAAGAGGATTAAAGTAAATATTCCAATAAAACTAAGAAAACTAAAAAAAATTAAAAAAACGAATGAAGATCTCCTTTCATCAACCTCAGCCAAAATTTCTCTCACTCTCTCTCTATTTCGATTGTTGCTGTTGGGAGTGAGTATGGGCTTTCATATATTAGATGCATTTCATTTTTTTTTTATGCTTTATAAAATTATTTGATTTTTCTTTTAATTGTACCTTAGTGTTAAGTAAATAATAAAGTAAATAGTATATTACTTATTCATTTTTATTAAAAAGACTAGAATTTTTTTTCTTTAAAATTAGTTTTAGAAATACAAAAAGGTTATAATTTGATTGTTTTGAATTTCATTTCTTAGTGATAATAAAAGAAAAAAACTTTCAGAAAAGTGGTTAAATAGATGTATATCTATTATAACCGTCGAGTTTTTAAGATGAATTTGTATAACTTAATCATTTAAAATCTCATTTTTTTTATAATACGTCGGATTAAAAATAGATTAATTAGATATACGTCTTTTTTATTCTAGAGGGTTCAGACACAAATTATACGATTTATTTGTTTTAACATTTATCTTTCTTCTCGAAAAAAACATGGTTGTTCTGGGTCTTAATTTTTTAATAAATTAATAATAATCAAAATGTGAAAAAAGAGATTATGTACATCTATTTAACAGTTTTTAAGAACCTCTTTAGTATTATTCTTGTTTTTTAAAACTTGTCATATTTATTTTGAAGTAATACAACTACTTTAATAATCGTACAAATCATTTGTGCGTCAGTTTAGAATATGAATTATTTCATAGATAATTATTATCTATCTATAAAGAAATTTCTTTTCTCAATCATAAATCTTTTTTTAATCTTTTTGTGTAGCAATCTTTGCTTTCAATATATTTGGCTTTTAAGATAACTATATTTGTAAGGGTTACTAACAAGTTCAACAATAAAGAATCAATTGAAATTTTATGGAGTAAATCATCGTTAAAAGTCTCATGGTAGAAATAACTTTTATGTCAATAAAAGAAATCATGTTTTTAGGTCTACTTATTTTTATTATAATGAAAAAGCCCATATTTCTAATAATTGTTACTTAAGAAATTATGGTATTTCCACTACTACAAAATGTATAAACAACAACGTCATGTTCAGTTCTTCCCTACACCGCGGTGATATCTCTAAATTAAGGCGTTACCATATTATTTTTGTCTTTTGATTAAAATTAATTGTATATAACAACGGTTATAAAGTCAACCGTGGTGATACCATCAAGCTTTCACGGGTTCGAACTTCAATGTCCTCATATATATTATTCCTTTAATTTTAAGGCACGCCTTTTCTTTTTTATGTATTTTAAATAAAAAATTAAAAGGTTATGACTACGGTTTATGTGTTCCACCATTATGACACGTTTATATAAATTACCACGGTTGGTGTTGTAAACTATTATAAGTATATTTATATATAAGTGAATTAACACTAGCTCTTTGACATTAGCACCGTATCATTCACAACAAAATCCTAGAACCCATTTTTCTCTTCTTCTTCATCATTAGCATTCTTATTCTTCACTATAGCCATCAATTTTGTTCTTCTTACATAAAAGTATTATTCTTTTCCCTTATTCTCTCATTTTTGTATATGTTGTTGTTATATTTCACATGGTTTTCCTATAATTTTCTTCTTGTTAGATAGTTTATTATTCTTTTCTGGTTGTATGTTGTTCTATGTTGTTGTTTCATATTGTGTTGTTGACAAATAAGCTTGCGGTTTCACATGTTGATAATATTTATGGTGTTTGTAGGACTCAAAAAACAACAACAACAGCAAACTTCATCTTGTTTGAGAAGCTATGAGAAAAAATATAAGAAGTATGAAGCTATTGTGTAAACTTTATCCACCTTATATTTCTTTTTCATAGCTTCACAAACTACATGAACCTCATATGGTGATGATGATGGTGGTAGAAAACATATAATATGAGTTGATAATGGTACATATGATTTGTGTAACGATGAGAAAAAATACAAGAAGTATGAAGTCATTGTAGAAACTTCATCCACCATGTACTTGTTTTTCATTTCTTCACAAACTAGATGAACTTCATAGGTCCATAATTATTTTCAATAAAAGGTGCGTTCTAAAAACAAGTTAATATATTTTATGATATTGTATGTTGTTAGTATTTTGTTGCTAAAATGTATGTTGTTTTTACTTAGTTATATGTATTTGTTGTGCTTTTATATGATATTTTTCTTGACAAATATTCTCAAAATAAGAACAAAACATTTCTAACTCATAAGAAAAAGGCTTCTTGTGACTTAGCAATATTTTGTTCTTTAAATTCTTATACAGATTGACATGTCAAGATGAAGTATAGTTTATTATATACTATGTATATTGTTTGTTTCACTAATCTTTTAATGAAAATGAAACCATTTAAATTGACATAGAAACTATAATTTTAATATTAAGATGTATTTGAAAACTAACATATATCAATTATTGTATTCCGAATTTCATGCGTCTCATTCAACATATTTTATGTTCTTTAACACATAAAATATGGTTCAATGAATGGATTCCTACAATACATCAATATCTATTATTCTACTTTACCTCGTCGTCGTCACTTATCATCGTGATTGTTAAGACCATGATTGTTACGATGATAAGCGACGATGATGAGGTAAACAATAATAAAAGATATAGATGCATTAAATGAATCTGATCATTGAATTATATATGTGTTAAGTAACATAAAATGTGATGAATGAGACGCATGCAATTCTGAATACAATGGTGTGTTTAAGTTGATTTTCAAGAATAGTTTAATTTTCAGATTATATAATTCTTTACCAATTTTAATGGTTGTATTTCTTTAATGAGGTGTATGGTAAAACAATAAATATATATTTGTATTTAATTAACTATGGGTACGTTCCACAAAGTTTTTTTATATTAACCGTGACCTAATGTAATTTATTTGTTGTTGGGTTTCGAACTCAGTACCTTATATATCACAACAGTAAATAAACATAACCATTGAGTTATCACGCGATCTTACCAATATACTACAGCAATCCCATGACCATGATTGTTAGTAGCGAATTTACAATAATAATCTACATAACAATGCCTAGTCCTGCAAGATTATATGTATTTGCCAACCGTTGTTAAATGAGTTTTTCGTAGTAGTGCCCGTATGGTGAGTATGTATGGATGAGAAAGGGATCTAATCCAAGAGGACCCAATGAACATTGAGTCATAAGTACTATGAAAAAACTTATATGTATTTTAAGATCTTTATGCTAGTATTATCAAATCAAGATTGATCTTTCAAGATATAAGACTATGATATGGAAGTTTTAAAATTTTCATTGAATGAAATGTGTTTTGAAAAAGCATTGACTGTGATATCAACTTTGTCTTCATATGTTAGTAATGTGAATAAGATAAGTATATTTATATCAAATTTATCATTTACCTTATATTATTCTATCTCTTTGGGTTTTACACTTTTTCTTTTTGATAATGTTAAAAAGGGAGAGAATAAATGGTTCTTTTTGTTGTTTTTCATGCCATCATAGACATGATAGAATAAATTGTAAAAGAAATGGGGAGATTTTTAAGATATAGGGAGATATACAAGATAGGGGTGAGATCAAAGTGTCAAGCAAAATGTTATTTGTCAGGGGATAACTCCCTCACAAATGGCAAAAACCCCACAAATACAAAATTTGCAAGGGGACTGATCCCCTAGCAAAACAGGGGGTCACAAATGTATTTGCGAGGGGCTTCCAACGTCGCCATTTTGTCAGGGATATACCACCTCGCAAAATGCAAAATATATTTTGCACACTGCCACACACAGACGTAGTTGCATGTCAGGGGATCAGCTAGTGTTGTAGTGCATTAGAACTTTTATTTGGGGTTATGCCCCTAGTAAAATGCAAATGCTTTTTTATTTGCTAGGGGTTTAGCCCATGGTAAAATGCAATCGTTGACATTTACCTTGGAATTTATCCCCTAAAAAATTATAGTTATAATTATAAAGAATATAATTAACAGAATAAAAATAATAATAATACAATAATTATAATATATTTTAACAATTCTGTAATTAAAAAAATCATACTGTTTAGGATATAATGTTTTTAATAATATTATTTTTAATAATATTATTTTTAATAATACTATTTTTAATATAATTATTTTTAATAATATTTTTTTATAACATTGTTTTTCATAATTCTATTTTTAATAATACTATTTTTTTTTAAATAATTGTTTTATAATTTTTTAATTCTGTTTTTTCTTTAAAAATAACTTATTTTTTAATTTATCATATCTACTAATTTATAAAACTGTTTTTTTAAATAAATATTTAAAAAAGTTTGTACGAAAAAAATACTATTTTTAAACTATATATTTAAATGGTTTTTTAACTACTAACATCTAACACAAAATATTGCTACAACATCTAACACAACAACCACATAAAACATAACATTAACCTAACTAATGATGTAAATCTAATACAAAACACAATAATATCATAAAAACAGAAAAGAGTAAAAAAGTAAAAGAAGTTAGAAGAAGAATCAGAACAAATTCGAAACACCTTTTTTGCCTCGACGATTCAACTTTCACGCACCATCTATAGATCTGGAGCACTCTTCCTCCATTTTTCCATGTTCTTCATTTATTTTTTTGTATTTATATAGTTGAGAAAGAGAAAGAGTGAGAAAGAAAAAGAGAAAGTGTGTTTGTGTGTGAGAGAGAGAGAGATAGAGAAGACAAGATAAAGAGAAAATGAGAAAGAGAAAAAGTAAGAAAGAGAAATAAAAAGTGAGAAAGAAAAGAGAATGTGAGAGAAAGAGTGATGTACATTATATTTTTCAGAAAATTATTTGCTAGAGGATACCTGTGGCAAATGAAAAAGCAATAATGAGAAAAACAATTTGTTAGGGGCTACCCGTGACAAATGAAAAAGAAATTATGACAAAAATAATTTGCTAGGGACTGCCCCTAGCAAATGAGAAAGCAATAATAACAAAAATAATTTGCTAGGGACTGCCCCTGACAAATGCTTGTCATATTTTTTTTTTGTGTTGCGAGGGGATTAACCCTAAGGAACATATTAAATTAGTGAGGACTTTACCACAGACAAATATCCCCTAATTAAACAAGGTTTTTCTTGTAGTGCGTACACTCTAAACAATGTAAGACTTACATATTCTCTCAATTAACACACAAATACACCTAATTTTCTAACAATGTAGAACTTAAGAATTGTTTTCAAATTTATCTCATATTAAAATTGTAACATGTTCCAACTGGCAAAAAAAATTTATAATAATTTATCATCTCATTGTAATCGGGTAAAGTAAACATACATTTTTAATAATATAAAATATTTGTACAAAAGTAAATAAAACCTCATTCATAATAATTCACGATACATTAAAAAAATAAAGACAAATACTTCAGCTAAAGAATATGGTAAGAATCTTTATAACCATCAATAAGGTAAGTATTTATTTTATAGATGTCACAAGGTGGTTTGTTGTTTGTTTACGAAGTGGTTCTACTGCAAACTATCACATAATGTTCATATTATTTTTTTCCCATTTTCTTCATGAAAGGAGTCTTAGGAAGAAGTTGCCGGATGATGAGATGGAAAAAGCTATTATCTAGGCTTTCCATTTCAAAACATAGTGAACTTCTTTAAAGATGAAAATTGGAGCAGTTAAAACACATTTTGAGTTGCTCGAGTTTCAAAACAATTGTGACAGTTTACTCTAACAGGAGCTCCAACATCTTCACCAAGTTCATAAATAGTTGAACCTATAAAGAATGTGAAGTTCATGTTTTTTAACGGTCTGCTTGAATAAGAAGTGTATGGAGAATAACCTCTTTATTTTGTTGTGAAAAATCAAGAGGGAAGATTTGAGAAAACTGATATACAGATTGAAACAAGCTCCAAGAGCTTGGTAAAAAGGATAGATAGTTTTCTAATCGAGGTTGGCTTCAAGAAATGTGTGCTCGAACATGGATTTTATTTGTAGATACATATGAAGAGATGATGATTCTTTATCTATACGTAGATGATTTGTTGATCACTGGAAGAAACAAGAAGAGTTTTTCTAAGTTCAAGAGTAAGCTTTGTATCAGTAGAATTGTTTAAGACTAAGTCATTGGATTGACTAGACTTATAGAGATCAAAATAAAAATCGTCACCGTGCTTTATTGTTTCCAAAGGAATGAGAAAAGAGCGAATAACCCAAAAAGAGGGGGAAAGATTCAAGGTAAGTGGGTTGGTTATGCAAAGGGAAGGTATTAGCACCATAAGCATCTACGGTACTCCGCAGGAACCTCTTTGAAAAATCTGTATATTTTAGCTATAAAATATTGTATTAAAAATAGATGGTGGAGGTGAGAAAAGAAACATATTTTTTATAATTTTTGCACCCGCCGCGGTTACGAACCTTTAGTGCCTACGTACCACCTTTAGTGCAATAGGGAATCATGGTACACGTAGTTCCTCTTTAAAAATTTTAAAACACAAGTGTGTTGATTGATTTTATGAGATAAGACATCATCGTCATTGTGCGTGTGGAAAACATACTTACTACCCACAATCATGAGAAAGGAGAATTTTCATCATCTCAAAGTGGAGGATATGGCTTGGATTTTTAAAAATCAACAATGTCTCACTCAACACCCAAGTGGAAAATATATCTCTTCACTGCATATTATAGAAGTATAGTTGTTTGCATCACTACAAGAATTGACAAGAGTCCAATCTTTTGTGAGAAGTTTTAAAATAAAAGGCCAAAGTGGAAAAATAGTTTGAAATAAGATTGATTGACTTTTAGTCTTCTCACAAAAAATGTCAAGGTATTATTAAGTTGATTGAAGTTTATTTATGAAAAATGTTTTGAAAATTCATGGGCCTAAGTCCAAGTTTATTATGAAAGTGGTTCAAGTTTAAAAACAAGAAGAGTTTTCAAAAGGAGAGAGACGATTTTTGAAATTAAAGAAGATGGGAGGAGAAGAAGAGACTATCCTAAAGTATAAGGTAAAAGCTAGGGATAAGAACCATGTAACCAACAAGAAGCCAATACTTAACATTATGAGTCAAGATAGAATTCTCATTCTTTGGATTGAAACCAAGCAAGCAAAGATACTAGACTTCTTAAGAGAACCAAACTTCAAATGTATTAAGTCTTCACAAAATTTGGGCAGAGTAACGACTGTATACGGGTGAATTCCAGATTACAAACAAAGTATGTAATCACAATAACCTACACACAAAACAAACAAACAACCCAATGTCTTGAGGTAAACCTCAAGAACTCCATACAAAATATCAATTAAGGTCACAAGGTCTCCAACATAGGCCAAGGTTTCTAATCCTATGTTCAAGAAGTCCAATACTCCATAATTGCCAAGGATAGTAACCAAATAGTCCAAGTATCATTAAAGTTTTTATGGTTTATGTTGATTATTAAAGTATCTTCAAAAAGAAAAGAAAATCTCAAGTGAGCAAAGATGAAAATAGCATGAAATATAAATGCTAAAGTAAATGATACATAAATCATAAAAAATAAAAGCATAAAGTAAAGTTAATTGTTAAAAATTAGTGTTTAGTTGGATGACCATCTTGAAACTTGCATTTGGAACTCATTAGAGGATTGGTAGAACCAAAGCCTCCACACAATAAGCTGCATTTGCTTTTTGTCAAGTATATCATCCATTTTGGAATCCTCAAAAGTAACATTTAATGATCAACGATGTTTAAGTGACCCGCATTGACCAAAAGTGATGTAGATCCATTAGAGGATTGGTAGAACCAAAGTCTCCATACAATGAATCTCAAGGTTATTGGATCAAAGAGATAAAATTAACATACTTGGGCTTACAAACATAGGTTTGGGCCACAAATGATCATTTATTCGAATCAGGACAAATTTAGCGCTATGTTAAGCAATCGTAAGTGGACTTATATAGAAGTCGCACCTATTTTGGGGCCAGTTAATAGCAATTTATGCACCATTTATTTTGAGACATGATATAGAGATCATGCTCCAATAACACTTAGTGCAATAAGAAAGGGATAAGATGAAGAAGGGAGGGAAAGAATATACATATCACATTTGAATTAAAAATTTAATTAAACTATTACTAAAATCACTCATCCATTTTTATGGAGTTAGACTCAACATTATGGATCCAATGATGTTAACAAAGTTCATGATCAAAAATTTAACCCAAGATCAGCCAGAAATTAATCACAAAATAATATTACATTTAATATATACATTAAAAAGGGTTTTAAAATGTTTTAAATGGAAATAAGAGAGAAAAATATCAATCATGTTCAAATTAATCAAGAAATATTAAGTAAAACCATAGAAAAATGAGAAATGAACTCAAATATTTTTATAAAATTTTTGGTAATTTTTAAAGTCAGAAACTATTTTTAAAATTTAAAGAAATGATTAAAATAAACCAAAAATGGTAAAAAACAACAAAGTCAGAAATAAAAAATAAATGAGGTCACCAATATTTGTCACAATATCATTGGATCATTCCATATATTTTTTTAGAATTTAAAAATGCATAAAAGTATTTTTAAACATTTAAAAAAATTCAAATAAAGTGAAAATTTACAAAAAATATCAAAACACAAAATAAAATTGTAAAAAAATTAAAATTAGAAAGAGAAAAATCAAAAATACTTTTCATAATTTTTTCACATTTTTTGGACTTAAAATGAATTTTCTATGATTTTTTGAAGTTTAAAACAATTAAAATAAAAATCTGAAAATAAAATATCAAACCAAAAATATATGAGTCATCTGACCATTGTCAAAACGCGTTAGTAAACAGATCAAGTGGACCTAGCGCACTGTGCATGTTATGGACTTTAGTGAATAAAACACTAGATCACTAATTAAATGAGAAATTAAAAAAAAAACAAATGGCACGCCATCATTGGTTGGAAGATGACACATTAGTCATCTTTAACCTCCAGCCAACGTGAAATACAGGTCTCTCAAACTGTAAAATCAGAAGCTCATACATATGTCATTCGCTTCGTCTCATCAAGACGAAGACAACCACACCTTCGCGGAAAATTTATATAAATTGTAGCTCAAGCAATTTGGAAGGAATGTTTTAAAGATGAATTTGAAAATGAATTTGAAAATTCATAGCAAAAACGTGTTTCCAGTTAGAAGAAAGTGTTGCGACTAGAACCGGGGCAATGAGAGCTTCACAATGATATCAAAAATTAGAAGAATTGATGGAGAAATCTACCTAGTGAAGTTAAGTTGCAGAGTTCTGAAACTAGACTTCTATGGATCAATATAGGTCACGATTCTTGAAGGTAATTGTATGGTTAGATTCAAGAAAGATCAAGGAAGGTGAATTGATAGAAAAAATGGATTGAAAAAGGCTTGAACACTGATTTCGAAGTTGCAGAAAAGTGAGTTATGAAATGAGTTTGGCAGGGTGATTTTGGTTGTTCAAGCTTGAGAAAATGAATGGGGAATGACCCTCTATTTATAGGAGAATGAATGGGATCCTTAAGCGTGTGAAATAATGAAGTTTGGAGGGAAATCGTGTGAGTCAGCAGCATGAACAAAGTGTGACTTGTTTATCATCAAAACTCAGCCAAATCGTGCATTTCATGATGCTAAACACCTTTAGAAAGTTGCTAAACATGATTAGAAGCAAAAACGCATGGAAAACTTGTGATTAGAAGCCAAAACAAAGATTTCAAAATCTAACTTGTGATGAAACTTCAGTTTCAAGTTACCAAATTCAAATCAATGGCATTCTCGACTCAAGTGGTCTTAGGGCCTGATTCTTGAAGCTTTAGAAGGATGGGGTTACAAGCTTTGCAATGGGAAAAGAATGGAATCAAATGGATGTTTGAGCTGAAAGTTGCAATGAGTCAAAGTTGGGAAAAAGAAGTTGACTTTCGATACTTAGAAATATTTCAAGTTTTTTCTTCAAAAGTGGCCTATAATGTTTTGCATCCAAACATGGCCTTACTCTTAGAATTTTCTCTTTACAAAAAAAGATGGCATGAAATAGACCTCTTGAATAACATTTTGAAACTTGAACCATTCAAAATATCCAAAAATTGAGAGAGTTATGAATTGTTGAAGTTGGCAAAAAATCATGAAATGACCTATAATCTTTTGTATCCTTAGGGCATCTTCTATCCATTTTCTCACTTTGCACATAAAAGAAGGAATAAGTTTCACATCCTCAATATCATTATGGAAAAATATTGGGCTCAGGGTAATAAAAATTGACCAAGTTATGATCATTTGAAGTCACACATGGGAAATTGGGGGTTCATCTGGAGGACTTGTAATATTTCTTCTTCATCAAGTTTCTTCCACATGAAAACTCCTTGAAAATTTTGAAGTGATTTGTTAATAACCATTTTAAGTGAAGGATGTTTTTGTAATCACTCAAAAATACCAAAAGATGAGCAAGATATACTTCTTTGAAGTTCAAAACCCTAGCTCATAGGTCAAGAAAATGCTTTGAGGAACTTTGACAATTTTAAACAACCTTCTTGTACCAACACTTTTTCTTTGTAGATAGAAATTGTTGAGGATAATAATGAGAACTCATAGCAACCAAAACCACTTCCATATCTTGAGAGTTGAGAGAAATACGCACTTGTTACCAATGGGAACAAGGCCTTATCCCACCATGACAACTTCTTCAATCAACCCCTTGTACTTTTGAATCAATCTTGATAACTTTGAAATATGGTGAACCAAAATAAACATTGCCATGACATTTATTCCAAAACAACTTCAATGGTGAGGTTTGAATTTCTCAAGCTTTATTGACTAAGGCATGGAAATAAACTCATGAACCCATGGATCAACTTTCTAAACCACATTGCCTTTACCTACATTATTAACAAGTAAGACAAACCAACATTGCATTTTATTAATTAAAAAGAAAGTCAAAACAAAACATGCATGATCACAAAAGAAAAACAAGTCAAGGTGCTTGGTGATTCCTCAGAGAGAAAAGTTATAGATATGGAGGAGAACCAAAAGCCCTAATATGATCTTGTTGTGATTGAATCAATATGGTATGATAAAGGGATCTTAGGGGAAAAAATTGGGGTACAACATGCTTATGAAATAATTCGGGATGAGCGACCTTGGTATCATGACATACTTCCTAGACATAGATTTCCACAAGTCCAAAAGGGGACTACTTATGCATCAAATGAGACATGCCTTTGAGATATTGAAGAAGTGTGAAATAGAGCATTGTAATGCTGCCATTACAGTAGTTGAATCAAGCATGCAACCACGAAAGAATAAAGATGAGCAAAACATATACCCAACTCAATATAGAAAGTTGATTGGATCATTATGTTACTTGTGCAATACGCAACCCGATTTGACATTTAGTATTAGTATTGCAAGTAGATTAATGGAGATACTAAATGTGTCTCACTTAGAAGCAGTCAAGAGAGTCCAGAGATATGTCAAAGGATCTATTGGCTGCAGAATTCTCTTTCTCGTTGCAGATACGAGAAAAAATGCAATTTGCTTGATTTTACCAATTTCAATTGGTGTGGATATAAAGATGAATGAAAGTCTACAGCTGGATATATCTTTATGTTCGGTGGAACATCAATCTTATGGTGTTCAAAGAAGGAAGAGGTAGTTACTCTCTCGTCTTGTGAGGTAGAGTATATTATCTCTTTGTTATGTGTGTGCCATGCCATATGGCTAATGAATCTATTGAAGGAATTAGCCAACAGTGAGGGAGAGGCTGTTAAGTTCTTGGTTGACAATGTTTCCACTATTAATCTTGCTAAGAATCCAATTACACATGGGAGGAGCAGGTACATTGAGATGAGATTTCACTACTTGAGGGAGCTTGTTAGTTAAGGAAATTTAAGATTGAGATATTGTAGAAGTAAAGACAAAGTTGTTGATTTATTGACTAAGAGAGTCACAAATGATGTCTTCAAAAGGAGGATGATGAGCATTGACATGGAGAACTTGAATTAAGATGGTGTGTTAAGAGAAGACATGGTAATTCAAGTGTTGTAACCGGTTACACGGAGATGTAACCGGTTACAGCTTGGTGAAAAAGAACTTATAAAAACATGAAAAGTGGTTTTCAGTTGGTGTTAACCGATTACTCATATGCGTTAATCAGTTACATCTATTATGCATTTTTTAGTTTGTATTAGTTGTAACTGGTTAACAATTTTTGTTAACTAGTTACATTGATTTTTTGTTTTTTCTGATTTTTTAGTTATATGTTGTAGATCCAAATCATTTGGTAATACTTATATAAATGCCTTAGAGGCATCCTCATCATTAGTAATGCAGTATATTATTCGCACCCTCAACTCTCTCTCTCTCTCTCTCTCTCTCTCTCTCTCTCTCTCTCTCTCTCTCTCTCTCTCTCTCTCTCTCTCTCTCTCTCTCTCTCTCTCTCTCTCTCTCTCTCTCTCTCTCTCTCTCTCTCTCTCTCTCTCTCTCTCTCTCTCTCTCAACATCTTTCTTCATATTCTCCATAGTTTATCAATTGTGTGATTGTATATTCCAACATTTAACATACATATCTTATTCAACAAAGTTCAAACATCTTTAACATATATAGCCCCACGATAAATTTTTGTGTTTATAATAATTCACAAGGGATTCATTAATTAAGTGGTATCTATGAATCTTTAACTAAATATGAATTTTGGTAAGCGTGTATTTGGATTGAAGGTGAAAAAATTAATTCTAACATAATTGTGTTTGGTAGAATTTGATTTTAATAGAATTAAATTTAACATAATTTATTTATGTTTGGGTACATTTATGTAAAATTGAGTTGAATAATAAATTTTAATGTAAAAATTACTCAGAATCAATTCTAGAAGTAGAAGCTACAAATTCTTATTTTAAGTAGAATCAATTCTAAAATCATAATCAATTCCACTTTAAATTAACCAAACATGTTAAAAACATCGCAGAATCAATTTCACACACTAAATTTATTTGGTAAAATTAATTCTTAAAATATTTGTTTAAATAAAATATATTATATATTATAATAGCAAATTTTAACATCTAAATATATTTAAATAATTACCAAAAAAATAATTTAACGAAGACCAAACATAAAAAATTATATATATAAATTTTTTACAAGATGATTAAAAAAATTTCTTTAACTAAATAAATGATATATTTATATGATTTGTCTCTTCAACTTTCACTTCATTCATTAGAAAAAACAAAACTTCAAATATTGTGTCCTGTACACTTCAAAAATGGATGATAACTTAATAGAAGTTAAAGAAGAACTAATGCTTTCACCATCATCCGGTAAAAACAAAATTCTAAGAACTGCATTTTTTTTAAACCTTCCATCCAATACTCTCATTTTCTTCCACCTTGTTTTTCTATTTCCTCTAAAATTACCACAAAGCCGCCACTAGAATAAGGTACAATGGATGAAACCATCTCAAGAAGAATGGAAAAATGGGTCAAAATATTACAACCAAAGTTTGAATATTTATGGATACAAACTGGAATATACCATGCAATCAAAGCTTCTACATATGAAATCAAAGGGGTGATGAGTTGATTCTTGAATTTGTGTTTATAATAATTTACAATGGATACATTGATTCACAATGAATCTCTAACTAGTTGCGCAACCACTGAAAATATAATCAGTGCTCCAAAGATAATCTCAAAGGAAACTCAAATGCAAAAGCATAGCTTGTAATGTAACAAAATGTAGCTCCAAAAAGACAACTTCCTGCCATGTACAATGAAGAACGCTCACCTGCTTGAAGAAGTTGTTTGGATCTATAATTCAAAAAGGGTCACAGTTAGACAGGAGTATGAAACAATAAAAAAGAACAAGAACTTCAACCATGATGCTAAGAATACAAATCTGCACTACATGTAACACAAGGGTTTGTACTAGAACAAAAGAAAATCAATTACCACCTTGAAAAATAATCATGGTTGTACTAGAATAGATGCAATCACACAAAAAATAATATCTAACAAAACATTTTATACTCAAAATATACATGCATAAAAACCAAATTTCAGACATGGTAACTGATTCGTTAAATTTATTCACATGCATTAAACAACTTACAAGAGTTAATGAAAGAAGAACTTACCTCCTCAACAAATTGAAGCCGAGCTTTTAACATAATTCTTAACAGAGAACCAAAATATTTTATTGGTAATTCTAGTTCTCACAGCCCTATTATCTCTTATATTTTAGAGAATTTCTTGGCCTTCTAAGTTGTTTTCGAATATCAGTGTATTACCATTTTCCGAAAGATACAATGGCACCAATGGTATCAAATAAAATATGCGGCCCATAAAATAATGATCGATATTAAGACTTTCATTCTAATGTTAAGGAACTGAGTCCAAGATTCTTCAACTTTGAATTCCATCATTTTCCATATTATGAAATGAGTATGTTCTCAATACACCGATAGTTGGAAAAGAGGCACCATTATCTGCATGTATGTCTCTGTTCCAAGATCAAGCGAAAAAATCACTTAAACATAATTATCCTCACAATAAAAAATAGCCAACAAATTAAGAGTGTCATTCAAGTACACACCTTTGTTCACCTGATGGAAAAATCTGGGCATCTGAAAAGGAACTGCGGGGAAATTTTGAATCTCTCTCTAAACATTCTCGCGCAAACTGAAAACTTTAGACTCAACTATCATTAATTTTTAATTATGAAATTTTAACATCACTACCTTATAACTATTGGTTGAATTATCATAACCGAATGAGAACTTGAAAGATAGAGTTTCATTAAACTTATCACTGAAAAAAGTGAAATTAAAACCTAGTTGTTTAGACAATGCTCTTGTGGATGGGTTCCAGAAACTTAACAAAAAGGATGAATCAATATTGAAATAACTGAGGATACAAATCAATCCATTGCATGAACCAATCACCCGGTGGATAAGTTCCAAAAGGTAAAATTATGCGTCGATAACGTAGCAAGGGTCATCAATAAGGGTGATCAGAGGGTTTCCATTCAGTAAGGAGAGTACTTCGACGATGAGGTCGTTGGGGATAGTTACCGGCGATGGAGAGGCATTGGTTGGACGATGTTGCGATTGAGCAGGTGGGAGATTCATTTCAATATCTACGCAACTGCAACTGCTGGAGCTATACGAGTATTATATTAGAGGATATGTTTCATGATTACTTGAATATTATTCAAACTCATATACCATAGCATATGTAAGGAATTTTAGCCAAAAGAAAAATAAAAACATTACTCCATTCAAATAATTCACAATTTTATAGCATATGTGATTAGAAAAGAAAACTAAGTTATCACAGTGGTATGACATAATAGTCACCTCTTTAATTAAAATTTTATGAGTATTTATATTTAAAATATTCGGCTTTAATGACTTTTTTACAATACATAATACATAATATATGTCATCAAACATGGATTATGGTGAAATTGTACATGTTTTTGCCAGTATAAAGATAGTGTTATGTCATGGTTTTTGCGAAAATCAAGTAAATAAATCACTCATTGATATATAAAAAAACTAAAAATAATTGATAAACAAAATATTTTATAAATATGAACTAAATAAAATATATAAAATATTACTAGTCACTCACTAAATCATGTCTTCAAGATAGAATATAGAAAAACAATTAAAAATTAGGTGGAATTCATCTTAATAAAACCAACTAAATCAAAATAAATTATAATAACAAAACTGGAGACGATATAAATTTAACAATTTACCTATATTTAATCAAAGAAATTACGGTCGATGGAAATAAGGTGTATAAATTCAAAATGAAGCTAATTATTCTCATTTGATTAGGTCTGAACTGACACTTCATAAATCTTTTGTTCTTGTTTCGGCCATGGATCTGGTGGAGAATAAACAAAACAAGATTTAATAAAAGTAAAGAAGACAATAAAAAATAAATAACCTAAATTATAGAATAAGATAATTTACCTGATATTTTCTATGATTGTATTGGTTTGATTTGAGTGTCGCTGCAATAGATCTACCTTTCACAAACTTATCAACATATCTGATCCAATCATACAAGTAGACATATGTGAACATATTTTATATATACGAACTGATATTAGATAAATATATAATGAAAATCCATATCAACAATGGATCATGGGAAGGAGAAAATGAAGATTGGAATTTTGGATGAGCGGCGTCGACCTATTAGAAGTAAACTCGAGTATGTATTTATAAAGAGCTCTTGGACAAGGTTAGATTTTAGGTTAATTTTAATATCATGTATTCTAGAAGATATTAACTATAATTTTTTGGGTCAAATGAGTAAAATATTAAATAATTTTTTTTAAACAACAATTTCAACCCATGTTTGCAATTAGGCCCAAAAAAAGATAGCTCATATCCACTTCTCATACATACCTAAACAACGTTATTTCAAAAAAAAAAAGCTCTCAAGGAATTTATTTGGCATCCCCAAATTTTCTCCCGACACCCCCTATATTTGACTTAAATGTCTATTTTACCCTTTAAGTATACCAAATAATGGGTAAAATATCTTTTTGGTTCCATTAAATATACTAATTTTAGTTTTTAATCTCTTAAATTATCTCCTTCAAACAATTGTCTCTCTAAAGATTTGCATCCATAATAAATGGTCCTCCAACTTACGTCTATTGAATGACATAGCACACAACATTGTAGTTTTTGGTGAATGAGCTTACATGGGGAAATTACAGAGAGACCAAGGTTCTGACATGACATGTCACATAAATTTTTTTGACCATTTCACGTTATCAATATTAAATTACTATATTGTGATTGGAAGTCAATCGTGAAATCGATGGCATAAGATGAACATCTTTAACTAGAAATGGGCACTAATTTGTTGCTAAATTGTCGCTAATTTAATATTTTAATCTGTCACTAATACTAATACCCAAATTCCTTTATTTTTTTCCTTAGTGTTTCAATCAAAATATTAAAATAAAGTGAAACTTATTAGGAATGTCACAAAATTGTAAAGATCCTTTTGTATATTATGAGAGGAGTTCCTGCAGAAAAAACTAGTTCAAAATTAGTCATAGGTAAATATTTTCATTATTTCTACTTCAAGAAAAATCCTATTTTATGGGAGATACTTAAAATATGACAAACTTGCAGGCCATTATTGTTGTACCCTAATTTTCGCCCCTAAGATTCATCTATCATCTCATATCAACTCAATCACAACAAGATCACACTAGGGTTTGGTCCTTCTCCCTATCTCTAGGTTTACCTATGGGGAATCTTCAAGCACCTTGATTTATATATTGTGATCATCTATGTTTTGTATTGATTAACTTTTAACTAATAAATACAATGAATATTTTCTCTAATTGATGATACTATATGTGAAGGCATAACACATCTCATCAGGTGATTCACAGGTGCATGAGTTTATGTCCATGCCTTATTCAATAAAGCTTCATTGAGATTCAAGCTTCACCATTGAGAGTACTTTAAATAAACATCATAATGAGGTCTACTATGATTCATCATACCTCAATTTGTCAGAGAAAGTCAAAGGATGCAAAGGTTGATTGGAGAGGTTTGACTTAATTGGACAAGTTCTCGAGCCATTGATCACAAGTGTATAATTCCCTCAATTATTAATATTTGGAAGTGGTTATGGTTTCTATGTTTTCTCATTATCATCCTGAACAACATCTATTCACATGACAAAAGTATTTGTGCAAGAAAGTTTGTCAAAACTGAAAGGGGTTTCCAAGGCATTTTGTTGCTCTAGGAGCTAAGATTTTGAACTTCTAAGGGTTATATCTTACTCATATTTTGGTATTATTTAGTGATTTCAAATACATGCTTCTCTTTAAAGGGTTATCAGAAAATCACTTTAAAAGTTTCAAGAAAATCTTATGTGGAAGATGCCTAATGATGAAGAAAGATTACATGTCCTCTAGATATGCCATCAAATTCTCTTATGTGACTTCAAAAAATCATAACTTGGACAATTTTTATCTATTTGAGCCCATTATTTTTCCATAATGATCTTAAGTATGTGAACTTAAAATCTTCTTTTATGTGCAAAGCTTGAAAATGGATGGAAGATGCCTTAAGAATGCAAAAGATTATAGGTCATCTCATGAATTTTCACCAATTTCACAAGGCCATAGCTTTTTCAATACTTGGTATTTTTGAGTGGTTCAAGTTTCACAATGCTCTATGGGAAGTATGCTTCAAGCTAGCATCATTGATCAAAGATCAATTTTGGAGGAAAGCCTTGGTTGAACTCAAAACATTATAGGTCACTTTTGAAGAAAAACTCAAAAATATTCTAATTACAAAAAATCAGCATCTTTTTCTCAACTTTGACTCATTATAACTTTTAGCTCAAGCATCCAATTGATCTCACTATTTTCACATTGTAAAAGTTATGTCCTTATTTTTCAAATGCTTCAAGAATCATGCCCAAAGGTTCCTTAAATTACGCACACCATGAGTTCAAAGACAGCCATTTGAAATTGATTTTTTCGCCCAAGTCAGAATTTGAAATGCACAATTCAGCTTCTAATCACTAAATTGTTGCGCGTGTTTACTTCTAATCATGTTTAACAATCTTCCAGAAGTGATTAACACCTTGAAGCACAAGTTTTGGCTGAGTTTTGAGCAAAATATGAGTCACACTTTTCATGCTTGTAACTTCACACGAACTCCCTTCAAACTCCATCATTCCACACGCATGAGCATCTCATTTGTTTCCCTATAAATAGAGGGTTATATCTCACTCATTTTATAAAGCTTGAACAACCAAAATCATTATGTCAAACTCCCTCCTTAACACCCTTTTCTGAGATTTCGAATTCCTCTTTTCACCACCTTTCAATCCTATTTCTTCATTGATCCTTCATCCTTGAACTTCACTGAAGCTAACAGAAAAAGAATCAAGCCTTGAGGTGCCCTGAATCGTGCTAGCCAAGTCCATTTATAGAGCAAGTTCATATGACTTCGTTCAGGTAGTTTAAGGCATCAAATCTTCTAACTCAAATTACTGAAATGGTCTATGATGTTCACTGATGCTTGCTATTAACTCAATTTTATTAAATCAATGTGTTTGATACTTCTGTTTTCGATTTCAAATTTTGCAAAACATCTTTGATTTTTTCCAAATCGAGTAAGCTATGTTTTAAATAAATTTGGCGAGAGGATATGGTTGTGATCATTTTGAAGAGACGCGTCTAATGATACCATTATGAGCGTCTAAATTTACAGATTTAAGGATCATGGTTTCGTCCTAGTTGCAGGGTAGCTGGAGGTTGAAGATGACTTACGTGGCCTCTTCAACCAATAAGAGCGAGATAATTGAAATATTGTGATTGGTCTGACTTTCAGGACTCCAGTGCGTGCTTGTTGACCGTGGATCACCATACATCATCATTTTTGAGCCATCTAATGCGCCAACGTGTTTTAAGGAATTAGATCCAACGCCTCACATTATTTCAAAATTATTTATTTTTACAAAATTTGTTTTAAATTTGTTTTAATTTCAAAAATTCATAAATCTATTATTTTTTATCCAAATTATAAAAAAAATATAGAAAAATACTTTGAATTATTTCTGATTTTGTGAATATTTTTTCATTTTTTTATTTTAATGTTTGATATTTTTCATAATTTTTGTTTTCTTTTCTTTATTTTAATTATTTTAAAAATACTTCTTGGCATTTTTTAAATTCTAAAATTTTTATCAAGATTATTTTCTCTATTTTTGACTTTTCTGAATTTTTTCTAGAATTTTATTTTTTTCTACTATTTTTTATCTTTTTTCACTTATTTGAATAGTTTTAATTTATTTATTTTTTTTCTTCTAATTTTTCTTTGACACTTTGAATATAGTTTTCTATTTTCGCTTTTATCTTCATTTTAAAAACAATTTAAAAATCATTTTTCTTTTTATTTTATTCAATAAATGCAATTTATTTTTTAATATATTCGGACTATGTGATTGTTGATCATAAACTTCATTAACATCATTGGATCTTGAGTGTTGAGTTTAACTTCATCAAAATGGACGGGTGATTTTAATGATATTTTGATTAAATATTTTGATTCAAATATTCCCCTTCCCTCTTCATCTCATCCTCTTCTTACTTGTTCCACATGTTGGTAGAGAATGATCTACATATTATTTCTCTAAATATATGGTATATAGATTGCTATTTATCGATCTCAAAATAGGTGCAACTTCTACATAAGTCCGCTTACGATTGCTTAACATAGCCCTAAATTTTGTCTTGATTCGAGAAATGATCATTCGTGGCTCAAACATATGTTTGCAAGTCCAAGTATGTTTAATTTGAAACCTTTGATCCAATAACCTTAATGTTCATTGTTAGGAGGCTTTTGTCTTATCAATCCTCTAATGAATCTTCATAAATTTTGGATTAAGCGAATCATTTAAACATTGTTGGTCATTTATGGTTGCCTTGAAAATTTTGAAATGAATGATATACTAGACAAAAAGCAAATGAAACTTGTTGTTGAGAGGCTTTGATTTTATCAATCTTCTAATGAGTTTTCAAATGCAAGTTTCAAGATGGTCATTCAACTAACCTCTAATTTTTAACTCATTAATAATTGACTTTTATTTTTTATGCTTTTACTTTAAGCACCATTTACCTTAGCATTTTCATTTCATGTTATTTTCATCATTGCTCACTTGAGGATTTATCTTTATGTCATTTTTATTTTGTTCACTTGAACTTTTCATTTTCTTTTTGAAGATACCTAATAATCAACTTGAACAATAAATTTTTTTAATGTTACTTGGACTATTTGATTACAATCCTTGGCATTTTGGAGTTGTGGACTTCTTGACTTAGGAGTAGAGACCTTGATCTACCTTGGGATCTTTGTGACTTCTATTGTTACTTTGTCTGGAGTTTTTGGGGTTTACCCCGAGACATTGGGTTGTTTGTTTTCTTTGTGTGCAAGTTATTCTGATTATGTGTTTTTCTGTTATTGAGAATTCATCTGTATACAACTGTTACTATGCTCAATTTTTGTGAAGAGTTAATATCTTTGAAGCTTGGTTTTCTTAAGAGGTTTATTATCCTTGCTTGTTCGATTTCAACCCAAAGGATGAGAATTCTACACTGACTCATTGTGTCAAGTTTTGGTTTCTTGTTGGTTAGACGATTCTTTTCCCTAGCTTTTACCTTATGCTTTAGGATAGTCCCTTCATCTCCTCCCATTTTCTTTAATTTCAAAAAAAAAATTTCTTCTCCCTCCTTTTGAAAACTCTTTTTTGTTTTGAAACTTGAACCACTTTCACAATAAACTTGGACTTAGGTCCATGCATTTTCAAAAATATTTTCTTAATCAAATTTTAACCAACCTAAAAATATTTTGACATTTTTTTGTGAGAAGTCTAAAAGTTAATCAATCTCATTCAAACTATTTTTACTATTTTGGCTTTTATCTTTAAAACTTTCTCAAATGATTAGACTCTTGTCAATCCTTGTAGTGATGCGAGCTACTATACTTCTATGATATGTAGTGAAGTGAGACATTTTTCACTTGGGTGTTGAGCGAGGCTTTGTTGATTTTAAAATCCAAGCTATATCCTCCACTTTGAGATGACGCAAATTCTCCTTTCTCATAATCATGGATAGTAAGTATGTACTTTCACTCTAATAAGATGATGATGTCTCGTCTCTTAAAATTAACCAACACACTTGTGTTTTAAAATTTTTAAAGGTGAACTACGAGTACTCTGATCCCCTATTGCACGGAAGGTGGTATGTAGACACTAAAGGTTCACAACTGCGGCGAGTACAAAAATTATAAAATATATTTCTTTTCTCATCCCCACAATCTTTTTTATACAACTTTTATAGCCAAGATACATAAATTTTCAAAGAGGTTCCTCCAGAGTACCATAGATGTTTAAGATACTAATACCTTCCATTTGCATAACCAATCCCTGAACTTAGATTCTCTCCCCCTCTCTTTTGGGTTATTCGCTCTTTTCCCATTCCTCTGGAAACAATAAAGCGCGGTGACGATTTTTATTTGATCTGTGCGAGTTAAGTCAATCCAATGACTTAGTCTCAACATTTCTACCGTTACAATTATAAGCAACTTTTTACGATAGAAATATCAAAATATAATGTGTTTGAATTAGAGACTGAAATAGCGACCATTAACGATCATTTTTGGATTAAAGTTTGGTGTTCATCTTATGCGTTTGATTTAGCAACAACTTTTTTATTGCTATATAATTAATTAATATTAATAATATAAAATGACAAAATTTGAAACGTAACATATCTTGTCAGCAACTTTGTCACACCAACATCATCATATGTACACCTAATCACTAAAAACTACCACGTGGTGTGTCACATCATTATCCGTCAACACACATGATAGTTGAATGAATCATTAGTGTAGATGAAAAATTTTAAAAGAATTATTGTTTAAAAAAATATTTTGAGAAACTAATAGCAATAGTTGGTATATTAAAGAGACCGCAAATATATTTTACCCTAAAATAAAATAATAACATTTTTACTTTTTTTTTGAAATTTTTTATATATTTTATATTGGTTTTTTTTTTAATCTGATATAAATTCATAAATTTTGAGAAAATATTTTATTCAATAGGCTATATTTAGCAATTACTCAAACACTCATAAAGTTAATTATTCTCTATTCTTTGATAGATTCAATAGGCTATCAAGAAATAAACGGAACATCATTATTAATAATTCACAATAGATACATCATGAAATAAAATAAATACATTAACTAGCAATGGTCATGTTCAATGAAATTATGACAAAATAAAATGTGAAGCATCTAAAGCTAATAATGAAGGACTGCATTTTGCTGTCGCGCATTGTCACGCTGTCAAGCTTTTATGACCATCTGATCAAGATCAGATAGTTCTGATTTAAAATTAACATTGTTTCATTATTATATAAAAAACAATGTTGATTTTTTTTGGACCGTATGATTAAGATGTAAGATTATCAATTGACTGCTGCGTCAAAAAACTGATTGCAGTGAATTCGTTTTCTATACTGAGTTGCTTGAATTTCAATGCAAGCCATGACAGTACTTCACTGTGACATGAGCTCCAACATCTTCAACAAATTCATAAACAATAGAACTATAATGAATTTTAGGGAAAAAAAATAAAACAAACAAATGTTAATTGTTTTTTTTAGTTAAACCAAATAATTCACACGTTACAATCATAATGATTATGAAAGAAAAACAAAGTGAGTGTATTAGATTAGTGCAGAAACAGACATAAAGACAGATTGAATAAAAAATTCAACCCCCGTGAATGAGTTTGCTAAAAATGATACTCTAATTTATGCAACCTCTCATGGTTTATGATAAATTAGCTCTCTAATTTTATTTAAAATAAATGTTTTTAATTTAAATACTACATTTTTATAATTATATATTTTACAAAATATATATATATATATATATATATATATATATATATATATATATATATATATATATATATATATATATATATATATATATATATATATATATATATATATATATATATATATATATATAACCAACATGTATTGAGATGACATTGTATATATTATTGCTTTGTTCCATGATATGGTTTTTGAAAAAATAAAGTAAGGAAATACTAATCAATCTCTCCTTTATATAACAATTAAACAGACATGAATACATATTAAAAAAATATTATTTTGACATAGTAAATAGAGAAAAATTCAAAAGATTAGAAGAAATTGATGGAAGAAAAATGGTGTAATTTCAACTCTATTTATAGACGGCACCGGTATAAATGTAAAAGGCTCAGAGGGGACAGTACAAAGTTTATTTAAGATTGACAATATCCACTACAAAATAACTTGTGTTTTGCCACGTGAAAGCCACGTCGCTAACACCCAAATCACGTCACTACTCAAATTTTGCCACCTTAAGAAACACGTCGCTATTTAGTGCGTGGCAATCTTATTGCTGCGTGAAAAGCATGTCACCAAGTTGCCACGTGAAATTCACGCCGCAACATACTGTATAGGATCAAAACAATTCAGAGCAGAGCAGAGGGTCAGAGCAGGTTTACATTTATATTTACGTTAGCTGTAGCGACGTGTTTTTCACGTCACTAATTAGTGACATGAAAAACACGCCGCAACTTGTTTTATTTATAAAAAAAAATTATTTTGTGTTTTAAATATATTAATTCCGTTTTAATAATTAATATTATTTTTTGTTTTATTAAATTTATAAATTAAATATTATAATTTATTTATTAAATACAATATTATAAATCAAATTATCAAAAACAAAACTAAATATATCTAAATGTATAAATAAATATACTTAATATTATAAATTTAATAAACTCAAATTTAAATTTATATATAATATTTTTAAATATACCATATCATTATAAATTTATATTACACAAATAAAAAACTAAATACAAAATAAAAATAAAACTAAGCAGAATCATTAGAGTCGTCAGAAATGTCGGGAAGAAAGTCATCATTATTTTGGTGGTTATTATTTTGGCCACCACTGTTGGGATTTCTACCAAATGCTTGCATAAATTGTCGCATTTGCTCCTCCATATCAGCTTGCCTCTTCGCCATTGCCTCAATATGTCTATTATGTTCACCCCTCATTGCCTCCATTCGGGCATCCATTTGGGCCTTCAATGCCGCCTCACGATCTTCGAACTCGCGTCTAGCCAATTATCTTACCAGTTCTAACTGATCTGGTGTCAAATTTGTTTGACGTGACCCTCCTTCACCGTCTGCAGCTCTCTGATACAGATTTCTATCCCCACTCCTCAAGGTGCCTGTCAAATTTCCACCACCAAAAAAACACCCGTTAGGCCCCTTTCCTCCAACAACTTGACTTCAAATATAGAAATTCACATCTGGATGAACCGTTTTTTCTGGAGGAGGCGTATACTGAGGATTATGGGTCAGAAATTCTACAAGCAACGCCTGATAATCCTCCTACACATACAATAAAAAATCAAGTTAAATGTATAAGTAACATTAATGAAATTAAATGAAATAAAAAAATAATAAAAAATAAATAGCCACGTGATTGTAACGCCACAACTTATCAATTGCCACTCAATTTTCACGCCACAACATGTCACTTGCTACATGAAAATCACGTCACAAAATTGCTTAAAAAAATATATAAACATAAATTTACTTAATTACCAGGGCTTTTTTTGTGCGCTCGTCAGTAAATCCTCCTGATTTCTTTGTCCGAGTCTCCTTAACCAGCTCAGTCATCAATGGTTGTCTCCCCAAACGCTTAGCCTAAATATAAAAATTAACTTAAATTAATAATATGTTATAAATCCAAATATGACCTTAAAAAGTGTTAATAATTACCATGCGTCGAGCATGCTCAGCAGTACTAATACTTCCAACAGCATTAATGCAACCCCCTTTTTCCGATGCCCTCATCTTCTTTGCAGTTTCAGATTTAGCCTTAAATTCATCTGATTCCCAATACTTAAGAAGTTGTTCAAAAACTTCTTTGCCTATCCATTTGGGACGAATGCCCAAAATGTGCAAATTCTCTCTAACACGTCGTAGCATGTCAGAAAGTCGTCTTGAACTCCTCCCAAAATAAATTTTTTTTTACGTTGTTATGGTTCAGGGGATCCCAAACACATTTCGCCTGCAATGTTGTATGGCATTAAAATAAATTGTTAGATAAATTATAACAATAATGAAAAGGTCATTTAAATAAAAATAACTTAAGAAATAAATTAATTATACCTGAAATTGCTTGAACCATTCTTCTTTATCGGAAACTTCTCTAAAACTCTTCAAAATTTTTGTATAATTCTGCTGAATTATATAATTGATAACCTTAGCAGCAGTCCGACTCGGCCCGAAACTAAAACAACAATAATTTAATTAGCATAATTAATTATATAAAGTTATATTAAAAATGGAAATGTGTACTTATAAATAAAAATCAATAAATAAGAAATTTACGAGTTCCCTTCAGGCCATATCCAAAATCTCCCATCAATGGTATGAATCTCACTCGGATCATCATCCCCTCGATGATCTCTCCCATCTATCTGATCATCATCCACACCAAAATCGTCATCATCCGACTCTGTGTGGGATGTGAGGGTGCGACCAGTCTGTATGGGTCGTGAAGAGGTGGATCCTCCAGGCTGTTGGACGGATGGGGGCATCTGTGTAGGAAGTGGGGTGCTGGATCCTCCAAGTTGCTGCACGAATGAGGGCATCTGTGTGGGAAATAGAAAACTATGCTGGAAGGATGAGGGCACCTGTGTCTGCTGGAAGGATGGCACCTGTGTCTGCTGGAAGGATGAGGGCACCTGTGTCTGCTGGAAGGATGAGGGCACTTGTGTCTGCTGGAATGGTAAACCAGGTGGGGCCCCAGATGGACTAATAAAACATGTACTCCCAGATGGGAACTGAAGAGGACTATGAGATGATAGTAATGGAGTAAATGGCATAGTATTGTCCATGGACATATGATGAACCTGACTCTGCGGGGGAGGACACGTGGCTGAGTGAGGTGACTGGCATACTACTACCCTTGGACGCCTGGGCTTCCTACCACTATCACTAAGACCTTTACCCTTATTATCTTTGGGTGGCATTTTTACCTAATTAAAGAAAATACAAGTTAACATATACATATTCTCATGAATACATATTCATTAAATCATTCAATAAATGGTTCTTTGAGTAAAATTACAAGACACAATTCTCATGAACACATATTCATTAAATCATTCAATAAATGGTTCGTTAAGTAAAATTACAAGACACAATTCTCATGAATATAGGTTCACTATTCTGAATCGTCATGCTCGTCATCCATTTCATCATCGTCATCTGATGTGATACTATCCTCAGATCCAGAATCTTCATGATCTTCATCCTCATCAACTTGATTCCCCTCAACCATTGTATCAGACAAACTTGTAGTGTGTTCATCTGGAATCACATCATTAACTTCAACTTCATCAACTTGGTAAGCAACATCCTCCACTAGATCGTCAGTTTCAATATGACCCAATGGTTTTGTTTTTATTACAACACAACACCGTCGTTTATGTGGCACAAATGAAGGATAAGGAACATAATAAACTTGCCTAACAATATTTGACATTATGAAAGGGTCGTACTCTTTGTACCTCCGGTCCATTTGAATCTCAACAGTACCATATGTCTTATCTATTTTTGTGCCTCTAGTTGGATCATACCATTCACAATAAAACAAGACAACTTTATTTTCCGAGTCCAAGTAATTGTATACTAACTCGTAGATATGTTTAACAAAACCATAGAAGTCATCTTCACCACCATCTGTAACTCCTTTCACAAATACGCCACTGTTTATGGTTTTTTTCCCTTCAGTCCATTCATGAGTGTGAAATTTATATTCGTTCACGAAGTATGTGTGCCATTTGTTTGCACTTTGACGAGGGCCATTAGACAAGTTTCTCAAATGGAGTATTTCTGGAGTCGGTGCAACAACCCTATACAATTTCTCCTTGAACCATGTTGGAAATTGGGCATGAATGACACCAGATGTTGATTGTACACTGGTACTTTCAAAGTAGGCGTTGTTAAATTCCCTAAAAAGAAACACACTATAAGTTTCAAGGTAATCAATTTTATATATTCACACTGTAAAGAAAATTAAGAAGTTGGATTATGCTTACTCAAGATATGGTTTAACTTCAATGCAGTTGATCAAGACATGAACATATGCAGATTTCATTTCTTGTTGGGTCAACCAATGCTCACCCTTCTTTCCAGAGGGACGACCTGGAAGCCCGAAGACTGATAAGGTGTACTGACTTCTTTCGATAACATTTAGAGGATTCCTTATGATTCTTGGAGTTAACATCAAGTGCTTGAAATAGTAACTGCAAAAATGTGAAGTTTCTCGATGCAAGTAATATGCACATATTGATCCTTCAACTCTAGCTTTATTTTTCACTGATCGCTTTGAATCACCCATGAACCTTTCAAACGGATACATCCACCTATATTGAACAGGTCCTCCTAGATAAGCCTCATATGCAAGATGCACAGGTAGATGTTCCATGGAGTCAAAAAAACCAGGAGGAAATACTTGTTCCAACTTACAGAGAATGACTGGAATATTTTGGTCCAACTTAATAATGTCATCCACTCTTAAAGCTGAAGCACAAATATCTCTAAAAAATTGACTAATTTCAGTGAGTGGATTAAGCACATGTTTGGGTAGAGAACCGAACGCAATTGGTAGCAATTGTTCCATAAAAACATGGCAATCATGACTTTTCATACCATGCAACTTCCCAGTGTTAGCATCAGCACACCTTGCTAAATTTGAAGAATACTCGTCGGGCATTCTCAAACCTTTTAGCCATCCACAAACCGCTTTAGCTTCTTGGGGGGTCATACTGAAACAAGCTTTGGGTTTAAATAATTTTCCATTTGGTTGAGGCTTCAATTCCAACTCTTTACGATTACACCAAATTTCCATGTCTTGTCTAGCCTTCACATTATCTTTTGTTCTGTCTTTAACATCCATCACTGTGTTAAATACGTTATCAAAAAAATTCTTCTCAATATGCATAACATCAAGATTATGGCGCGACAAATTATCTTTCCAATACGGGAGGTCCCAAAATATACTTCTTTTTGTCCAATTATGTGTGACCCCATATCCTTCAATTCTACATGCTTTGCCAGTATCTATAAACTTTGGAAGTTCACAAACTTGGTTCCATATAGCAATTGGTGCCAGTCGAGGCAGAGGCAGATTTGTTACCCGTTCGTCCTTTTTGAAATTTGTCTTATTTTTTCTAAAGTTATGATTTGATGGTAGGAATCTGCGGTGACAGTCAAACCACGAGCTTTTCCCCACTTTTTCCAATGTAAACGCCTTAGTGCATTCCATGCAATGCGGACAACCCATTCTGCCATGCGTACCCCAACCAGACAACATGACATATGCTGGAAAGTCGTTAATGGTCCACATCAAGGAAGCTCGCATAGAAAAGTTTTGTTTACGGGATATATCATAAGTCCATTCTCCATTATTCCACAACCTCTTCAAATCATCAATTAAAGGTTGTAAGTACACATCAATTCCGGTTTTTGGACTCGACGGTCCTGGAATGACGCACGTCAAAAACATGTATGGTTTTGTCATGCATATCTCAGGAGGGAGATTGTAAGGGGTTACAATAACTGGCCAACAAGAATACGCACTTCCGGACGCTTGGACATATGGAGCAAAACCATCAGAGCATAATCTAAGCCTGGCATTTCTAGGTTCAGCGGCAAAATCAGGATGTACCTCATCAAAGTGCTTCCATGCATGGCCGTCAGATGGGTGTCGTATATTGCCTGGGCTTGTTTTGTTTGTATGATTCCATGTCATTTGACTTGCACTGTGCATTGAAGAAAACATTCTTTTTAACCTTGGTATTATCGGAAGATAAAACATGGACTTTACTGCTACCTGTTTTTGGTTACTGTTAATGGCTCTATTGCAAACTTTATATCTTGGACTATGACAAAACTTACATTCCTCTGACGATCCATCTTGAGTACCAAACTCGTTGTCATAAAACAACATACAACCATTAATGCAACAATCAATCTTTCTTACTCTTAAACCCAACTTCGACACTAACTTCTTTGCATCATAGAAACTCGCAGGCAAGTTGTCTTTCGTTGCAGTTGAGTCCAACATCATTTTTGCGAAGTGCTCCAAACACTGATCAGGAACATTCCAATTTGACTTGGAGGCCAATAATCTAACACACATTGATAGCTTTGAGTCTGACGACCCCTCAAACAACGGCGTATTCATCTCATTCAACAACTGATAAAATCTCTGCGCTTCCTCATTCGGCAACTCTTCCCCGTCAAAGTCTTCAGGTTGATCATAGGTCACGTTAACACCAAAAGCATCACCAACCATGTCACCTATTAGATTAAAGTTTTCTTCAAATTCCATAGGTGGTTGCATAATCGGTTGACTACTTGAAGCATCTGTGTTGCTAGTCTCTGGTACATTACTCGGCAGTGTTTCACCATGATGCGTCCAAACCCAATAATTTTCAATGAAACCTTTCCTATGCAAATGACGTGTTATTTCCTCTAGGTCACTTATTATATATCTACATCCACATTTAAGACAAGGACACCTAACTCCTCCTTCACTTCGACAACGTTCTTGGGCAAACGTCCACGTGATAAAACCATTAACTCCGTCTATAAAATTGGGTTTAAGTGCGCGTCTTCCTGGATATAGTCTATCGTACATCCAACTACGATAATACATATAATATTCCATTTACTGCAAATTTATATAATCAAAACCTATTTAATTAGAAATATTAATTAATCAACTTAATAATAATCCTAAACATATAAAATTAAAGATAAATATACGCTTTCAACAATATTTATAAACTCCTAAAAATATTTTTAAACACTTAAAATTTAATTTAAACACCTAAATTTTATAAACTCCTAAAAATTTAAAAACTTATTAAACTCCTAAAAATTTAATTTAAACACTTAAAATTTATAAATTCCTAAAAATATTTATTTATTTTTAAACACTTAAAATTTAATTTAAACACCTAAATTTTATAAACTCCTAAAAATTTAAAAACTTATTAAACTCCTAAAAATTTAATTTAAACACTAAAAATTTATAAACTCCTAAAAATAAAAAAACTTAAACTCCTAAAATAATTAAACTCATTCATCACAAATTAATAATTAATAATTATTATAAACTACATAATTAAACCTAACATTTAACTCAAATACGGAAAATATATATATAACCCAAATTCAACAATCTTAACCCAATGCAAATTAATCAAATTCAGAAAATATACTGTTGTACCCCAAAATTTGCCCTCCCATTTCCTCAACATTTTCTCATCACAAGACCCTTGAAGATCAAGATCCAGTTAGGGTTTCCTCTGCTCAAGACTTCTCCTTGCATTGTGAACTCAAATTAGGGTTTGTGTTTGCCCAAGGATGTTTTGACCCAAAATGCCTAAGATGACTTTCATACTTCATGTTGGACTCCCAAGTTTACCCATACCAAGTTTCAAGTCCTGATTCCAAGTTTTGCCCAGTCAATTGGACAGTTGACCTAGAAATCAGCTGTATTGAGGAAAAAGTCAACTGTGGCCAATTGACAGTCAAATCTCATGAAATTTGACCCACATCAACATATTGAACTCATATGAACCATTTGATCAAGTTTGGATCACAATTCCATAAGAAATTTGATCAGATCACCAAAAGGGCAAAATGGTCATTTTTAGGGTTTTGACTGCACAAAGGAAATTTTTGACTGTTTGACCTAGCCAAGGGCAAGCCAAGCTCACATATGGACCCAAGGACTCAATGAAATGGTTTTGACACATTCATCAAGCTCAAAAGATCCCAAGTGCACAAGATTGACAGTTGAATTTCCCAGTCAATTGATCAATTTTGACTGTGCACTGAAAAGTCAAACTTTGACTTTTTGGTCAAAATCAAGAGTCAAGATTCATTTTTCATCAAAACATGCCAAATCATGAAACTTGTTCACCAAGAAATCACAAAATGCAAATTAGGGTTAGAAAATGGAATTTTTCATAACTTAGAATTTTTCTAAGTTATGAAAAACCCTAATTTTTTCCCAACTTTGCCCCATCTTTTCACCAAGATCCATTTGGATTCAAACAAAAGTCAAAACATGAAAGTTGTATCTTGTTACATAATCTACAACTTTGATTCACAAAGTTTTCTCATTTGAAGCTTGTATCTCAAGTTACAATTTTTTGAATAAGGGCACTAAACCATTTTTAACTTAGTGAAATTTTAACCTATTTTGACAAGGTTTTCTACCCCACTTCAAGGCCATTTTTCATACCCTTCCACTTGGAATTTCAATTTGCATTTCAAAGATGGATTGTAGTACACATTTCAAGCTTTCCAAAATGTCCAAGAACTTCTCAAACAACCTCATAACTTGAGAGATTCGAATTTCACAAGTTGGCAAAAATTCACTTTTGTTCTTAACCAAGACATGTTCATAATCTTGCAAATTTGAACTCAGCTTGCTTTATGCTTGATTACAGGTCCTTGAACCATTCCATACTCAATAATTTAATGCATATTCAATGTGTTAAAGTGTTGTTCTTTGAGTGCAAGCATTGTATGCAAGATTAATCCTAAACTAGATAAAGTGAACTTTCCATTTTTGAAAAGATTAGCTTTATGTCAATTTAGAAATCCAACAAGTACAAGCTAAATCCTTTTGGCACATGATTATGGACAAGTTGCTCTGATCAAGAGAAGATTATGCAGCACATTAGGAGGCCCCCTACTGACCTAAACCATCAACTTGCCTTTGTTGCTTAAGAGAGAAGAAAAAGTCCATAACTTGTAACAACTATCATTTCAGCATAAGCACACAAGAACAAATCTATCAAACACATTCCAAAGAACATATCCAAGCTAACACACGAGTCTTTGGCCTTTCAAACACTCCCATTTCCATAATCACCTTGAAACTGCTCAAACAGGGCAACCCCTGCAGATTGAGTGCCATCTCTCAATCCCTTCAAGCATTCTTGCCCAAACCTGTTCCTCTACCTTCCTTACAACTTATGCAAGCTAACCATGACTTGAAACCTGACCTGTAACACCTCCAAGCCACTTCACCATTTTTAATTTTCTGTTTTGCAGTTGGAGTTCACTAGCTCGATCCAGGGAGTTTCAAGACAAAGTAGGACTTGGAAAAGCATCCTTACACTTCAAGGAAGCTATACAAGTCATCATTTCACTCTGAAACATCCTCCATTGCAAAGCTCGATTTCAACTGAACAGGTACATTCATGAAGTTCTATCTCTCTTATTAGGCATTGTTAGCTTTAGGTTTGTGAAGAAAATATGTCACAATCATAGCCCTGAATATGCTCATATGATTAGATTTCATTTATATTTCGTGTGCTTAGAGAATTTTATGTCTGAACATGGTAAAAAAATTAGGTCAGGATTTGGGAGAGAAGAAATTCTCTCTCATTTCTGAGAGCTAGCTTGACTTCTTTATATGTCTAGAACCGTGGTTTCAAGCTCTACAGGTTTCATGTTGGAAGATTTGGCAAAAGATCAAGGAATGAGAAGTTAGAAAACGCGTGTTTTTGAACAAGGAAGTGTTCTGAGGTTGAAGATGACAGGCTTAGTGGGCTGGGCTTGTGTCATCTTTCTTTTTGCACCACACATTTATTTTTACACCCCCTGAGCCCATTTGCTTATTTATTTGACTTTTTTTGACTTTTTCTTTTTTGATTGACTTTGTTTATTTTTTCTCATGATATAAAAAATATAAAAATATTTTTTCCATCCTTTTTTGAATATATGGCATATTTATTTGATTTATTTCTTTTGTTTATATATAAATATTATATATATACTATTATTAGAATAAATAGAAAAATAGTGTAAATACATTTTTTTTATTTTATTTTTTATTTACCTTCTGAAAATATTTCACATAAAAATACTTTTTTTATTTATTTTGTTAAAATATTAAATATATATTATTTTGTGTATAATGCATATTTAAGACTTAATGTGTGTGTGTGTATATATATATATATATATATATATATATATATATATATATATATATATATATATATATATATATATATATATATATATATATATATATATATATATATATATATATATATATATATATATATATATATATATATATATATATATATATATATATATATATATATATATATATATATATATATATATATATATATATATATATATATATATATATATATATATATATATATATATATATATATATATATATATATATATATATATATATATATATATATATGTTTATTAATATGTTTAAGTTAAAATATAAAAATATTTGAATTTTTCATTTTATTAATATTTGATACAAAAATACTTTTTTCATAATATGCTTCATTTTACTTTATTTTTATAAATAATAAATAAATATTTGTATTAAATTAGATAATAATACATTTTCTTTAAAATTAGGGTTTTTGCCCTAAAAGTTAAAAATACTCAAAATAATACTTTTTATTTTCTTATTTTATTTTACATAAACCATACTTTTCTCATACATATACAAAACATTTTTGCATCTTGCATTTTTATTCCATTTTTATTTATTTAATTATTGCAATTTATTTACTTTGCAAATATTCAAAAATGATGTAATAATTTAGATTTAAATTCTTGTCAATATCCCCATTTGAACATTTGCACCCCCCTTTCCCTATTTGGTTTTGTAATAGCTTAGTAAATTTATTTTCGCACTTTATACGCTTTCTAATAATAACATGTTAGAATTAGGGTTTGTGTGCGAAAAAACGATAAAAAATAGTTATGACCTAATCTCAAGATAAACAAGCATGAAAATGGACACACATCTCACACTTGCACCCCTAGGGTACTCCACTTTGTTGCCTTCAAATAAATGGGCCATATTGTATGTTGAACTTCTTTGGGCAAAGCAAACAATTTGAATGATCATAGTCCCTCGATAAAACTTTTCAAAACAAACAAAAATAAATGATCAAGTCCCTTAAAGAAAATTGCCCAAAGACATTTAACGCCGTTGCAATTATGGTCTAAACGATGACCCGCGCCTGTCCCTTTCACATCCTAACATAAGGTTTTCCACCAAATACAATGGTGGAACAAACTTGTTAAAAGGGTTAAAACATAGCAATAATCTTTTGAGAAATTTAGGAGTAGATAACCTCTTAGTTACTTGAATCAAACTTGCAAAAACAAAACGCTTGCCTATTTTTCAAACCACACATCACTACACTTTCAAAACAACTTTCAAAAACAAATGAAAACCTTTTTAAAAGACATACATCTTTGTATACATCCCCACATGGATCATTACAAAGGTTGCCACCACATTGGCCTCTTTTCAAAACCTTTTCAAACCCACACACTCAAACACCATTTAAAACAATTGAAAACCAAAAGGCAAGTGATCTAAGCAAGTAACTAAGAGCCCATGGATAACCATGGATAGAAAGGGTGCTAATACCTTCCCTTTCTATAATCTACTCCCCGAACCCAAGAAAACATCTCAAAAGGTTTTTGCTGTGCTTTTTAACCTTTCCTTAGGATAAAATAAAAAGTCCGTGGCGACTCTTGCTCAACCGCACATTTGCGAATACAAACGCAAAACACTAGTCAGTTCTCCCACCGTATCACAGAACTGGCGACTCTGCTGGGGAATATATAAAAGTGGAGTAACCTTAGGGCTTAGATCACCTTTGTTTTCAATTGATTGTCTTGTTTGATTTTACATTTTGTGGGCTTTGTATCGGAGTTTTATAGATCCTAACCCGGATCTGGGGATACCTTCTTAGGAAGTAGCAACAAGGCTGTGAGGGAAATGTGCGGGGTATACCGACATGGTTGAAGCAGTCTGCTACGTTGATGTGGCACTTTGGTGTGTACCGGTAACCCTTGAGTTCAGTCAAGGAGAGTATGGGGCCGCCGCGTGGTGTCGTGAAGCATCAACTGACCTTTGGAACCTTAATTGAACCATCTTGGCCCTTTTTAGGGTAGTGAGATAACTGACTTTGGTGCAGTCCGAGGTTGGTTGATACTCGATACTACACTCAATTGAGGGTTGCTTTCCTGGGATATTTCGGTCGCCAGTTCAGTGGCTAAATCGAAACGATGAACAATGAAAGTAATCCAGTGATATTGGGACCCTTAGAACCCGGTTACTTCTAATAGGACAGGTTGAGCCCACCAAACTTCAAGAGGGTAATACCCAGACCCCATGCAGGCCTAAACTCTAAGGGTTTGTCTTGTGTGACTTGTGTGCCTTACCATGTTTGCCTTTGTGAATATTTGTGGTGTGTTTAATCATAACATCATGACATCATACAACATCATGTGCATTGACTAACCATTTCAAGGGTTTCGAATCTTCATCTTTGTTCTTGTTTTATAGGACATGGAAACTGCTCGCAGAAAGACAATTCAGATTAGCCTTGTAAAGATCCCTCCTCAGCTTAAAGAGCTTATGTCCAGGATTCCCGAGGGTTCTTCATTCAGTGAGAGACATGGAAGACTCATCAGCTTGGTTAACACCAACATTGAGGAAGATTTGATAAAGGTCCTATTCCAGTTCTTTGACCCTCTTCACCACTGTTTCACTTTCCCTGACTATCAGTTGGTACCCACTTTGGAGGAATTTTCTCAACTCCTGAGAATTCCTATCCTCAATCAACTACCCTACAACGGTACGGAAGAGGAACCCAAGCTTGAAGAGATTGCTAAAGCCCTGAAACTTACAACCGTCTGACCTCAAGGGACATTGGGAAGTTAGAAGTGGTATCAAGGGGTTCTTAGCCATGTTTCTGTTCGAGAAGGCCCAAGAATGTTGGAACTCCCTTGACCTACAAGCTTTTGAAGAAGTTATGGCCCTCCTTGTCTATGGTTTGGTGCTATTCCCTAACCTAGATCAGCTTATTGATATCAGTGCTGTCCAGATCTTCATAACCAGGAATCCTATACCTACGTTGCTGGGGGACATCCTTCACTCATGTTACACTCGAACCATGAGAAGAAGGGGTGTCCTTATGTGTTGCACTTCTCTCCTGGGAAGGTGGTTTATTTCGCACCTTCCACAATCAGTTTTGAAGAACGAGCGGGGTTTGAGATGGTCACAACGGTTAATGACTCTCACGCATGCAGATATACATTGGTGCCCTAGGTCCAGGGAAGACGTCACTATCATTGATCGTTGCGGGGAGTACCCTAATGTTCCTTTATTTGGAATCAAAGGAGGTATTACTTACAACCCATGCCTGGCTTGGAGACAGTTTGGTTATGCTCGGAGGGACGGCCCTCATGACATGTTAATTCCTAACATAGTTTTTGAGTTCGACAACGATACTCAAGGACTTCATCAGAGATTTATCAGAGCTTGGAGGATGCCAAATAGGATAGACAGCAAGGCACTGGGGCACAGGAACTCCATCCCGTTGGAACCTTATCTCAAGTGGGTACGAGCCCGCTCCCAGAAGTTAGTAATGCCTTATCCTCATATGCTCCCTGTGATCAAAGAACCAGTCTTGGAAGGAGAGGTGTCCTACACCATTCAACATCCTGACATGCCCACGTCCTGGGAAGAGATGCAGAAGAGCTGGATCCAGCTTAAGGAAGAACGGAATTCTCTTGAGACCAGTCTACATGCTAGTGAAAAGAAGGTCCTGGAACTCACCCGCCTACTGCACGAGGAGAGGAATCTCAACACCTACATCGCACCAAAGAGGATGCGCAATGTTTTTTTGCCTTGAGGAGTCATTTTGTAATATTTGGCCCATGGGGCATTTATGTACTAACGAATTTCTCCTTATTAATATGATGTGCGTTCCTTTTTGTCTACAACAAATTTTGAATGTTCTAAATCCTTGAATGCATTGCATACATACGCATTCCATTGCACCATATGCATAGCAGGTACCCTATTTCACAGGTTGCTTAATTTTCTTCGCTGTTTGTGTGAACAGTCATCATGAATCCAGACTCATCCAGTGAGCAAGCAATCAAGGCCCTTCAGGCCCAAAGTGCACAGTTTCAAGAAATGGTCCTAAGCCTAGCCCAGGGTCAGCAAGAGTTGAAGACTCTACTCCTGAAGAAGAAGAAGAAAAAGAGGACTGCATTGTTCAACACCGGACGCAGATTTGGGAACACACTCCATAATGAAGCTGATCCAACTACTTCTTCTGCTGAGAAAAACAGTCCCCAAGGGGGAGGAGCTCCTAGTCCTGCAGTCTCCGACAACGAGACGGACTATAACGACGAACAATACCCACCCGCTGCTGACAGATACAAGCAATTGGAGGACCGCTTAAGCGCCATGGAAATTCAGAATGTGCCGGGGCTGGATTTCGGAGATTTGGGGTTATCTTCTGGGGTAGTAATTCCACACAAGTTTAAGGCGCCTGCCTTCGCCATGTATGATGGGGTCTCCTGCCCAAAGCTGCATCTAAGGTCGTACGTAAGGAAGATCCAACCTTATACGGCGGGTAAGAACCTCTGGATTCACTTCTTCCAAGATAGCCTCTCGGGGTCACAGCTTGAATGGTTCTACCAACTAGATGGAACTAGCATCCGACACTGGGAAGATTTGGCAACCGCATTCTACAGACAATACCAATACAATTCTGATCTCGCTCCTACACGTACCCAACTTCAGGGTATGTCTCTAGGAACGGGTGAAGGGTTCAAAGAGTACGCTCAAAAATGGAGAGATTTGGCTGGCAGGGTGCAGCCTCCATTGACTGATCGAGAGCTGGTTGATATGTTCCTAGGGACGTTGTCTGGTCCGTTTTTCAATCATTTGGTTGGTAACTCCTCCGCTGGGTTTACAGATTTGATATTGACGGGAGAAAGAATTGAAGCTGGCATCAGGTCAGGCAAGATACAAAAGGCTGCCTCCACTAGTGCTGAGAAGAGGCTGTTTAAGAAAGAAGCAAGTGTCGTCTATGGTACTAGAAGACAAGTCAAGACCGAAAGTCGCCAAGCCGTCAATGCTTTGGTCATCTCAAAACCTGTTGCTGCTCCTCAGCAGTATAATCAACAAAGAAGCGAAAGGCCTAAGAGGCAGTATACTCGACTGAGTATGACCTTATCTCAAATTTTACCCCAACTGCTATCCACCAACCTGGTGACCCTCAAAGAAGCTCCTAAGGTCGTCAACACTACGTCTCCTAAGTATAACCCAAATGCCCGGTGTGCTTATCATTCTGATAGTCCCGGGCACACTACTGATGATTGCTGGGCCTTGAGAAACAAAGTACAAGATCTGATCGACGCAAAGGAGATTCAGTTCGAAGCGCCGGAGAGACCAAATGTTGTAACTGCTCCTATGCCCCAGCATAGAGTAAATGCCATTGAGGAAGAAGTGTATGCTGTTTCGGTAAATGAAGTTGTCACCCCTCTGAAGACCGTCAAGAAGAACCTACTGCGGGCCGGTTTATTTCCGGGTTGCAGTGAAGGTTGCCTGTTCTGTGCTGTTTCCCTATCTGGTTGTCCCTTGCTGAGGTTAGGCGTCCAAAGCCTAATGGATAGCAAGGAGATTCTATTCAAGAAGTCTGCTGTTCAGTTGGTTCCGGTAAAAGAAGTTTCTGTGGTTACCATCTTCAATAATCCAATCAAGGCTCTCCCGAAGAAGCCTGTTCAAATCATGATTGTTGCACCTGTGGTTATTACTGTTCCGGGGCCTCTCCCCTACGTATCTGATAAAGCTGTCCCCTGGCATTATGGGGCGGACGTATATATGAATGGAATCAAACAAGAATTCGACGCTGGCGCCAGTATCTGCGATATCACTGGTCCAGCCAAGGTCACCCGCAGTGGCAGGCTCTTCTCGCCTGACATTGCACCGCCCGCTATTCGACCCGCTATTCGAAAACCCCTCCTTATAACACCTACAAGTTTACCTGTTCCTGCTACTGATCAAGTTGTTTCCCCTGCTGCCGAGTCATCTAATGCTCGGGGCAAAGGGATTGAAGAAGAGCCTGCCCGGATGGAGGCACCGACACCTATAACTGCTGAAGCCTCCCAACAAGAAATGGAGGAAATCCTAAAGATAATAAAGAAGAGTGACTTTAATGTTGTCGAGCAGCTAGGGCATACGCCCTCCAAGATCTCCATGCTCTCCTTGCTCCTGTGCTCGGAGGCCCATGCTAAGGCCTTGATCTCATTCCTCAAGACGGCCCATGTGCCACAGGAGACATCTGCGGTCCAGTTCACTGATTGCGTAGCAAATCTGACAGCAGACAATGGCTTGGGTTTTTCAGATGCTGACCTGACTGCGAAGGGAAGAGACCACAATGATGCCCTGTATGTCTCCATCGAATGCAGGGGCACTACTCTGGCGCATGTATTGGTGGATACTGGTTCTTCCTTGAATGTCCTACCGAAAAAGGCTTTAGATCGTCTGGATTATGAAGGCCTAGAATTGAAGCCCAGCAATATCATCGTCAGGGCCTTTGACGGTTCAAAGAGGATGGTTCATGGAGAGGTTGACATCCCTATTCGTGTGGGCTCTCAGGTGTTCGACTCTACTTTTTATGTGATGGATATACGTCCATCATACTCTTGTCTACTGGGTCGACCTTGGATCCATAAAGCTGGGGCAGTGACCTCTACCTTGCACCAGAAGCTGAAGTACCCTGTCAGAGGGAAGATCGTCACTGTGCAAGGAGAAGAGGAGTATATGGTGAGCCATTTGAATTCCTTCAGATACATTGAGATGGACGGAGAGTTTATTGAAACCCCCTTTCAGCATTTCGAGGAGGTGCATCCAATTTCAGCAGCAGCAGAAACAACAGTCGAAGAGAATGTTTCCTTGAAGATGGCTTCCCTAAGGGATGCCCGGGCTGTGGTTCAGAAAGGCAATTGTGCAAACTGGGGTCAGCTTCCTGACTTCACTCAGAAGAACGACAAGTTTGGGCTGGGCTTTACTGCAGAGGCTCAGAGGGCTGTGCGCAAGGAGAAGATCAGAAAGGCTCCGGTGTTTATCTCCAGCTCAAGGGTGAATGCTATTGAGGAGGATGTAGAGGAAGCAGAGTTTGACAGTTGGATCTACCCGACTACCAGCGACGGACCAAGCAACTGGACGGCAAAGGATTTTACCCCTATCACATTTGTCACGCAGTAATTAATTTCTTTTGATTTCCAATTTGTAACAAACAATATGTTAAAACTTTGTTGGCTCGGTGTCCTACCCGGGGCATCGTAGCTCCATTTGTGAGGGCTTTTTGTATGACATTTTCATATATCATCAATCAAAACATTGGACGTTTATTGCATTTCAAATCTTGTGCTCTTTTCCTTTCTGTGTTATATATATTGCAAAACAGCTATATTTACACACACTCACTTATACAGGTTTCAATCCACTCTGGATCTCACTGGTAACAGCTCTGCTACCGCCAGTTACGACTTCGAAAATTCGATCAACTTGGCCGAGGACGAAGGTGAAGATGATTGCGAAGTGCCTGGTGAACTCGCAAGACTGCTACTCCAGGAAGAGAGAGCTATTCAGCCACATGAAGAGCCGGTGGAGACAATTAACCTGGGTACCGAGACAGATAGGAAAGAGGTCAAGATTGGTGCCAATCTAGAGCTCAGCGTGAAGCAACGATTGATCCAGATGCTACAGGATTACATGGAGATTTTTGCTTGGTCCTATGAAGATATGCCTAGTTTGGATGCCGACATTATAGTTCACCACCTGCCGACCAAAGAAGATTGCCCTCCGGTAAAGCAAAAAGTCCGACGGATGCGTCCAGAGATGTCTGAAAAGATCAAGGCCGAGGTTATGAAACAATTTGATGCCGGGTTCCTTGCAGTGACTTCTTACCCTCAGTGGGTCGCCAATATGGTGCCAGTACCGAAGAAAGACGGTAAAGTCAGAATGTGTGTTGACTACAGGGATCTGAACAGGGCCAGCCCCAAGGATGACTTCCCCCTACCTCACATTGATGTCCTTGTCGACAATACAGCTCAACACAAGGTGTTCTCCTTCATGGATGGTTTTTCAGGGTATAATCAGATCAAGATGGCTCCAGAAGATATGGAGAAGACTACCTTTGTGACTCAGTGGGGCACCTTCTGTTATAAGGTCATGCCATTCGGATTGAAAAATGCTGGGGCAACCTATCAACGTGCCATGGTTGCTTTATTTCATGATATGATCCATCATGAGATTGAGGTATACGTTGATGACATGATTGCAAGGTCTCAAACTGAGGAGGAGCACCTTGACCATCTGAGGAAGTTGTTTGACCGACTCAAGTTGTACAAGCTGAGGTTGAATCCCAACAAATGCACCTTTGGGGTAAGATCCGGAAAATTGCTAGGTTTCATTGTAAGTGATAAGGGTATCCAGGTGGACCCTGCCAAGGTAAAAGCCATACAAGAGATGCCGACTCTAAAGACAGAGAAAGAAGTCAGAGGCTTCCTGGGACGACTGAATTACATTGCCCGATTCATCTCACATCTGACTGCTACTTGTGAGCCAATCTTCAAATTGCTGAAGAAAGATCAAGTAGTACGCTGGAATGATGAATGTCAGGCCGCCTTTGAAAAGATAAAGGAATATCTCCAAGAGCCACCCATTCTTATGCCACCGGTGGAAGGAAGACCTCTGATACTATACTTGACAGTGCTTGACAATTCAATGGGGTGTGTGCTGGGGCAGCATGACGAGTCTGGCCGAAAAGAGCACGCTATTTATTACTTGAGCAAAAAGTTTACCGACTGTGAGTCTCGTTACTCACTGCTTGAGAAAACTTGATGCGCTCTTGTATGGGCTGCTCGCCGGCTGAGACAGTATATGCTGACTCACACCACTTTATTGATTTCAAAGATGGATCCCATCAAGTACATATTTGAAAAGCCCGCTCTGTCTGGAAGAATAGCGAGATGGCAAATGATCTTGACAGAATATGACATCCAGTATACAACTCAGAAAGCAATTAAGGGAAGTGTACTGGCGGATCATTTGGCACACCAACCTGTGGACGATTACCAATCATTGAACTTTGATTTTCCGGATGAAGATATCATGGTGGTAACTGACTGTGAGGTACCTGGACCGGATGAAGGACCTGAGGAAGGATCCCGATGGTCTATGCATTTTGATGGAGCCTCCAATGCTTTGGGTAACGGCGTCGGCGCTGTAATCATATCTCCCAAAGGAACTCATACTCCCCTCACCGCCCGATTATGTTTCAGCTGCACCAACAACATGGCAGAATATGAGGCATGTATCATGGGTTTACAAGCTGCAATCGATTTGAGGATCAAGTTTCTAAGTGTCTTCGGAGATTCCGCTCTCGTGATCAATCAGATCAAAGGCGAGTGGGATACGAAACACCCGAATCTTATTCCTTACAAGGAGTATGTGTCGACCCTGCTTCCCCACTTTGAAGAGATAACTTTCGAACACTTCCCTAGAGAGGAGAATCAGCTAGCGGACGCCCTATCCACGATGTCTTCAATGTTCAAAGTTAAATGGGACAATGAGGCTCCCCGAATCATAATCTGGAAGTTGGATGAACCGGCATACTGCTGCGAGCTCGAGGCTGAGAAAGTAATTGAAAAACCCTGGTATCATGAGGTGAAGAGGTACTTGGAAGCTTAGGAATACCCTGAAGGTGCGTCTGTCAATGATAAGAAGTTCATGAGGAGGTTTGCTGCAAAATTCTTCCTCAGCAACGACATTCTCTACAAACGGAATCATGATTCAACTCTGCTACGTTGTGTGGATAAGGCAGAAGCAGAGAAAATCATGATAGAACTGCATGAAGGCACATTTGGAACACATTCCAGTGGACACACCATGGCTAAGAAAATCCTTCGGGCAGGATATTTTTGGTCCACAATGGAAGCCGATTGTTACCAACACTCCCGAACTTGTCATAAATGCCAGATCTATGCTGACAAGGTGCATATCCCGCCGGTTCCTCTGAATGTCCTGACGGCACCTTGGCCTTTTGCAATGTGGGGCATCGATATGATCGGTGAGATCCGACCGACGGCATCCAATGGGCATCGCTTCATCTTGGTGGCGATCGATTACTTCACAAAATGGGTTGAGGCAGCTTCCTATGCCACAGTAACCAAGAGCGTCGTGGCACGTTTCATCCGGCATAATCTGATCTGTCGGTACGGCATCCCGGAAATAATCATTACAGACAATGGTACCAATCTCAACAACAAAATGATCACTGAGCTCTGTGAACAATTCAAGATACAGCACCACAATTCTTCTCCCTACCGGCCGAAGATGAATGGGGCTGTAGAGGCAGCCAATAAAAATATCAAGAAAATTGTGCAGAAGATGACAGTGACCTATAAAGATTGGCACGAGATGTTACCGTTCGCTCTTCATGGGTACCGCACCTCAGCAAGGACGTCAACCGGGGCAACTCCCTTCTCCTTGGTCTATGGCATGGAGGCAGTCTTGCCAATTGAAGTCCAGATACCCTCTCTCCGGATAATGAAGGATGCAGACTTGAATGAAGATGATTGGATCCAGACTCGACTTGATCAATTGAATCTGATTGACGAAAAGAGGCTCACTGCTATCTGTCATGGTCAGACGTATCAAAAACGGATGATTAGGGCATTTAACAAGAGAGTCAGACCACAAGAGTATCAAGTTGGGGACCTGGTAATCAAACGCATCATCCTTCCTCAAAGTGATCCCCGGGGCAAATGGACCCCTACATACGAAGGGCCATTTGTGGTTAAACGTGTGTTCTCAGGAGGAGCCATGATCCTGACCACCATGGATGGTGACGACCTTCCTCATCCCGCCAATGCAGACATAGTGAAAAAATACTACGCATAAATAAAAGACCCGCTAGGTTGACATACCTAGGCAAAAATAAGGGCTTCCCGGCGAACCAAAAGGGTTCGGGCAAAAATAAGGGATGAAATGAATAAAAATCTGTACACCCGGCAAGTCGAAAACCTGAAAGGGCGGCTTGGGCAAAAATGGGTATCCCGGTGGACTCAAAACCCGAAAGGGCGGTCCAGGCAAAAGTTAGGGATAAAAGCGTAACACTATGTCTCATTGGATCACTTCGCATCCGGAATTCGGCATCAACTATCTGGCTCAGATTTCGGCATCGACCAATCAGCTTCATCTTCAACTAGGTAGTAAAGCGATGAGACGTTCGAAGACATAAAGGCAATAGCAGAGTTGGAACCCAGTGGGATTGTTCACATAGCTGTTTTGTTTCCTTTTTCAAATTGTAAACTCTATATTATTTGGCGGCGTCCTCTTACTAGGATGTCAGCCTCTTGTACAAAAACGCCTATTCACAGGCAAAGTTTAAATTAATACAAATTCACTTGTCCATACAAATTACCATTGTTTTCCTTTTTCTGTTTTGTCTTGCGAAGAACGTCCAATGTTCATTTTTGATATATGCATTTGACATTAAATTGCTGATTCGTAAATGTTTACATATAAAACAAGAGATTGATTACAGGTGACATCAGAGACAGGGGCAATGTGAAGTTGTCTAATGCAGTCTGGTTGTTTTGTCCGCCAAAGCGCCAAGGTAGGTTCAACCGAAGAATGTGGCCAAATCATCTCAACTCCCCGCAGAGTAAAACAAGATTCAGCAATACTTTCCTCAAGCAGAGTTGACTCCCCGTCAATCCTGAAAAAGCACAACATTCCCCGGCAGGTCTTAAACCTCATCCCCAGTAGATTCTGGAAGCTTATCCCCTGCAGAATACGGACGTCTCTCCCGAGTTTTATTTAGAGTTATTTCCTCACAAGGACTTATAACTGGGTTATCCTCAGCTAAAAACCACGGAAGACCGCCCTCGGCAAGTTCCTTCAATCCCCAGCGGAGTTTATCATCATTATCCCCAGCGGAGTCCATCATTAAAGTCCTCAGCAGGCCTCTTATCAAAACTTCGGCCAAGTACCTCTTCCACAGAGCAACTCCCCGGCCGTTCGTCAAGGATTTATGTTCCTAAGACGAAATTACATTCATGAACATTTCACATTTTCATACATCTTGCTTACATATATGATAAAGTGCATACAACACCATCTCATGTTGAACATCATGACATCGTGCATATCATACATCATGTCATTGCATACAACTTATGTTTTTGCCTTTTCAGGAAAAAGACAATCCCAAAAAACAACTACCTTCAACTGTCACAATTCCAGATTCGATACCTGTATCTAGCCAGGGCACATCTGAGAGTGATCAGTTTCCAGACTCGATTCCTGTATCTAGCCAGGGCACGTCTGAAGAGTTCGAAGATTCGATTCCTGTATCCAGCCAGGGCATATCTAGCAACTATCGCAACGCCAGATTCGATTCCTGTATCCAGCCAGGGCATATCTGTTGACCACGTTTCCAGACTCGATTCCTGTATCTAGCCAGGGCATGTCTGAAGAGTTCGAAGATTCGATTCCTGTATCCAGCCAGGGCACATCTATTAACGATTATTTCCAGATTCGACTCCTGTATCCAGCCAGGGCGCATTTGTGAGCAACCAATTGTAGATTCGATACCTGTATCTAGCCAGGGCATATCTGCATAAGGAGACTGAAGATCAAACACCTGTAACAAGCCAGGAAAACATCCGTCTTTCTCAAATACGCAAGTTCTCGCTAAGGAATCTCTTACGCGATCGACACTTCCAAATAGCAACTATAAGCCCATTCCCGACAAGGTTCTGTCACATATCCAGATGGCATCTATAAGCCCATCCCCCTATCCACCATCTCTCCAAATGGCATCTATAAGCCCATTCCCGACACCACGTTGTTGAGACTCCAGCATGCGAGTGCAAATTTCCGGGCACTCTAGTGTCCAATCTCCTTTTACCCTCGAGTCACGAAAGGCAAAATTGCCAATCTAACTCTTCAGGTCCAAGAAGATTGAACAGGGGCAACTGTTGTACCCCAAAATTTGCCCTCCCATTTCCTTAACATTTTCTCATCACAAGACCCTTGAAGATCAAGATCCAGTTAGGGTTTCCTCTGCTCAAGACTTCTCCTTGCACTGTGAACTCAAATTAGGGTTTGTGTTTGCCCAAGGATGTTTTGACCCAAAATGCCTAAGATGACTTTCATACTTCATGTTGGACTCCCAAGTTTACCCATACCAAGTTTCAAGTCCTGATTCCAAGTTTTGCCCAGTCAATTGGACAGTTGACCTAGAAATCAGCTGTATTGGGGAAAAAGTCAACTGTGGCCAATTGACAGTCAAATCTCATGAAATTTGACCCACATCAACATATTGAACTCATATGAACCATTTGATCAAGTTTGGATCACAATTCCATAAGAAATTTGATCAGATCACCAAAAGGGCAAAATGGTCATTTTTAGGGTTTTGACTGCACAAAGGAAATTTTTGACTGTTTGACCTAGCCAAGGGCAAGCCAAGCTCACATATGGACCCAAGGACTCAATGAAATGGTTTTGACACATTCATCAAGCTCAAAAGATCCCAAGTGCACAAGATTGACAGTTGAATTTCCCAGTCAATTGATCAATTTTGACTGTGCACTGAAAAGTCAAACTTTGACTTTTTGGTCAAAATCAAGAGTCAAGATTCATTTTTCATCAAAACATGCCAAATCATGAAACTTGTTCACCAAGAAATCACAAAATGCAAATTAGGGTTAGAAAATGGAATTTTTCATAACTTAGAATTTTTCTAAGTTATGAAAAACCCTAATTTTTTCCCAACTTTGCCCCATCTTTTCACCAAGATCCATTTGGATTCAAACAAAAGTCAAAACATGATGTTGTAGCTTGTTACATAATCTACAACTTTGATTCACAAAGTTTTCTCATTTGAAGCTTGTATCTCAAGTTACAATTTTTTGAATAAGGGCACTAAACCATTTTTAACTTAGTGAAATTTTAACCTATTTTGACAAGGTTTTCTACCCCACTTCAAGGCCATTTTTCATACCCTTCCACTTGGAATTTCAATTTGCATTTCAAAGATGGATTGTAGTACACATTCCAAGCTTTCCAAAATGTCCAAGAACTTCTCAAACAACCTCATAACTTGAGAGATTCGAATTTCACAAGTTGGCAAAAATTCACTTTTGTTCTTAACCAAGACATGTTCATAATCTTGCAAATTTGAACTCAGCTTGCTTTATGCTTGATTACAGGTCCTTGAACCATTCCATACTCAATAATTTAATGCATATTCAATGTGTTAAAGTGTTGTTCTTTGAGTGCAAGCATTGTATGCAAGATTAATCCTAAACTAGATAAAGTGAACTTTCCATTTTTGAAAAGATTAGCTTTATGTCAATTTAGAAATCCAACAAGTACAAGCTAAATACTTTTGGCACATGATTATGGACAAGTTGATCTGATCAAGAGAAGATTATGCAGCACATTAGGAGGCCCCCTACTGACCTAAACCATCAACTTGCCTTTGTTGCTTAAGAGAGAAGAAAAAGTCCATAACTTGTAACAACTATCATTTCAGCATAAGCACACAAGAACAAATCTATCAAACACATTCCAAAGAACATATCCAAGCTAACACACGAGTCTTTGGCCTTTCAAACACTCCCATTGCCATAATCACCTTGAAACTGCTCAAACAGGGCAACCCCTGCAGATTGAGTGCCATCTCTCAATCCCTTCAAGCATTCTTGCCCAAACCTGTTCCTCTACCTTCCTTACAACTTATGCAAGCTAACCATGACTTGAAACCTGACCTGTAACACCTCCAAGCCACTTCACCATTTTTAATTTTCTGTTTTGCAGTTGGAGTTCACTAGCTCGATCCAGGGAGTTTCAAGACAAAGTAGGACTTGGAAAAGCATCCTTACACTTCAAGGAAGCTATACAAGTCATCATTTCACTCTGAAACATCCTCCATTGCAAAGCTCGATTTCAACTGAACAGGTACATTCATGAAGTTCTATCTCTCTTATTAGGCATTGTTAGCTTTAGGTTTGTGAAGAAAATATGTCACAATCATAGCCCTGAATATGCTCATATGATTAGATTTCATTTATATTTCGTGTGCTTAGAGAATTTTATGTCTGAACATGGTAAAAAAATTAGGTCAGGATTTGGGAGAGAAGAAATTCTCTCTCATTTCTGAGAGTTAGCTTGACTTCTTTATATGTCTAGAACCGTGGTTTCAAGCTCTACAGGTTTCATGTTGGAAGATTTGGCAAAAGATCAAGAAATGAGAAGTTAGAAAACGCGTGTTTTTGAACAAGGAAGTGTTCTGAGGTTGAAGATGACAGGCTTAGTGGGCTGGGCTTGTGTCATCTTTCTTTTTGCACCACACATTTATTTTTACACCCCCTGAGCCCATTTGCTTATTTATTTGACTTTTTTTGACTTTTTCTTTTTTGATTGACTTTGTTTATTTTTTCTCATGATATAAAAAATATAAAAATATTTTTTCCATCCTTTTTTGAATATATGGCATATTTATTTGATTTATTTCTTTTGTTTATATATAAATATTATATATATACTATTATTAGAATAAATAGAAAAATAGTGTAAATACATTTTTTTTATTTTATTTTTTATTTACCTTCTGAAAATATTTCACATAAAAATACTTTTTTTATTTATTTTGTTAAAATATTAAATATATATTATTTTGTGTATAATGCATATTTAAGACTTAATGTATATATATATATGTTTATTAATATGTTTAAGTTAAAATATAAAAATATTTGAATTTTTCATTTTATTAATATTTGATACAAAAATACTTTTTTCATAATATGCTTCATTTTACTTTATTTTTATAAATAATAAATAAATATTTGTATTAAATTAGATAATAATACATTTTCTTTAAAATTAGGGTTTTTGCCCTAAAAGTTAAAAATACTCAAAATAATACTTTTTATTTTCTTATTTTATTTTACATAAACCATACTTTTCTCATACATATACAAAACATTTTTGCATCTTGCATTTTTATTCCATTTTTATTTATTTAATTATTGCAATTTATTTACTTTGCAAATATTCAAAAATGATGTAATAATTTAGATTTAAATTCTTGTCAATATCCCCATTTGAACATTTGTACCCCCCTTCCCCTATTTGGTTTTGTAATAGCTTAGTAAATTTATTTTCGCACTTTATACGCTTTCTAATAATAACATGTTAGAATTAGGGTTTGTGTGCGAAAAAACGATAAAAAATAGTTATGACCTAATCTCAAGATAAACAAGCATGAAAATGGACACACATCTCACACTTGCACCCCTAGGGTACTCCACTTTGTTGCCTTCAAATAAATGGGCCATATTGTATGTTGAACTTCTTTGGGCAAAGCAAACAATTTGAATGATCATAGTCCCTCGATAAAACTTTTCAAAACAAACAAAAATAAATGATCAAGTCCCTTAAAGAAAATTGCCCAAAGACATTTAACGCCGTTGCAATTATGGTCTAAACGATGACCCGCGCCTGTCCCTTTCACATCCTAACATAAGGTTGTCCACCAAATACAATGGTGGAACAAACTTGTTAAAAGGGTTAAAACATAGCAATAATCTTTTGAGAAATTTAGGAGTAGATAACCTCTTAGTTACTTGAATCAAACTTGCAAAAACAAAACGCTTGCCTATTTTTCAAACCACACATCACTACACTTTCAAAACAACTTTCAAAAACAAATGAAAACCTTTTTAAAAGACATACATCTTTGTATACATCCCCACATGGATCATTACAAAGGTTGCCACCACATTGGCCTCTTTTCAAAACCTTTTCAAACCCACACACTCAAACACCATTTAAAACAATTGAAAACCAAAAGGCAAGTGATCTAAGCAAGTAACTAAGAGCCCATGGATAACCATGGATAGAAAGGGTGCTAATACCTTCCCTTTCTATAATCTACTCCCCGAACCCAAGAAAACATCTCAAAAGGTTTTTGCTGTGCTTTTTAACCTTTCCTTAGGATAAAATAAAAAGTCGGTGGCGACTCTTGCTCAACCGCACATTTGCGAATACAAACGCAAAACACTAGTCAGTTCTCCCACCGTATCACATATACTAATTTCAAAAAAAAAAAAATTCAAGACATACCTTTTATCTTGTAACTCCTTCAATCTTCTTGTCCCTTTTTGCAATCTATACTTCTATATTCTCCTTCTCTATTCAAAGAAAAATTGAAAAAAAATTATACTCAAATAACACATCAAAAGCTATTAACAAAGTATATAAAACATGAAATTGAAATTACCTTACAAAATGTATGAAGATGGTAGGAATTTAAGTGTGGAGAAGAAAATTTTTTGGTGAAGAAAATGGGTATGGAGAGGAGTAGGGAAGGTTGAAGAAGAAGAAATGAGAAACAGAAACATTGTGGAACATTTTGATAAATTACATAAACCAAGTAGCGACGTGAAAATCACGCCGCAACGTTGCCACGTAATTTTCACGTCGCAACAAACTTATAACTGTTTTCTCTTCCTTCAAAACCTAAACACGCCAGTGTTGGAAGTTGTGATTTAATTAATTTTTGTTACATTTTAATTAGCGACGTGAATCCCACGTCGCAACTTTTTTTTACACAAAAAAGTAACTGACACACTTAATGCTTCTGTATTATATTATTAAAACACGTTGCCACGTGATTTTCACGTCGCAACTGGTTTTATTTAGCCACATGAAAATCACGTGGCAACTTCACGTGGCTGGGTAAGAATTTTCTTGTAGTGATCATACACTATCTGAATGGGTCATTCTACTATTCCTTTTATCGAATTACTCAGAAGATGGCTGAACCACACACTCACTTATTAAAACGCAGGAAATGGTGTGTTGTTAGACAGGGAAGATATGAGAATGAAAGTCAAAGAAGGAAGTCATATTCTCCATAACAATAGGGTAATTAAATTATCCACTTCCCTACCTCATGAGAGAAGAATACGATAAACACTCTTTGGATTCTAAGATCCATCCCCAAGACACTTCTACAAAATCTCATCCATAAGGTTCAAATGGGATAAAAAAGTTAGAGTCTTAAGAACTCCCTGTTATTTGAATAAATGTAATTTAATGATTGGATAAAAAATTGCTTTAACGACAAGTATGATTCTTTTCCACTACGTAATAAAAAATGGGAAGTTGATGACTATGATGTTTTATTTTAGTTCATGCGTAAATTTGTGTGATGTATATATGTATATGTTTTGAGCCTGTTTATTATGTTATAAAGTGTAGCATCCTAATTGTTTGTTAATTGGTTTATTTTAAAGGAAAATTATTCTGATTTTGAATTATTATTCTTCGAGGAAATTATGGTGTTACATTAGTGGTATCAAAGCAGGTTGGTCGTCCGATCAGATTGTTGAGTCTGTAGTATGGTGCGACAGTTGCATATTGTTAGTGTGTTTCTTTTAACCATTGTTTTATGTGATGCTAAGAAACAGTGAAATGACTGGATGAAACGATGCTACAATTGTTGCTGCTTTGCAGGATTTTGTTCAGGCTATGCAATGTCAACCTAATATTGACGGAAGTGATGGGTCCCGTGTTTTAGAAATATTTCAGAGAAATCATCTGCTTGTCTTCAAGGGTAGGTATGATCCTGATGGAGCACATACTTGGCTCAATGAGATTGAAAGGATCTTTCGGGTCATGGATTGCTTGGAGGCACAAAAGGTGTAGTTTGGTACACATATGCTAACAGAGAAGGCTGATGACTAGTGGATTGGTACTCGTTAAAGGCTACTAGTAGTAGGTGAGGATATTACTTAGGTTGTGTTCAACAGGGAGTTTCTGAGGAAGTATTTTCCTGAAGATGTATGCGGGAAGAAAGAGATTGAATTCCCGGAGTTGAAACAAGAGAATTTGTTTGTGACTGGGTATGCTGCTAAGTTTTCTGGAACTGACGAAGTTCTATATTACTTATAGTGAAGCAACTGTTAAATTCTCCAACTATATCAATTTTTAGAATGGGTTGCATCCATAGATCAAAAATGCAATTAAGTATTAGGGGATTCATAGATTTCCAGAGTTGTTGAACAATTGCAGAATTTATGAAGAGCATATTAAGGCTCACTATAAGATTATGAGCGAGAGGAGAGGTAAGACACATCAGAACCGTGGGAAGCCTTGCAATGCTCTAGTTGACAAGGGTAAACAAAAAGTTTATGATGGAAAGAGGAATAGTGGTGGAGGTTCCCCTGTTAATCTTAGATGTTTCAAATGCGATGAGTTAGGACATCAAATCAATGAATGTGTGGGAGATGTAAAGAAGTTTTTCCATTGTGGTAAAGTTGGACATGACGTAGTTGATTGCAAACACAAGGTGGTGATGTGTTTCAATTGTGGTGAAAAGTGACATATCAGTATTCAGTGTCAGAAGCCGAAGCAAGCTCAATCTGGTGGGAAAGTATTTTCTTTAGTAGGGAATCAAACATCCAGTAAAGACAGACTAATCAGAGGTATATATTTCATTAATAGTATTTCTTTAGTTGCCATTATTGATATTGGTGCTACACATTCTTTTATTGTTATTGATTGTGTGAAAAGATTGGGCCTTGTGTTGTCTTTTATGATTAGAGAAATGGTTATCAAGACTATAGCTAAGGGATTGGTGACTACTTATCTATTGTGCTTAAAATGTCATTTGTCAATCTTTGACAAAGAATTTATTATGGAGTTGATTTGTTTACCTTTGAGTGGTTTGGATGTGATCTTAGGTATGAACTGGTTGGAATTCAATTATGTTGATATAAGTTGTTACAAAAAATCTATGCGGTTTATTGCTCCTGATTAGGAGGAGGAAGATGGTTTCTTGTTTTCTAGGTGTTGCACCCCAAAATTTACCCTCTTGATTCAAGCTTATGTTTCATCATAAACATCATATTGCATTACATTCATTCTTTTGTGATGGGATCAAAGTACTTTGGTTCTCAAGTTGTGTTGGTTGATGGCATTGACAATCAGTGTAATAAGGGAGCTCATTCTCTCAAAATTTGGATTTCTCAAGTCACAAGGGTCCCTCTGTTGGTGTAAGCCCTAGAGGCCAATACTTTTGGTACTTGTATCGAATTATTTATTAATAATAAAAGGCATTTATTTATTATGTTTGCTTTCCAAAAGTAATAAAGTCCCTAGAATAGTTTATTTGTTTAATGAAATGTTAAGTGTGACTTAATCATGAGATCCCATTAAACATAAGACACTATTCTTAAAGTATCTGTAGTCAAGCTTTAATGTGAAGTGGGATACCATTAAAGCATTAAGATTATTATGAAGATAGATTGATGATCACATCTCATGGATCATAGATAAGGAGTTATCAAGTCTTGACATAGGTATGAATATTAGGAGTAATATTTATACTGGATTGACCCGCTATGAGAATACTACATAGAATGTTATGCAAAGTGTCATAAGTTATTCTCATGATGATAATGGTGTATATCACCCTTCGACCTGAAACCACTATGGACCCTAGATGTAGAGTCAAGTACTTTATTGATGATCAAACGTCATCCGTAACTGGATGACTATAAAGACGGTTGATGGGTACTTCCCAAAGCATGCTAAGGGACATGAATGACCTAGATGGAATTTGCTCATCCTGCATAACAGGATAAATGTCTAAGGGCCCAATATTGAACTGGACAAGGGTGACACAGTGTATGCCTTGTGTTCAATATAGACATGAGGGTAAAAGGGTAATTGTACAACACAAATATTATCACGGAAAAGGTTTGGTCAGATCACATGACATTTTCGTGACTTGGGTAACAGTGATGTGTTGCTAGATACCGCTCACTGTTTATTATATTAAATGTGTGATTTAATATAATTGCCAACGTCGCGAAAACCTACAGGGTCACACACATAAGGACAGGTTGATAAGAGATAGAATAAATAAGGAACACCGTAAGATACGGTGCACTTAAGTGTAATACGGAAAGTGGTAAGGTACCACGTGGATAAGTGATATATGGTACATCATAAGGTATGATGTCCATAAGCTTAATTGGGCTTTTAGCTTATAGACTTAATTGGGTTTTTAGCTTGTAGCCCACACGAGTGATTCTATAAATAGATCCCTTGTGATGAAGCAATTTCACTTGATGCAATTTCGTTTTTGATTCTCTCTCTCACTCAAGGTTTCCGTTCGTGATCAGCTAGCACTGTGACCGGAAGTGATCTGTTCGTGTGGACTGAGTAGAGGCGTTGTTCTTCATCAATGCTCGTGATCACAACATCAAAGGTCTGAATCGCCACAAGAGGTAAATATTTCTATCACTGACCATGCTCATTCATAAGGATCACTAAAGGAAAATTTTAAATTCCGCTGCGCTTTTGATCGCAATTTTCCTTCAGTGGTATCAGAGCCTGGTTACGAAACCATGGATCTGATAGTTGTTTATGTTCTATATTTTATGTTTTGATTCGATTAAAACCAGAATGAATTGAATAATAAACGAGTAATTAAATTTGGCATCTGTTGTGTATGATTTAGATGATTGATGTTGACTATGCTTCGGAATCCGACATTAGTATGGTGAAGCAGCGATACATCGATCGTCCATAGGTTAGACAAATAAGATCGATCACTTTTATATATGATATAAGTAAATCTGATGCAACGATGGTATATGGGATATACTGTTTCTGTTTCGTTCATTCAAACACTTGATGATTGTTATTTCTTTGACCGGTCACTGTTCATATGCTTCGGAATCCGATATTAGTATGGTGAAGCAATTGCATGTGATTAATCATACTGAATTATCAATCGAAATGTGTTTGACAGCATGAAACTATTGCATTAGGGTTCATGACGGCACAAGGGTTATGTTGTTACAGAGTTATGTGATTAAGGTTGTGAATGCACAAGAGTTGTGCGAAAATGACGCTGATTTCAAATGAATTGTTCATTAAAATTTTGCGTTGGGGCGCTGCCCCTAACAACCCCGCAACGGGGCGCTGCCCCCTTGACCCCCGGCTAACTCTGCGTAGTGTGATCAATCGTCGAAATTTAATTTTCCTTTTTTTAATTAACAAAATTTAAACTAATAATAAAAGTGTGTTTATTATTATTGTCTTGTGGTGATCAGTTATGGCCTTAGTTTTTTCCTTTATTTTGTTTTGGGATTGTAAAATACGGCCTGCGTGTCGTGCCTCTCTCTAAAATTCTTGATGTGACTTCTTTTCTCATCTCACTCCCTTGTATGTAAAACGAGTTTCTTTTATGTAATGTAATGTTATGAAGAAATAGAAGAATACAATATCAAAGGAGGATAACCTTGGAGATCTTGCTTGGAGAAGTTTAGATCGTTATCAGGTTAGCTTAGGTTCTCTCATTGGCTTGGGAGAACAATTGCGCTAGGGGCCATCAATGTATCCTTTTATGTATATTGATGCATGTGTTTGTATGTTGATGCATGAGAGAGACGAATTGCATGTTAAGCCGGTTTGATCAAACTAATAACAAAATCCCTCAAGTTAAATATTAAGTTCATGCTTTCCAAGTTTTAGCACTCATCAAGACTAGTATCGAACAATGTAGGTTTCGCCTACGCGAGGTGCATGTTCTATATTAGTAAGGTGCGATGGGATAATTGTAATATCCAACTGCTAAAACAATGGGTCAAACTTAACTAAACACATTATAATAAGATTATACATGTTTAGAAGCAAGAGTTGGGAATGATTCATATGATGAATTAGAATAAGGAGTTATTCACCCAACTGAAAATATTCGAGAGTTGTATGAGATACAATTGGAAGGAGTTCCTACCTAAATAACCTAGTTTTGTGTAATCAGCCTAACGCTGACTTAGAACGAAGTGAAATATGGATCTCGACCCACTAGAAAGTCTTCCAACGGGATTTTCCGAATCAAATGATGGGGGTCATTTGGTTTGAGTAAAATAGTGGGAGCATATTTGATTAAAGGCTTAATTAAATATGTTGTTTTAATGATACTTATATTTTCATTTTTTTTTGTAGATTACCATGACAACAAACAACCATATTTTGCGATCAATCCTAGATAAGGAAAAATTGTCTGGGACAAATTTCCTGGATTGGCACCGAAATCTGAGGATTATCCTCAAGCACGATAAGAAGCTGTAGGTCTTGGAGACACCTGTTCCTGAAGAGGAACCGCCTAGTTCGGCACCTAAGGCAGAAAGAGATGCTTATAAGAAGCATTTTGATGATGCTAACGAAGCCGCTTGTCTCATGCTAGCTACTATGAACTCGGAGTTGCAAAAGCAACACGAGAACATATCAGCGTTCGATATGATCGGACATCTGAAAATGCTCTATCAAGAGCAGGCAAGAAACGAGAGGTTTCAGGTTTCAAAGGCCCTTTTTAACAGCAAGTTATCTGAGGGAAACCCTGTAGGTCCCCATGTACTCAAAATGATTGGGTATATGGAGAACCTTGAAAGGTTAGGGTTTCCGCTTGGAAAGGAACTTGCAACTGATTTTATCTTGCAATCGTTGCCAGATAGCTTTAATCAGTTTGTCATGAATTCCAACATGAATGAGATGGATAAGAGTCTTCCAGAATCGCTAAGCATGTTGAAAACTGCTGAGCAGAATATGAAGACAAAAGGGAAGCCCATTCTGATGGTCAGTAATGGAAAGAAGCTGAACAAGAGGCCTACCAAGCAGGTTGGTAAAGGGAAAGGAAAGGAAGTTGCCAAGCCTAAACCTACTGTTCCTGCTTTGAAGCCTAGTGGAGGCATATCAAAGGAGGGCACTTGCTTCCATTGCGGTAAGACCGGACATTGGAAGAGAAACTGCCCAAAGTACCTGGAAGATATGAACAATGGAGTAGGGACTTCAAATTCAGGTATTTTTGTTATTGAAATTAATTTATCTACTTCTGCATCATGGGTATTAGATACTGGATGCGGTTCTCACATTTGTACTAATGTGCAGGGGCTAAAAAGGAGTAGAGATTTGGCAAAAGGTGAAGTTGACCTACGAGTTGGAAATGGAGCAAAGGTTACTGCTTTAGCCGTAGGAACTTGTGTTTTGACTTTACGTAGTGGTTTAATAATTCAGTTAGAGAACTGTTATTATGTACCTGCAATTAGTAGGAATATTATTTCCGTTTCTTGTTTGGACAAGTTTGGTTTTTCATTTATAATAAAGAACAATTGTTGCTCTATTTATTTGAATGATATATTCTATGCTTCTGCACAAATGAACAATGGACTATATGTCCTTGATCTTGAAATGCCAATTTATAACATTAATACTAAACGGATTAAACCTAATGAGTTAAATCCAAGCTACCTTTGGCACTGTCTCTTAGGCCACATAAATGAGAAACGCATTTCCAAACTCCATAAAGATGGACTCTTGGACTCTTTTGATTATGAATCATATGAGACATGCAGATCTTGTTTAATTGGAAAGATGACAAAGTCCCCATTCACAGGAAAAGGTGAAAGGGCTAATGATCTTTTGGCCCTCATACATACTGATGTATGTGGACCACTGAACATACCAGCCAAAGGAGGTTTTCAATACTTCATCACATTTACTGATGATTTCAGTAGATATGGTTATGTGTATTTAATGAAACACAAATCTGAAACCTTTGAAAAATTCAAGGAATTCAAGAATGAAGTACAAAACCAACTAGGTAAGAATATTAAAGTTCTTCGATCAGATCGAGGCGGTGAATATTTAAGCCTAGAGTTTGATGACCATCTAAAGGAATGTGGGATTTTATCCCAACTTACTCCTCCCGGAACACCACAATGGAATGGTGTATCTGAGAGAAGAAATCGAACCTTGTTAGACATGGTCCGATCCATGATGAGTCACGCAGATCTTCCGAACTCCTTTTGGGGACATGCACTATTGATTGCAGCTTACACACTTAACCGGGTTCCATACAAAAAGGTTGAGAAGACACCATATGAGATATGGAGTGGTAAGAAACCACATATGTCTTACATGAAGATTTGGGGTTGCGAAGTTTATGTGAAACGACAAATTTCAACTAAGCTTGAGCCCAAATCTGACAAATGCTTATTTGTGGGGTATCCTAAAGAAACAAGAGGGTATTACTTCTACAATCCTTCTGAGGGCAAAGTGTTTGTCACTCGAACTGGAGTTTTTCTGGAAAAGGATTTTATTTCCAAAAGAATCAGTGGGAGGAAAATAGAGCTTGAAGAAATTCAAGAACCACAAAGCGTTGATACACCTATGGAGGAATTAGAGCAGGAAACACAAGTAGTTGTGGAAGAGCAACCTGCTCAAGTAGAACAAGACCAGCGTAGGTCAAGCAGGATACGTCAACAACCTGAGAGATATGGATATCTCATAAGTGATCAGGGTGATGTATTACTCATGGATCAAGATGAGCCTGTGACCTACCAAGAGGCCTTAACTGGTCCTGAGCCCGAGAAGTGGCTAGAAGCCATGAAATCTGAAATGGATTCCATGTACACAAACCAGGTTTGGACCTTGGTAGAGCCTCCTATAGGAGTTAACCCTATAGGATGCAAGTGGGTCTTCAGAAAGAAGACTGACATGGATGGTAAGGTACATACCTATAAGGCAAGACTGGTTGCAAAAGGCTATAAAAAAATTCATGGGGTTGACTATGATGAAACCTTTTAACCAGTTGCAATGCTTAAATCTGTTTGGATTTTACTTGCTATCGTTGCATATCATGATTATGAAATATGGCAGATGGATGTCAAAACTACTTTCCTTAATTAGAATCTTCTTGAGGATGTGTACATGACACAACCTGAAGGATTTGACATACCAGAAGAAGCCCAAAAGATATGTAAGTTACAGCGATCAATTTATGGATTGAAGCAAGCTTCCAGAAGCTGGAATCTTCGTTTTGATGAAACAGTAAAACAATATGGATTCATTAAGAATGAAGATGAGCCTTGTGTCTACAAGAAGGTTAGTGGGAGCATGATCGTATTCCTGGTGTTATATGTAGATGACATATTACTCATTAGAAACGATGTCCATACCTTGCAACAAGTGAAGACTTGGTTAGGGAAATGCTTTTCAATGAAGGACCTAGGTGAAGCAGCCTATATATTAGGAATCAGGATCTATAGAGATAGGTCACAAAAACTGCTTGGCCTAAGTCAGAGTACATACATAGAAAAAGTGTTGAGACGCTTTAATATACATGATTCCATGAAAGGATTCATACCTATGCAACATGACATGTGTCTGTCAAAAACACAATCCCCTTCAAGTAAGGAAGAAAGGGATCGCATGGATAAGATTCCATATGCATCTGCAATAGGATCTATCATGTATGCCATGCTATGTACTCGACCAGATGTCTCATATTCTTTAAGTGCAACGAGTAGGTACCAGTCTAATCCCAGTGATGCTCATTGGGTAGCTGTCAAGAATATCCTTAAGTACTTGAGAAGGACTAAGGACTCATTATTGATATATGGAGGTCAGGAAGAGCTTACTGTAATTGGATACACCGATTCTAGCTTCCAGACAGATAAGGATGACTTTAGATCGCAATCTGGTTATGTGTTTTGTTTAAATGGTGGCGATGTGAGCTGGAAAAGTTCAAAGCAAGATACAGTTGCTGATTCTACAATCGAGGCTGAGTATATTGTTGCCTCAACTGCAGCAAAGGAAGCTGTTTGGATCAAGAAGTTCATTAGTGAACTTGGCATAGTCCATAGCATTGTGGATCCCATTGATATCTATTGTGATAACAATGGTGCTATCGCACAAGCTAAGGAGCCTAGATCTCACCAACGATCCAAACACATACTTAGGCGTTATCATCTCATTCGAGATATAATCGATCGGGGAGATGTGAAAATATGCAGAGTACCTACACTTGACAATGTTGCTAACCCATTAACAAAGCCTCTTGCGCAGCTGAAGCATGATGGACATACTAGATCTATGGGTATTAGGGGTATGCCTGATTGGCTCTAGTGCTAGTGGGAGATTGTTGGTGTAAGCCCTAGAGGCCAATACTTTTGGTACTTGTATCGAATTATTTATTAATAATAAAAGGCATTTCTTTATTATGTTTGCTTTCCAAAAGTAATAAAGTCCCTAGAATGGTATATTAATTTAATGAAATGTTAAGTGTGACTTAATCATGAGATCCCATTAAACATAAGACACTATTCTTAAAGTATCCATAGTCAAGCTTTAATGTGAAGTGGGATAACATTAAAGCATTAAGATTATTATGAAGATAGATTGATGATCACATCTCATGGATCATAGATAAGGAGTTATCAAGTCTTGACATAGGTATGAATATTAGGAGTAATATTTTTACTGGATTGACCCGCTATGAGAATACTACATAGAATGTTATGCAAAGTGTCATAAGTTATTCTCATGATGATAATGGTGTATACCACCCTTCGACCTGAAACCACTATGGACCCTAGATGTAGAGTTAAGTACTTTATTGCTGATCAAACGTCATCCGTAACTGGATGACTATAAAGACGGTTGATGGGTACTTCACAAAGCATGCTAAGGGACATGAGTGACCTAGATGGAATTTGCTCATCCTGCATAACAGGATAAATGTCTAAGGGCCCAATATTGAACTGGACAAGGGTGACACAGTGTATGCCTTGTGTTCAATATAGACATGAGGGCAAAAGGGTAATTGTACAACACAAATATTATCACGGAAAAGGTTTGGTCAAATCACATGACATTTTCGTGACTTGAGTAACAGTGATGTGTTGCTAGATACCGCTCACTGTTTATTATATTAAATGTGTGATTTAATATAATTGCCAACATCGCGAAAACCTACAGGGTCACACACATAAGGACAGGTTGATGAGAGATAGAATAAATAAGGAACACCGTAAGATACGGTGCACTTAAGTGTAATAGGGAAAGTGGTAAGGTACCACGTGGATAAGTGATATATGGTACATCATAAGGTATGATGTCCATAAGCTTAATTGGGCTTTTAGCTTATAGCCTTAATTGGGTTTTTAGCTTGTAGCCCACACGAGTGATTCTATAAATAGATCCCTTGTGATGAAGCAATTTCACTTGATTCAATTTCGTTTTTGATTCTCTCTCTCACTCAAGGTTTCCGTTCGTGATCAGCTAGCACTGTGACCGGAAGCGATCTGTTCGCGTGGACTGAGTAGAGGCGTTGTTCTTCATCAACGCTCGTGATCACAATATCAAAGGTCTGAATCGCCATAAGAGGTAAATATTTCTATCACTGACCATGCTCATTCGTAAGGATCGCTAAAGGAAAATTTTAAATTCCGCTGCGCTTTTGATCGCAATTTTCCTTCACCCTCATGTCTCAAGACCTTTCATCCATCTCACTAGCTCATCAATGGTTGAAGATTGTGTTGATTTGAAAGGGAATCACATTCTCTTAATTCATCACTCAAAATTAGGGTTTTATCCAAATTGAAGTAATTGGGACTTAGATGAGTCATGTTTTGAAGCACCATTTTCTCATCACCATTTGAATCAACTTTGTTCAAGAAATCTCTCAAGATGCCTAGTGAAATTAGGGTTTTTAAGCTTGATCAGTTATCTCCTAACACAAGGTGAAAATTAGGGTTTTGGATTTAATAAGGATTTCTATGACTTCTTCACCCAAACTTTTTTCCATGCTTCACTACATGTTATTAAGAATCTTTGACTGAAATATTGAGGTTCGATTTGGATTGGAAATGGTTCAATTGATTAGAAACGGCAAAATGGTCATTTTGGTCACAATCAGTCAAAATCAGAGGTTGATCAATTGAAATTTTGGTCAACCATCCATTCAAATATCCTCTTTTCATTTTTCAAAGTCAATTTCATCACAAGGTCAAGAGAAGTGGAAGATTGGAATGTAACTTGTTCATGAAGAAACTTGGAAAGTTACTAAAAATGGAAAATATACACCAAATTTAAAAAATTCATAGCTTATTCATTTTTGATCCAAAAATTGAAAATCTTATATACTTGGAAATATAAGAGAGAGCTCTACAACTTTTCTTCTTTTACCAAAAGCAAAACATGCATGGGTGAAGAGTTATGGAGCTTAGGACTCGTAATCACATGTGAAAATAATAGGTCAGTTTCAAAATTCAGTGACTTTCATGCCAATTTTTGAAGACTTTAATGGATCCAATTGAAAAACTCAAAACTACGAGGTTGTAGAGATTTTTAATACCTTTCCAAATTGTACTCATTTGTATCCAAATTCCAAAGGATGGGAATGTTATGGTCTTTTGTATTTCATGCCATTTTATTGAATTTTGGCCAAGCAAGCAAAATGAAATTTCTTGCAAACTTTATTTCCAGCCACCCTCTTTGCTATTAATCAAGCCCATGACTTATTTGTAAGTTGTTGAGGCCCATAATGCCAGCAATTTCCTGCCCCATGGGCTATGGTACTTGCTTGCACTCAAAATTCTCAAACTTGCCAAGAAAAGCCAATTCACCAACACTCACTCTACTCAATGAGTCATGAACTGTAGCTTTTGGGGTTTTCCTCTGATGATATTTGGCATACAAAATGCAATAGGTATCAAGGAATGCACGAGTAAAATGTAGAGACCCATGTGCACTCAATTTTCGACAAAATTTTCCAATCATCCCCTCTAACGGTTTTGAGGACCAATCTCCTCTTCTAACCTTCTCTACTCACTCTATATAATGCTCTCCAAGTCTCATTTCTCTCTCTCCACGCTTCATTCACCATAAATCTAGATATGAACATTTCTTCTTCCTGCTGTAGTTTTCTTCGATTCTCTCATTTCCTTCGTGCATCTTCAAATTTTTGGTGGATTCAACTTCAGAGAAGTGTGTAGATCAAGACTGTAGAGTTTGTCCGCATCTGTAACTGAAGAATCGAGATTTTATTTTCCACATTGAGGTGATTTTTCTTGAACTTCGATATGCTTGTTTAAGCTTGATTTGATGAATCAATTCGTGTTCATGGTGTGTTAGCTGACCAGACTATAGGTCTGATGTATCTGGTTTGTTGGATTGGAGCTTAAGTCGTGCTATGTGATTTTCAGCAACCTGTATGTTTCACTTTTTCAGCAACTTTGTATGCTTATTTCTCTTAGATCCTTGATCCATTGTGAATTCTATGAGTATCATGAGGTAGATGCTAGTTTCAACTTTAATTTGCACTTTGATTCATGGAATTTGGTTGAGAAACGAGCGTGTTTGATAAATATAAATATTGGCTTCAGATCTGTTTTTAAAACACGTTTTAGGGCATGCTGGAGGTAGGAGATGAAGTGATGTGGCGCGCTCTAATTGGATCATTTTAATTTTTAATGCATTTTATATTATTTGAATTCAATTGTTTTATCTGATTTTATTTCATGATCAACACACCTTCAAAAATTCTGTAAAAATTACCATAAGTTGATCTTAATTTTTAGTATTTGTCATAATGTTTCTAGAATTTTTAAAAATCATTTGATTGGTGAAAAAAATTCGTGCATTATTTAATTTTGTTTATTTGATTTTTGCATATTTTTGTTAATTTTTGTTTCTAACCTTTCCTTTATACAAAAGTTACACCAAAAATATTTTAGACACTTTGATTGATCCATTATAGGTTTTTTTTTTTTAATTTTATATTTGGATTTTCATATTTTTAATTGATTAAATAATTAATAAGATTTATATACTTTTTATGCCTTTTCAATTATTTTAACCATATTTTTTAAAATACAAAAAATTCCACAAAAAATATATCACGCTGTATCAATAGAATATTTTCATATTATGGAATTTATTTTATGATTTTTTCATTTTTTTTATTCATTATAAATTTGTGTTAATATATTGCCTATTTTAATCATAATTTTCACACTTTGGCTCCTTTTGTTATTTTCCTTGGACATAAAAAATGCTAAAAAGTATTTTTAGAAATCCTTATGACTTAATACTGATTGTAGGATTTTATTAGGATTTTATCGTGTTTGAGTCTCTGATTTCACAATTAATAAAGTTGGTGAACAATTTTTGATACTTTTGTTTCTTACATCACAAATTATGATTTAATTTGCTAATTTTCAAAACTTGTAAAGATCAAACAATTTTTGATTGAGATTCTTAAATGTGTTAGGTCTGTGGAAATTAGTTTTGTTGTAATTTATACTTTAAGACCCTATTTTTTCCAAAATATTTGGTTAAAGGTGTCTATTTTGAGTTTTCATATGTTAGTAATGTGAATAAGATAAGTATATTTATATCACATGTATCATTTACCTTATATTATTTTATCTCTTTGGATTTTACACTTTTTCTTTTTGATAATATTAAAAAGGGAGAGAATAGATAGTTCTTTTTGTTGTTTTTCTTGCTATCAAAGACATCATAGAACAAATTGCAAAAGAAATGGGGAGATATGTAAGATATAGGGAAATATACAAGATAGGAGATCAAAGTGTCAAGCAAAATGTTATTTATCAGGGGATAACTCCCTCACAAATACAAAATTTACAAGGGGACTGATCCCCTAGCAAAACAGGGGGTCACAAATGTATTTACGAAGGGCTTCCAACATCGCCATTCTTCCAGGGGCATACCCCCTCGCAAAATGCAAAATATATTTTGCACACTGCCACACGCAGACGTAGCTGCATGCCAGCGGATTAGCTAGTGCTGCAGTGCGTTAGAACTTTTATTTGGGGTTATGCCCCTAGTAAAATGCAAATGCTTTTTTATTTGCTAAAGGTTTAGCCCATGGCAAAATGCAATCGTTGATATTTACCTTAGAATTTATCCCCTAAAAAATTGTAGTTATAATTATAAAAAAAAAATTAACAGAATAAGAATAATAATAATACATTAATTATAATATATTTTAACAATTCTATAATTAAAAAAAAATTTGTTTAGGATATAATGTTTCTAATAATAATGTTTTTAATATAAGTGTTTTTAATAATATTCTTATTAATAATATTATTTTTAACAATATTGTTTTTAATATAATTATTTTTAATAATATTCTTTTATGATTTTTTTCTTTCATAATTCTGTTTTTAATAATACTATTTTTAAAAAAATAATAGTTTTATAATTTTTCTTTAAAAATAACTGATTTTTTAATTTATTATATCTACTAATTTATAAAACTGTTTTTTAAATAAATATTTAAAACGTTCGTATGAAAGGATAGATAGTTTTTAAATCGAGGTTGGCTTCAAAGAAATGTGTGTTCGAACATGGATTTCATTTAAAGATAGATACATATGAAGAGATGATGATTCTTTGTCTATACGTAGATGATTTATTGATCATGGGAAGAAATGAGAATAGTTTTTTTAAGTTCAAGAGTAAGCTTATGAAAGAATTCGAGATGAGCGACCTTGGTATCGTGACATACTTCCTAGACATAGATTTCCACAAGTCCAAAAGGGGACTACTTATGCATCAAAGGAGATATGCCTTTGAGATATTGAATAAGTGTGAAATAGATCATTGTAATGCTTCCATTACACCAGTTGAACCAAGTTTGCAACCGTGAAAGAATAAAGATGAGCAAAACATAGACCCAACTCAATATAGAAGCTTGATTGGATCATTATGTTACTTGTGTAATACGCGACCAGATTTGACATTTAGTATTAGTGTTGCAAGTAGATTAATAGAGAGACTAAAGGTGTCTCACTTGAAAGCAGTCAAGAGAGTCCAGAGATACGTCAAAGGATCTATTAGCTGCAGAATTCTCATTCCCGTTGTAGATATGGGAAAAAATGCAATTTGCTTGATTTTACCAATTTCAATTGGTGTGGATATAAAGATGAATGAAAGTCTACAACTGGATATATCTTTATGTTTGGTGGAACATCAATCTAATGGTGTTCAAAGAAGGAAGCGGCAGTTACACTCTCGTCTTGTGAGGTCGAGTATATTATCGCTTTATTATATGTGTGCCATGTCGTGTGGCTAATGAATCTATTGATGGAATTAGCCAACAGTGAGAGAGAGGTTGTTAAGCTCTTGGTTGACAATGTTTCCACTATTAATCTTGCTAAGAATCCAATTACACATGGGAGGAGAAAGTACATTGAGATGAGGTTTCACTACTTGAGGGAGCTTGTTAGTTAAGGCAAGTTAAGATTGAGATATTGTAGAAGTGAAGACAAAGTTGTTGATTTATTGACTAAGGGAGTCACAAATGTGTGTTCAAAAGGTGGATGATGAGCATTGACATGGAGGACTTGGAGAACTTGAATTAAGATGGCGTGTTAAGAGAAGACATGGTAATTTAAGGATTGTAACCGGTTAACACGAGAGTGTAACCGGTTACAACTTGGTGAAAAAGAACTTCTTAAAGCATGAAAAGTGGTTTTGCGTTGGCGTTAACCGGTTACTCATACGCGTTAATCGGTTACACCTATTATGCATTTTTTTAGTTTGTATTAGTTGAAACTGGTTAACAATTTTTATTAACTAGTTACATTGAGTTTTTTGTTTTTTCTTGTTTTTTAGTTATATGTTGTAGGTCCAAATAATTTAGTAATACTTATATAAATGCCTTAGAAGAATCCTCATCATTAGTAATGCAGTATATTATTCGCACCCTTAACTCTCTCTCTCTCTCTCAACATCTTTCTTCATATTATCCATAGTTTATCAATTGTGTGATTGTATGTTCCAACAGTTAACATACATATCTTATTCAACAAAGTTCAAACATCTTTAACATATATAGTCCCACGATGAATTTTATGTTTATAATAATTCACAAGGGATTCATTAATTAAGTGGTATCTATGAATCTTTAACTAGATATGAATTTTGGTAAGCGTGTATTTGGATTGACGGTGAAAAAATTAATTCTAACATAATTGTGTTTGGTAGAATTGATTTTAATAGAATTGAATTTAGCATAATTTATTTATGTTTAAGTACATTTATGTAAAATTGAGTTGAATAATAAATTTTAATGTGAAAATCACTCACAATCAATTTTAGAAGTAGAAGCTAGAAATTCTTATTTTAAGTAGAATCAATTCTAAAAGCATAATCAATTCCACTTTAAATTAACCAAACATGTTAAAATCATTGCAAAATCAATTTCGCACACTAAATTTATTTGATAAAATTAATTCTTAAGATGTTTGTTTAAATAAAATATATTATATATTAGAATAACAAATTTTAACATATAAATATATTTAAATAATTACCAAAAAATAATTTAACAAAGACCAAATATAAACAATTATATATATATATATATATATATATATATATATATATATATATATATATATATATATATATATATATATATATATATATATATATATATATATATATATATATATATATATATATATATATATATATATATATATATATATATATATATATATATATATATATATATATATATATATATATATATATATATATATATATATATATATATATATATATATATATATAATTTACAAGATGATTAAAATTAAAAAAAAATATTTTAACTAAATAAATGATACATTTATATGACTTGTCTCTTCAACTTTCACTTCATTCATTAGAAAAAGCAAAACTTCAAAAATGGATGATAACATAATAGAAGCTAAAGAAGAACTAATGCTTTCACCATCATTCGGTGAAAACAAAAATCTAAGAACTACATATTTTTTTAAACCTTCCATCTAACACTCTCATTTTCTTCCACCTTGTTTTTCTATTTCCTCTAAAACTACCACAAAGCCGCCACTAGAAATAAGGTATAATGGATGAAACCACCTCGAGAAGAATGGAAAAATGGGTCAAAAAACTACAACCAAAATTCGAATATTTATGGATACAAACTGGAATATACCATGCAATCAAAGCTTCTACATATGAAATCAAAGGGGTGATGAGTTGATTCTTGAATTTGTGTTTATAATAATTTACAATGGATACATTGATTCACAATAAATCTCTAACTAGTTGCGTAACCACTGAAAAGATAAGCAGTGCTCCAAAGATAATCTCAAAGGAAACTCAAATGCAAAAGCATAGCGAGTAATGTAACAAAATGTAGCTCGAAAAAGACAACTTCCTGCCATGTAAAATGAATAATGCTCATCTGCTTGAAGAAGTTGTTTGGATCTATAATTCAAAAAGGGTCATAGTTAGACAGGAGTATGAAACAAGAAAAAAGAACAAGAACTTCAACCATGATGCTAAGAATACAAATTTGCACTACATATAACACAAGGGTTTGTACTAGAACAAAAGAAAAACAATTACCACCTTGAAAAATAAGCATGGTTGTACTAGAACAGATGCAATCACACAAACAATGATATCTAACAAAACATTTTATACTCAAAATATACATGCATAACAACCAAATTTTAGACATGGTAACTGATTCATTAAATTTATTCACATGCATTAAACAACTTACATGAGTCAATGAAAGAAGAACTCACCTCCTCAACAAATTGAAGCCGAGCTTTTAACATAACTCCTAACAGAGAACCAATATATTTTATTGGTAATTCTAGTTCTCACGGCCCTATTATCTCTTATATTTTAGAGAATCGCTTGGTCTTCTAAGTTGTTTTCCAATATCAGTGTATCACCATTTTCCGAAAGATACAATGGCACCAACTGTATCAAATAAAATCTGCGGCCCATAAAATAATGATCGATATTATGACTTTCATTCTAATGTTAAGGAAATGAGTCCAAGATTCTTCAATTTTGAATTCCATCATTTTCCATATTAGAGGATCATCAGTAACGGTGATCAGAGGGTTCTCAAGTAAATTTCTTGCTGGAAAAGGTACGAGTCCAACAGTGTTGGGAGGACTGGTAGTGACAAGTGTGAGGTGAGCTTCTTGTGAATATCAGTGAAGGTGCGATTTCACAAAGATATGATCAGTATAGAGGGAGTTAAAGAACTTACTAACATATCTCATTCGCATAACATATTTCACATCAAGTAAGGAGAGTACTTTGACGATGAGGTCGTTGGGGATAGTTATTGATGATGGAGAGTCATTGATTGTACGCCTCTGTAACTGTGAAGGTGGGAGATTCATTTCAATATCTACTCAACTGCAGCTGCTAGAGCTACACGACTATTATATTAGAGGATATGTTTCATGATTACTTGAATATTATTCAAACTCATATGTAAGGAATTTTAGCCAAAAGAAAAATAAAATAAAAATAAAAACATTACTCCATTCAAATAATTCACAATTTTATAGCATATGTGATTAGAAAGGAAATTAAGTTATCAGAGAGGTATCACATATTTTCCCTCCACTTCCATTTCCTCTATTGATTGTGTCAAACGTGGTTAAATATAAAAAAATATAATATTAAAGACAAAGATTTCATAAAAATTGATAACCATCGTGTATGAGTTTGTCAAAAATATTATCCTCATTTTAAATTCACATAATAGTCACCTCTTTAATTAAACTTTTATGAGTATTTATATTTAAAATATTATGCTTTAATGATTTTTTTACAATACATAATATATGTCACTAAGCATGGATTATGATGAAATTGTACATGTTTTTGCCGGTATAAAGGGAGTGTTATGGTATGGTTTTTGAGAAAATCGAGTAAATAAATTACTCATTGATATGATATATAAAAAAATTAAAAATAATTGAAAAACAAAACATTTTATAAATATCAACTAAAAAATATAAAATATTATTAGTCATCGACTAAATCATGTCTTCACGATACAATTTTGAAATAAAATTAAAAATTAGGTGGAATTCATCTTAATAAAACCAACAAAATCAAAATAAATTATAATAACAAAACTGGAGACGATTTAAATTTAACAATTTACCTATATTTAATCAAGGAAATTACGGTCGATGAAAATAAGGTGTATAAATTCAAAACAAAGCTAATAATTCTCATTTGATTAGGTCTGAAATGACACTTCATAAATCTTTTGTTCTTGTTTCGGCCATGGATCTGGTGGAGAATAAACAAAACAAGATTTAATAAAAGTAAATAAGACAATAAAAATTATATAACCTAAATGATAGAATAAGATAATTTACCTGATATTTTCTATGATTGTATTGGTTTGATTTGAGTGTCGCTGCAATAGATCTACCTTTCGCAAACTTAAAAACATATCCAATCCAATCATACAAGTAGACATATGCGAACATATTTTATATATACGAACCGATATTAGATAAATATATAATGAAAAGCCATATCAACAATGGATCAAGAGAAGGAGAAAATGAAGATTGAAATTTTGGATGAGCGGCGTCGACCTATTAGAAGAAAACATGAGTATGTATTTATAAGGAGCTCTTGAGCAGGGTTAGATTTTAGGTTAATTTTAATATTATGTATTCTAGAAGATATTAACTATAATTTTTTGGGTCAAATGAATAAAATATAAAATAATTTTTTTTAAAAGGAATTTCAACCCATGTTTACAATTAAGCCCAAAAAAAGATAACTCATATCCCCTTTTCATACATAACTAAACAACATTATTTCAAAAAAAAAACTCTCAAGGAATTTATTTGGCACCCCCAAACTTTCTCTCGACACCCCCTATATTTGACTTAAATGTCTATTTTACCCTTTAAGTATATCAAATAATGGGTAAAATACCTTTTTGGTTCCATCAAATATACTAATTTTAGCTTTTAATCTCTCAAATTATCTCCTTCAAACAATGGTCTCTCTAAAGATTTTCATCCATAATAAATGTCCCTCCAACTTATGTCTATTGAATGACATAGCATGCAACATTGTAGTTTTTGGTGAATGAGCTTACATGGGGCAATTACAGAGAGACCAAGGTTATTACATGACATGTCACATAAATTTTTTTGACCATTTCACGTTATCAATATTAAATTAATATATTGTGATTGGAAATCAATCGTGAAATCGATGGCATAAGATGAACATCTTTAACTAGAATTGGGCATTAATTTGTTGCTAAATTGTCGCTAATTTAATCTTTTTGTCTGTCACTAATACTAATACCCAAATTCCTTTATTTTTTCCTTAGTGTTTCAATAAATATATTAAAATAAAGCGAAACTTATTAGGAATGTCACAAAACTGTAAAGATCCTTTTGTATATCATGAGAGGAGTTCCTGCAATAAAAACTAGTTCAAAATTAGTCATAGGTAAAGATTTGCATTATTTCTACTTCAAAAAAACTACAATTTTGTGGGAGATACTTATAATATGACAAACTTGCAGGTCATTATTGTTGTACCCTAATTTTTTCCTCTAAGATTCATCTATCATCTCATATCAACTCAATCACAACAAGATCACACTAGGGTTTGGTGCTTCTCCCTATCTCTAGGTTTGCCTACGGGGAATCACCAAACACCTTGATTTATATATTTTGATCATCTATATTTTGTGTTGACTAACTTTTAACTAATAAATACAATGAATATTTTTTCTAATTGATGATACTATATCTGAAGGCACAACACATCTCATCAGGTGATTCATAGGTGTATGAGTTTATGTCCATGCCTTCTTCAATAAAGCTTCATTGAGATTCAAGCTTCAACATTGAGAGTACTTCAAAGAAACATCATAATGAGGTCTGCTATGATTCATCATACCTCAATTTGTCAGAGAAAGTCAAAGGATGCAAAGGTTGATTGGAGAGGTTTGACTTAATTGGACAAGTTCTAGAGTCATTGATTACAAGTGCATAATTCCATCAATTATTAATATTTGGAAGTGGTTATGGTTGCTATGTTTTCTCATTATCATCCTCAACAACTTCTATTCACTTGACAAAAGTATTTGTGCAAGAAAGTTTGTCAAAATTGAAAGGGGTTTCCAAGGCATTTTGTTGCTCTAGGAGCTAGGGTTTTGAAATTCTAAGGGTTATATCTTGCTCATATTTTGGTATTTTTAGTGATTTCAAAGACATGCTCCTCTTTAAAGGGTTATCAGAAAATCACTTCAAAAGTTTAAGGAAAATTTTATGTGGAAGATGCTTAATGATGAAGAAAGATTACATGTCCTCTAGATATGCCATCAAATTCTCTTATGTGACTTCAAAAAATCATAACTTGGACAATTTTTATCTCATTGATCCCATTATTTTTCCATAATGATCTTAAGTATGTGAACTTCAAATCTTCTTTTATGTGCAAAGCTTGGAAATGGATGGAAGATGCCCTAAGAATGCAAAAGATTATAGATCATCTCATGAATTTTCACCAATTTCACAAGGCCATAGCTTTTTCAATACTTGGTATTTTTGAGTGATTCAAGTTTAGTAATGCTCTATGGGAAGTATACTTCAAGCTAGCATCATTGATCAAAGCTCAATTTTGGAGGAAAGCCTTGGTTGAACTCAAAATATCATAGGTCACTTTTGAAGAAAAACTCAAAAATATTCGAAGTACAAAAAATCAGCATCTTTTTCTCAACTTTGACTCATTATAACTTTTAGCTCAATCATCCAATTGATATCACTATTTTCACATTGTAAAGTTTATGTCCTTATCTTTCAAATGCTTCAAGAATCATGTCCAAAGGTTCCCTAAATTATGCACACCATGAGTTCAAAGACAACACTTTGAAATTGATTTTTCCCCCAAGTCAGAATTTGAAATGTATAATTCAGCTTCTAATCACTAAATTGTTGCGCGTTTTTACTTCTAATCATGTTTAAAACTCATGAAAACATGACTCTTATGTCATCATAAACCCTAATATAACATGTTCATGCATCAAAATTATAATAATCGATTATTCAATATGATTGATCAAAACGTTGGTGCTTCACCATATCAATGTTTGTCACGAAGTAGAATCAACATTAATTATTCAATTATACAAAAACAATTTTTACCAATCGAATAGATGAAACAAAAACAATATATCAAATATGTTGATGTTGTAGTGTCCTAATTTTGTATGAGAATTTTATTTAAAAAAATATCAATTTTGTATTTTTATTTTATGGAACTTTTATCATTTAAAATATAAACACACATTTTAATTAAAAAATTGATTTAGTCTTTTAATTTAATTCATAATTGCATATACCATCATTAATATTTTTCTTTAAAATTTAAAAACAAAAGCATCAATTTATTTTATATATATATATATATATATATATATATATATATATATATATATATATATATATATATATATATATATATATATATATATATATATATATATATATATATATATATATATATATATATATATATATATATATATATATATATATATATATATATATATATATATATATATATATATATATATATATATATATATATATATATATATATATATATATATATATATATATATATATATATATATATATATATATATATATATATATATATTATTATTGATATGGCCTTAAATTAGTTTTTACTAATTTTATATAAAAACAAAAAAAACAAAACAAAATCATCAGGACCGACTAGTCTTTCTCTTAAAAAACTCATCACCATTTTCTCTCTAATGGCTTTTTGTTTTTGATAGCCATTTTATATGCAGTTTTGATTCCTTCATCTTTTTTTAATTTTCTTTCACTAACATTGCTTCCAATTTCCCACTCAAAGTAGAAGTATAGTCAACAATTTATTTTATTATTTAATTGTCAAATGAATTTGTCACAAGGCAGCATTTGGAGTCTATAAATTGACACTAAAAATCTGAAATCGAGGGGAGTCAAAAACCATATCATATATCTAGAATAAAATTTATCAAAGTATTACAATCCATCATCTTAAACCTACATAAACAATGCCATTTTTCATCCTTTCAAACCATCACAAAAAACCAAAAATAGCACAACAACAACCAAGAGGATTAAAGTAAATATTCCAATAAAACTAAAAAAATTAAAAAAACGAATGAAGATCTCCTTTCATCAAGCTCAGCCAAAATTTCTCTCTCACTCTCTCTCTCTCTATTTCGATTGTTGCTGTTGGGAGTGAGTATGGGCTTTCATATATTAGATGCATTTTATTTTATTTTTTTTATGCTTCATAAAATTATTTGATTTTTCTTTTAAATGTACCTTAGTGTTAAGTAAATAATAAACTAAATAGTATATTACTATTTCATTTTTATTAAAAAGACTAGAATTTTTTTCATTAAAATTAGTTTTAGAATTAAAAAAAGGTTATAATTTGATTGTTTTGAATTTCATTTCTTAGTCATAATAAAAGAAAAAAAACTTTCAGAAAAGTGGTTAAATAGATGTATACCTATTATAACCTTCGAGTTTTTAAAATGTAAGTCGTATAACTTAATCATTTAAAATCTCACTTTTTTATAATACGTCGGATTAAAAATAGATTAATTAGATGTACGTCTTCTTTATTCTAGAGGGTTCAAACACAAATTATACGACTTATTTGTTTTAATACTTGTCTTTCTTCTCGTAAAAAAACATGGTTGTTCTGGGTCTCAATTTTTTAATAAATTAATAATAATCAAAATGTGAAAAAAGAGATTAAAATAGATCTACATCAGTTTTTAAGAACCTCTTTAGTATCATTCTTGTTTTTTTAGAACTTGTCATACCTATTTTGAAGTACTACAACTACTTTAATAATCGTACAAATCATTTGTGCCTCAATTTAGAATATGAATTATTTCTTAGATAATTATTCTCTATCTATAAAGAAATTTACTTTCTCAATTATAAATCTTTTTTTAATCTTTTTTACTTTCTCAACAACGTCATCGTCAGTTCTTCCCTATACCATGGTGATATCTCTAAACTAAGGCACTGCCATATTATTTTTGTTTTTTGATTAAAAATTAATTGTATATAACAACGGTTATGAAGCCAACCGTGGTGATACCATCAAATTTTCACGGATTCGAACTTCAGCGCCCTCATATATATTATTCCTTTAATGTTAAGGCACACCTTTTCTTTTTTATGTATTTTTAAATAAAAAAATTAAAGGGTTATGACTACGGTTTATGCGTTCCACCGTTATGACACGTTTATATATATCACCACGGTTGGTGTTGTAAACTATTGTGAGTATATTCATATATAAGTGAATTAACACTAGCTCTTTGACATTAGCACCGTATCTTTCACAGCAAAATCCTAGAACCCATTTTTCTCTTCTTCTTCATCATTAGCATTCCTATTCTACACTATAGCCATCAATCTTGTTCTTCTCACATAAAAGTATTATTCTTTTCCTTTATCCTCTCATTTTCGTATATTTTATTGTTATGTTTCACATGGTTTTTCTATAATTTTCTTCTTGTTATATAGTTTATTGTTCTTTTCTGGTTGTATGTTCTTCTACGTTGTTGTTTCATGTTGTGTTGTTGACAAATAAGCTTGCGGTTTCACATATTGATAATATTTATAGTGTTTGTAGGATTCAAGAAACAACAATAGCAGCAAACTTCATCTAGTTTGAGAAGCTATGAGAAGAAATATAAGAAGTATGAAGCTATTGTGTAAATTTCATCCACCTTATATTTATTTTTCATGGTTTCACAAACTACATGAACCTCATATGGTGATGATGGTGGTGGTAGAAAGCATATAATATGAGTTGATAATGGTACATATGATTTGTGTAACGATGAGAAAAAAATACAAGAAGTATGAAGTCATTGTAGAAACTTCACCCACCATGTATTTGTTTTTCATTGCTTCACAAAGTAGATGGACTTCATAGGTCCATAATTATTTTCAATAAAAGGTGCGTTCTAAAAATAAGTTAATATATTTTATGATATTGTATGTTGTTAGTATTTTGTTGCTAAAATATATGTTATTTTTATTGTGTTATATGTATTTGTTGTGTTTTGGTATGATATTTTTATTGACAAATATTTTCAAAATAAGAACAAAACATTTCTAACTCATAAGGAAAAGGCTTCTTGTGACTTAGCAATATTTTGTTCTTTAAATTCTTATACAGATTGACATGTCAAGATGAAATAGAGTTTATTATATACTACGTATATTGTTTGTTTCACTAACCTTTTAATGAAAATGCAACCATTTAAATTGACATATAAACTATAATTTGAATATTAAGATGTATTTGAAAACTAACTGTGATACGGTGGGAGAGAACTGACTGTTTTTTGGAATGTTGGTTTGCATTTTGCGTTTGTTTTCGCAAAATGTCGCGGTAAGCAAGAGTCGCCACCGTCTTTTATTTTATCCAAAAGGAAAGGAAAAAAGCACAGAAAAATTCCTTTTTTCGAGATGTTTCTCGGGTTCGGGGGGTAGATTATAGAAAAGGAAGGTGTTAGCACCCTTTCTATCAGTGGTTATCCACGGGCTCTTAGGTACTTTCTCATAATGTTTTCAAAATTGCTTTTCTTTGTGTTTGTGGGTTTGAAGAAGTTTTTGTTTTGAAAGGAGTATAAGTGTGAAAATTTGTTTTGTTTTGAAAGAGCAAGTACTTAAGAACCATCTACCTACTCGAAAAAAGAATCAATCTGTGCTAATGTCCTTTAGACAATGCTATCCCACTATTGATGAGTAGGTAGCATCATTGTTGGAGTTTTGAGGGTCAATTCAATTAAGGAACGTGCGGTCACCAAAGCAATGTTAGGACGCCTTAGCGGTAACCCTAATGTCTTAGATCATTTTTCCGAGGCAACGGTTTCGAGGCAACTATGATCTTTAGACAAGAGGGCGACCTCTAAAACTTCTTATACTCAATGACCGCGTACGAAGGCAACCAAGTGAGGTGTACCCTAAGAGTGCGCATGTGCGAGTGTGTTGTTTTCAGTTATTTTGTCTTTGTACATGTCAATGGTTATCTATGTTGATTTAGGTTAACATTCGATCTTGTCATGCATTCCCTATTACCAAACATCTAACAGTTTATAAGTTGCGGAAATTAAACTAACTATTACAAGGCGTCGGGTATTTACATCGCCAAAAGCAACCCTTGAAATTAAAAGGCGGAAAAATAAATAAAGCGATAAAAATAGTAAAGTCCTATTAAGCTATTACATTCCGGAAACAGATACAATATAGAATAAAATAGATCGCGTGCGGGAAATTAAATCGGGCGTAAGTTTTTTTTTTAGGGTTTTGACCCTTTTTGAAACAAAGTATCTTTTTTGTTATTTTGAATTTATGGAAGAAATTAAATTGGATTAATTATTAAATTAATAAATTAATTAATTAATTAATGAAAATAAAATTTTTGGAGTTTTTGGTATTTAAAGAAATAAAAATAAATTTGATCAAAGTTAATAAAACCTAATTGTCTAAGTTAATTTTAATTATTGCAAAATATATTAAAAGTTATTCCTAATTAGAACTAAATTAATTAAATTAATATTTATTAACAAAAATAAAATACTGAAAATTAATTTAATAAACAAAATATTTTTTGGTTTTTAATTTTAATGAAGAAAAAGATTTAATTGGTTAGTTAAAAAATAATGAGAATAATTAAATAAAAAAGAAGAATAAAAATAAATATAGAAGAGAGTGTTTGGGCCTGATTTTTGGAGGTTTTGATAGCAATTTGATGGCCCAACTGAATTGGCCCCTTGTTGACTTTGCTGATTCCCTATGGCACTTTGACTTGATCCCACCATAGGCCATCATCCCTGGATTGCCAGATTTGGCCTTGGGCCATCTGGCGCTTGATATTTGATGGTGTATGGTATGCCCCTAACCTGAATCTGCACATGATCACATGAATAGAAAAAATAACAAGGAATATGGGGACCTGGGATTCGAACCCAGTTCCTGTAGGTGACTGTCAACTCCTCTTTCCACTAGGCCAACGCGCTTCATTTGTTAATGTGTTAAGAATAAAGCATAATATTGGAAAACATGTTAATATGCCAAAATTAAAAAACAAGCGCGCGAATATTTGAACGGAGCAACCAGATGGGGACACATTGTCGTCCCTGTCCTCAGGTTTGCACAGAAATTTTCTGCGGATTTAGATCCGCAGCTAAAAGCGTAGGTCGTTTCAAAAACCCATCTCAGGCCATATAAACTCCATCCAAGGCCATGGTTGTGCTTGTCTTTCTCCTCTGGTCATGCCTATGTCCATCAATAGGTCTAATTTTACCTGTAACAAAAACCCCTAAAAAAACCTAGGAAACCCTATAATGGCGTTTTGCACCACATAGCAGATAAACACAATCAAATAATATGGAAAGCTTGGAAATTATCTAGTGATTGCAAATATACCATTGGTTTCTTGTAATGATGCGTAGATTTTGAAACACGAAATCAAATTTAGAGGGGGGCCGCGTATCACTTACAATGCGTTTGAGGGCGTGTGAGAGCTTGCTAGCGGTTGGTTCTAACTAAGGGATGGTCCAATAATTGATTAGTGTGGAGTTTTGCTTCTGAATTTGCCTCCAAGGTTGATTTCAGTTTTGCACTTTTTTGTCAATTTTTCAAGTTTGGTTCTTGGTGTTCTTGCAGCCTCTAGGTCTCAAATCCGTGTGCCTTGGATTGTTTATGTATGCTGCAATGTATTAGGTCAACAAATTGGTCTTGAATCTTTCCACATCAATGCCTTGAGATTGGATTTGATCCTCCATTGAAAACTTGCTTAATTTGCCAAAAATCCAATCTTTTTGCACATGGAATGCTTGATACGAGTTTGATCATGACATTGATGATGATTAGGTCCTGAAAATAGAAAAAGATCTCATGTAATCAAGTTTTGGGATTTTATTTGATTTAAATTGATTAAAAATGAAATAATTCAATAAAAAATTAAATAAAATAATAAAATTGATAAATGGACACAAGGCTGAATCTAGGACACGTGTGGAATGTGGCAAGCCCAAATCAAGTGGAATAGAATGGGCCCATTTGACAAAATTTGATGTTTTGGGGATAGTTGACTTTTGGCAATTTTGCAAAAATGCCTAACTTCAACAATGCATAACTTCTTCAATTTTGAACTTTTGGAAGTGTTCTTGGACTTTTTAGAAAGATTTAGATGTCCTATAACCAACCCTTTTGGTTTCATCTCATTTTAATATTCCATGCTCAAGTTATAAGCTTTGGAAAAAAAGGTGTTTTTGTTGACTTTCAAAAAAGACCTATAATGTCCAAATTTGTAACTTTTTGTGAGTGCATTTTATGATCTTGGGGTATGAACATGGATTGTAGGAAATTGCATGCTCTTAAAAATGAGCTTTGTATGGGTCATTTCTCATAAAGTATGAGAAAGTTATGCTTGGTCAAAGTTGAGTTGACTTTTCCTACAAAACCCTAATTTAGTAACTTTTGAGTCTTGATGATTTTTGAGCAATCCTTGATGAATCATGATCAAACATTGATAAAATGATTAAATATCCTAAAAAATGAGAATGTTGACAAAAAATATTGAAGTTTGACTGTTTATAGGTCACAGTTGACTTTTGCCCTAGCACAGTCGATTTTTGGACCCTTTGAGCAATTGACTGACCAAAATTCCTCTGTAAGGCTTGAAACTTGACATGGATGATCATGAGAGCATATTAGGACATTGGGGAGAACTTGAGGTCATTTGGATGCAAGGACATTGATGCAACACAAAACCCTAATTTGGGGTTGACTGCCTTAGGAGATAGCTTGACTGTCCAACTCTTGAGCAATCTTGAGCCACTTGGAGATTTTTCTTGCAATGTTTTGAGAAATATGAGAGGGAAAATTTTAGGGTGCAACACTAACCTATATCAATTATTGTATTTCAAATTTGATGCGTCTCATTCAGCACATTTTATGTTCTTTAACACATAAAATATGGTTCAATGACTAGATTCCTACAATATATCAATATCTATTATTCTACTTTACCTCGTCGTCGTCACTTATCATCGTGATTGTTAAGATCATGAATGTTATGATGATAAGCGAGGATGATGAGGTAAACAATAATAAAAGATATAGATGCATTAAATGAATATGATCATTGAACTATATATGTGTTAAATAACATAAAATGTGATGAATGAGACACATGCAATTCTGAATACAATGGTGTGCTTAAGTTGATTTTAAAGAATAGTTTAATTTTCATATTATATAATTCTTTACCAATTTTAATGGTTGTATTTCTTTAATAAGGTGTATGGTAAAACAAGCAATATACATTTGTATTTAATAAACAATGGGTATGTTCTACAAATGTTTTTTACAATAACCGTGACCTAATGTAATTTATTTGCTACTGGGTTTCGAACTCTGTACCTTATATATCACAGTTGAGATATCACGCGAGCTTACCAATATACTACAGTAGTCTCATGACCATGATTGTTAGTAGGGAATTTACAACAATAATCTACATAATAATGCCTAGTCCTGCATGATTATATGTATTTGCCAACCGTTGTTAAATGGGTTTTTCGTAGTAGTGCCCGTATGGTGAGTATTTATTGATGAGAAAGGGATCTAACTCAAGAGGACCCAATGAAAATTGAGTCATAAGTACTATAAAAAAACTTATATGTATTTTAAGATCTTTATGCTACTATTATCAAATAAAGATTGATCTTTGAAGATATAAGACTAAGATATGGTAGTTCTAAAATTTTCATTGAATGAAATGTGTTTTGAAAAAGCATTGACTGTGATATCAACTTTGTCTTCATATGTTAGTAATGTGAATAAGATAAGTATATTTATGTCAAATATATCATTTACCTTATATTAGTTTATCTCTTTGGATTTTACACTTTTTCATTTTGATAATGTTAAAAAGGGAGAGAATAGATGGTTCTTTTTGTTGTTTTTCATGCTATCAAAGACATCATAGAATAAATTGCAAAATAAATGGGGAGATATGTAAGATATAGGGAAATATACAAGATAGGAGATCAAAGTGTCAAGCAAAATGTTATTTATCAGGGGATAACTCCCTCACAAATGGCAAAAACCCCTCACAAATACAAAATTTGCAAGGGGATTGATCCCCTTACAAAACAGGGGGTCACAAATGTATTTACGAGGGGCTTCCAACATCAACATTCTGCCAGGGGCATACCCCCTCGCAAAATGAAAAATATATTTTGCACACTGCCACACGCAAACGTAGCTGCATGCCAGCGGATTAGCTAGTGCTGTAGTGCGTTAGAACTTTTATTTGGGGTTATGCCCCTAGTAAAATGAAAATGCTTTTTTATTTGCTAGAGGATTAGCCCATGGCAAAATGCAATATGTTGTACCCCAAAATTTTCCCTCTCATTTATCAAGATTTTCCTCACAAGACTTCTTTGACTCAAGACAAGATTAGGGTTTGATCAGCTCAAGACACCTCATCTTGCACTGATAACCTAAAATTAGGGTTTGAGTTTGCTCAAGGATTTTTGGACCATCAATGCTTCATGTGACTTTCATACACCATCTTAGACCCCTAATATTTCTCATGATAAGTTTAAAGCCTTGAACCACATTTTTGACCAATCAATTGGACAGTTGACCTAAAAATCAGCTGTATTGGGGAAAAAATCAACCATGGCCAATTTACAGTCAAACTTCATAATTTTTTATCCACAACAACATTTTAGACTCATATGTATCATTTGATCAAGTTTGTATCACAACTCCTCAAGAAATTTGATCAAATCATCAAAAGGGCAAAATAGTCAAAATTAGAGTTTTGACTGAGAAAGGGCAATTTCTGATTTTTAACCTAGCCAATGGCCAATTGAGTTCAATCATGGTTTCAAGGATTCAATGGCATCATCTTTACCTAATTACATAGTTCAAAAGATCTCAAGTTCATTGGATTGACAGATGAATTTTGTAGTCAACTGATCAAAAGTCAATTGTACACTAAAAAGTCAAACATTGACTTTTTGGTCAAAACCAAGTGCCAAGGGTCATAATTCATCAAGATATGTCAAAATATTAAACTTTTTCACCAAGAAAACCTATTTTGAAAATTAGGGTTTTGAATTTGAAAAATTTCATAACTTAGAATTTTTCTAAGTATGGAAATTTTCTTATTTTTCCCCAAAATTCCACCACTTTTTCACCATGATGCAATTTGATTCAAAGAAAACTTCCAACATGAAAGTTGTAGTCCTCTATTAATTCTACAACTTTTCTTCACAAACGTTTCCCAAAATATGCTTGGATCTCGTTATGAATTTGTGAATATAGGTCCATGAAATTCTTAACTTTGTGAAATTTTGCCCTAATTTAGGAAGGTTTTGGACCCAACTTCATGGACATTTTTCACCTAGTTCCAAGAGATATCTCAAAATTCATTTCAAAGATGGATTATAGAGCACATTCAAGCTTTTCAAAATGTCCAAGAACTCTCCAAGATGATTTGTGGTTAGGGAGAATCAAAGGAGGGAATTTGGCATTTTATCACTTTTGTTCATGTCATTTTCACAAAGCATCAAGTTGCAAATTAGATCTTGGATACTTGAATATTGCTTTACAGGTCCTAAACTCATCCTACACTCCATAATTAAATACAAACTCAGAGGTTAAAGGCTTTATTTTCACTTTTGAAGCATTGTACAAGATACATTTCCATTTTTGGCCAAAAGTGCACAATGCCATTTTCATAAAGTGAGCTTTTGCAACCTTGCCCATCTTGAGCCTTGGACCTGTCCCTTTGATGCAAACAATTTCCACAGGCCACAGGCAATGTATACCAACTCTCTACAGCTCACAATCCAGCCAGTACAAGCATGTTTGCATTGGTCACTTCACTTTTCTTCAAATGCAAGAAAAGTTGCAAAAGAGGTCAGAACTGGTACAACTGATAAGGAGTGGACTTTGTATCATTCTATACAAATATACAAACTCGTTACAAGGCTGAACACGACTGCTTAGCCTCCAAAACACTCTCAAACTCAGAAACATCATTTTTCTTCCGAAACATCCAGTTTCTGCAAAACCATAGCAAACTCATTTTTTGCTCGTGCGTTTTATGGCTTGACACTTCAAACACCTTCCATATATACTACCAAAACTATCCAAGTCCTTGCCCTGCTTCTGTAAGCTCTGTTTCAGCCATTTCCATTTTCAAACTTGGAGCTTGCAACTTGACTTGTGCAAAGAGTTCTGGCTATCCACAAAGCAAGCTAAGCATTGGAATAGCTTGAAGGAAGTTCAAGGAAGCTCACACGATCCTCAGGCCTCACTCAAAGTCCCCACATTGTCATATCCAAATCCAGCTGAAGGAGGTATTTTTCAAAACTCTATCTCTCTATTTAGGCAACTTCAAGCCACGATTTGTGAAGAAAAGATGTAGTCCATGACATGGTGAAGTTGTACATATGCATACTTTTCATTTATATTAACTGAGCTAAGAGAATTTGAAACTTGAAGTTGCTGAAATTTTTAGGTCACGAATTAGGGCCATTAAAATTCTCTCTGATCTTTGAGAGTTAGGTTACAAATTTTATATGGTTGAAATCGTGAGATCAAATGCCACAAGTTTCATGTTATGAGTTTTTTGTTTTTGTGCAAGCATGTGAAAGTTGCAGGTTTGAACTAAGCGCGCGAAGAAGAAACCAAGGACAGGGACGAAGCTGTTGTTTTGGGATTTTTGTTGCATTTGGCCTTTTCGCTTTTACCATTCACACCCCCTGGATTACTTTTGCACCCCCTGAATATTTTCTTATATTTTTGCATTTTCTTGCATATTTTTATATTTATTACTTGCATTTATTTTTTCTAATGATAAAAAAAGCCCAAAAATAATTTATTTATTTCCACACTTTTATTTTATTTTTTTATTATTTTTTTGCATAAATAATAGTTTATTAGGATAATATACTTTATTTTCTTAAATAAATTGTAAATATATTTAAAAATACTATACATTTTTATTATGTTATTTATATACATAAAATATTTATTTTCAAACATATTTTAATTTTTAATATTTGTACATAATATTATTTATTATTTTCTTGTACAAAAAATGGACAAAATAATAATATAGAACATTTATTTTAATTTAAAATTAGGGTTTCACCCTTTCAAAAATAATAATATTTTTTATCTTATTTTTAGGGCTTAAATAAATCATTTTTTTCATACATTAAACAAATACAAAACATTTTTTGCATAAATACATTGCATTTGCATTTTAAATATTTGTACATTTATTTAATTCGCACAATATTCAATTGGGTTGTTATAATATTTTTAGGGTTTATTTTGTGCAATATCCCCATTCAAAAACTTGTATCCCCCCTCCCATAATAATTGTTGTAATAACTTAGTTTACATTTACGCAATTTATCGCTTTTATACCATGTTTAGTAAACTAGGGTTTGCATGACAAGACCAAAAACAAAACAAATAGAAAAGACCTAATGCAAAACAAAAGCATGTAAAATGACACACTTTGCACACAAGCACCCTTAGGGTTTCACCCACTTGGTTGCCTAAAATAAAATGGCCATGTTACACATGCGAAGTATCTTGGTAAAATAAAACAAAAATAAGATCATAGTCCCTCGACGACGCTATCGAAAGGTTGCCTAAAACAAAAATGATCTTGGTCCCTCAAAACATGCTAAGATACTTGGCAATATTTCTATCATGGTCATACAATGACCCACGCCCGTCACGTTTACATCCAAAGATAGGGTTATTTACCAAATCAATGGTAAATCAACAATGTAAAAGGAATAAAAATGCACAAGAAAGACTTTTGAGTAGGTAGAATGCTTCTAGTTACTTGATCATTTTCAAAACAATCCTTGCTATTTTCAAAAACAAACACACACACATTTCAAAAAACATCTTACAAAACATTGAAACATTTTTCAAAAGACAAACATCTTTGTATACATTCTTACGAACGAGAATCATTACAAAGATTGCCTAAACGATGGCCTATTTTAAAAATACTTTCAAAACCACACAAAGCACCATTTCAAACAATTTCAAGCAAAGCAAGTGATCTAAACAAGTAACTAAGAGCCCATGGAAAACCATGGATGAAAAGGGTGCTAGCACCTTCCCTTTTCATAACCTACCCCCCGAACTCAAGAAAACATCTCAAAGGTCTTTCCTGTGCTTTTTTACCTTTCCTTTTGGATAAAAGAAAAGTCAGTGGCGACTCTTGCTAACCGCAAAATTTACAAACATAAACGCAAAACTTCAAGTCAGTTCTCCCACCGCATCACAGAACTGGCGATTCTGCTGGGGAAGAATTTAAAAGTGGGGTTACCTTAGGGTTTAGATCACCTTTATTTGCTTACAATTGTTTGACTTGTTTACTTTAAATCTTGGTTCTATTGTTTGGGTTTGAATCCTCCACCCGGATTTGGGAAACATTATAGGTAAATAGCAATACGTTGTGGAAACTGTGCGGGGTATACCGACACGGTCTAAGCAATAGATATATTAGTGTGACATATTTGTGGGTACCGATAGCCTTTGAGTCAATCAAAGAGAATACGGGGCCACTGAGTGATGTCATGAAGCACTAATGAACTTCTAGAACCTTTACTTGACCAACTTGGCCTTTTAGGATGTAGTGAGATGACCGGCTTTGGTGCAGTCCGAAGTTGGTAGATACTCGATACTACACTCATTGAGGGTTGGTTCCTTGGAATGTTTCGGTCGCCAGTAAAGAGGCTTGAGTTGAAACAATGAACAAGGAAACAATCCAGTGATATTGAGCTCCTTAGAACCCAATTACTATTTTTAGGACAGGTTGAGCCAACTAAACTTCAAGAGGGTACTTACCTATGAAACCCCATGCAAGCCTAAACTAGGAAATTGTGTGATTTGCTTGTACATATATACTTGAGCATAACATCATGGACATCATGAGCATCATAAACATTCACTAACCATTTCAAGGATTTTGGAGATTTATCTTTGTTCTTGTTTTGTAGGTTATGGATTCACTTCGCAGGAAAACTATCCAAATCAACCTTGTAAGAATTCCTCCACAACTCAAGGAGCTAGCTTCAAGGATTCCTGAGAATTATCCATTCACCGAGAGACATGGTCGTCTACTCAACTTGGTCACTTCCAACACAGAGGAGGATATGCTGAAGGTTCTCTTCCAGTTCTTTGACCCTTTGCATCATTGCTTCACATTTCCTGACTACCAACTTGTGCCCACTTTGGAGGAATTTTCTCAACTCTTGAGGATTCCTATTCTCAATCAACTACCCTTCAATGGTACGGAAAGAGATCCAAAGCCAAAAGAGATTGCTCAAGCTCTGCACTTTCACTCATCTGATGTCACAACACATTGGGAAACTAGAAATACTATCAAAGGCTTCTTATCAAAGTTTCTGTTTGAGAAGGCCCAAAGTTGTTGGAACTCCCTAGACTTGCAAGCTTTTGAGGAGATTGTAGCTCTTCTCATCTATGGTATGGTCTTGTTCCCTAATCCTGACCAACTCATAGATGTAAGTGCTGTCAAAATCTTCATGTCTCGCAACCCGGTGCCTATATTGCTTTGGGATATCCTCCACTCTTTTCACACTCGTACAATGAGGAAAACAGGTGTTCTTATGTGTTGCACTCCTCTCCTGGAAAGATGGTTTATTTCTCATCTTCCCCAATCAGTTTTGAAGAATGAGCAAGGTTTGAGGCGGTCACAAAGGTTAATGACACTTAACCATTCAGATATTCATTGGTGTTCTTGATCCAAAGAGAATATTATCATTGTTGACCGTTGTGGGGAATTTCCTAATGTCCCTCTACTTGGCATTAGGGGAGCATCACCTACAACCCTTGCTTATCCCTAAGACAGTTTGGTTACGACCGAAGGGATGACCCACATGACATGCTGATTCAAGGATTGGTTTTCGACTACGACAACGACGACCAAGGACTCCGTCAGAGATTCATCTAAGCTTGGAGGATGCCAAACAAGGTGGGTAGAAAGACTCTGGGACACAAGAATTCCATTCCTCTTGAGCCTTACCTCAAGTGGGTACGAACCCACGCCCAAAGCCTTATGATGCCTTATCCCTCCATTCTCCTAGTGATTATAGAGCCTGTTAAGGAAGGAGAGGTTCCATACACCATCCTACATCCTAACATGCCAACATCACTCGAAGAACTACAAAGGAGTTAGATACAGCTCAAGGGAGAGAGTGATACTTTCGAAACCCAATTCTATGCAAGCGAGAAGAAGGTTTTGGAACTCACTCGGCTACTTCATGAAGAGCAGACTCTCACCACCTACATTGCACCAAAGAGGATGCGCAACATATTTTTACCTTAGAATTTTGTATTATTTTGCCCAAGGGGCATTGATGTACTCACAATTATATCTTATTAATATGACGTGTGTTTCTTTTTTGTTTAAAACAAAATTTAATTTCTGAATCCTTGAAAGCATTGCATGAATACATATCATTCATCATAAGCATAAACAGGTCTTCACACTAAGTTTCCTTATCTCTCTGCTGTTTATTTCAGTAAGATGGATCTTGAACAAACGGTCAAAGACTTACAAGCTCAGAATTCCCAATTTCAACAGTTGCTGTTGACCTTAGCCAAGGGGCAGGAGGAGCTGAAGACTTTGCTAGGAAAATAAAAAGAGAAAAAGAAGAAGAAGCCAACTGGTGTGGTTATCATGGGCAGAAGATTTCAGGGACAAGCCAGAAGGACCTTAGAATTCCCAACAACATCTGAAGAAGGGGAAGGAAAAGGAAAAGGAACGGCAGTGCCATCAGATTCTGAAGAAGAAGAAGAGGAAGAAGAGGACTACTATGAACAACAATACCCTCCGGCCGATGACAAATACAAACACTTGGAAGAGCATCTAACCGCTATGGATATCAAGAGAGTACCAGGGCTAGATTTTGAGGAGTTAGGGCTGGGGTCAGGAATTGTAATCCCTCCAAAATTTAAAGTACCACTGTTTGCCAAGTATGATAGGGTGTCTTGTCCCAAAATGCACCTCGGATCCTATGTCAGGAAGATTCAACCGCATTCTGTTGACAAAGACCTGTGGGTCCACTTTTTCCAGGACAGTTTATCAGGAACGCAGCTTGATTGGTTCTACCAGTTGGAGAGGGCAGATGTTCACAATTGGGAAGACTTGGCAGCAGCCTTCTATAAACAGTATCAATACAACGCCGACTTGGCACTGACCCGTACTCAGCTACAAAGTATGGCTATGGCTTCCAATGAAGGCTTTAAAGATTACGCGCAAAAGTGGAGAGACCTAGCCGGAAGGGTGCAACCCCCTCTATCTGAGAGGGAGTTGGTGGACATGTTCTTGGGAACTCTTTCAGGTCCTTTCTTCAATCATCTGATTGGGAGTTCCTCTGCAGGGTTTACCGAATTGATTCTAACAGGCGAAAGAGTGGAGGGTGGTATAAGAAATGGGAAAATTCAGAAGGACGTGTCTGCCTCAACAACTGTAAAAAAGCCCTTCACGGGAAGAAAGGAAGTATCTGCTGTGTATTCTCAAAGGAACCAGGGAAGAACTGAGCGCCGACCAACGGTGGGGGCCGTAATGATTCCGAAGCCTGCATCAGACCAGCCGAGAAATAACCAGCAAAGGGTAGAAAAGCCAGTACGGCAATTTACCAAGATTAACATGACTCCAGCTCAAGTCCTACCACATCTCCTGAAGTTGAATCTGGCCACTCTAAAAGAGGCCCCAAAAAATCCTAATACTGCTTCTCCACATTACCATCCCAACGCCAGATGCGCGTACCATTCTGAAAGCCCAGGGCACGACACCAACAACTGTTGGGCTCTGAAGAATAAGATTCAAGATTTGATAGAAGCGAAGGAAGTCGAGTTTGAAGCGCCTGAGAAACCGAATGTTATTTCCGCCCCAATGCCGAGGCATGGTCACAATGCCAACGTTATTGAAGAAGATCTGTTTGTTGCTATCGTGGATGAACTGTTAACTCCGCTCCCGACCATCAAGTTGAATTTGTTAAAAGCTGGCATCTTCCCAGGTTGTGATAAAGACTGCCATATTTGCCTGTCCTCATTATTTTATTTCCCTCTGTTAAAGAAAGGAATCTAACAATTGATTGATAACCAAGAAATTTTGTTTGAGAAAGCTCCTATTTCACCCGTTCCAGTGAAAGAAGTTTCAATAATAACCATCTACGCCAATCCTTCCAGGGCCCCTAAAAGACCCGTTAGGATTACACCTGCTTCAAAGACTTCTCTGCTTAAGATAACAATGCCTGGGCCTGCCCCATACAAATCAGATAAATCAGTACCATGGAATTATGGTGGAGAAATCTACTACCATGGTATTAAACAGGATGAACTGACTGCTGAAGAAGAAAGCTCCGAAGAGGATAGTTCCGAAATTAGCAATATTATTGGAACTAGCAAGATCACCCGCAGTGGTAGGATCTTCTCTCCAGAGATTTCTCCTCCAACAGCAGTCTTTAGACTCGTGGCCGTTCCGAAGATCACCTTTGTACCAGTGATTGTACATGCAAGCGTACCCATCGAAAAAAACAATACAATTCCTATTCCTACTTTCGCTACTGAGAATAAAGGAAAGAACGTTCAAGAGGAGCTTGTCCAGACGAAGGCTCAATCACTAGTTATTCCTGAAACATCCAAGAAGGAGATGAAAAAAATCCTGAGGATCATTAAGAAGAGTGATTATGATGTGGTTGAACAATTGGGGCAGACCCCTTCCAAGATCTCTATGCCAGCCCTGTTGTTGTGCTCTGAAGCACATGCCAAAGCACTGGTAAAATTTTGTAAAGACAACTCACGTGCCGTAAGAGACGTCTGCTGACCAGTTCCAGGACTGTGTGGCCAGTTTGACAGCTGATAATGTCCTGGGCTTCTCCGATGCTGACTTGACGCCCCGAGGGAGAAAACACAATGATGCATTACATGTCTCAATGGAGTGAAGAGGAACAACCCTAGCTCATGTCTTGGGTGATATTGGGTCATCTCTGAATGTCTTGCCGAAAAAAGCCCTTGATAGATTAGATTGTGAGGTGCTGACTTTAAAACCCAACAATATAGTGGTGAGAGCTTTTGATGGTTCTAAGAGGATGGTCCACGGGGAGGTGGACATCCCAATCAAGGTGGGAACTCAAGTTTTCAACTCGACATTCTATGTAATAGACATTCGTCCTTCTTATTCCTATCTATTGGGACGCCCCTGGATCCACAATGTCGGTGCGGTCACCTCCACCTTGCATCAGATGCTAAAGTACCCCGTCCAAGGGAAGATCATAACTGTCCATGGGGAGGAGGAGTATATGATTAGTCATCTCAATTCCTTCCGTTATGTGGAGTTAGATGGCGAGTTCATAGAGACCCCTTTCCAACATTTTGAAGAAGTATCTCCAAAAATAGCGGCAACCAAGTGTTTACAGTGATTTCTGGTAAACAACCGCTAGTCTTCCAAACTATCGAATAAACTTACTGACTGTTATTCAATTTCTCTGGTAACTCGTAGGATCGACTAGATTGATCCTAGGACGTGTTGGCCATTAGGGTAACTCTCATGATCGAACAGGTATTCATGGTTGGTATTTAGAATGTTGTGTAGGTGTTTGACTTATTTCGATTTCTCTCTTAAAGATCTAAAGGTGCAATCAAAATATATGTGCGCGAAACTAAATTGCATGAATAAAGGTTAATTGTAAAGACATGTAAAACTGCATAAAAGACAAGTAAATGACTTCGAAACGTAAAACAAAACAGTTAATGTAAAAGATTCGAAATGTGAAGAAAGCGTTTAATGCAAGAAAACTGTAAAATTGCTTTAAGTAAAAGAAATGTTCGAAGGGTAAAAACTTGAAGATAAAGGCATGAAATGTATAACAGTTTCTGAAATGCAAAGTGTTTGAAATGGAAAGAAAGCATTTAGATGTAAAGCATTAGTGAAAAGATTTCGAATAAAAAGACTTTAGATGAGAAAACTTGTAAATGGTATTTGACAAAAAGATAAGGAAAGTACTGGAAATGATAAAGGGTTTTCATTAAATCATAAACATGTGGTGTTATCATACGTACATTGCTCTTGCATTCGTTTCCCTAGCCATGTGGTAATTTGAATGTTTACTAAGTTTTTGTACAATAGATATGACACACGAAATCCTAATACTAAGACTTCTATTTATACTACTTCGACCATAACGGTCTTGCTATAAGATTCTACCACGTTCAGAACATGCAGAGCAATGCCTCTCTCTTGCTTCCACGCGTCTTCGAATGCTCCGGCGCATATATTTCAAACTTCGAACATCCTGCTTACATTTGAATTTCAAATGTTTTGGCACTTCCTCGCTTCGAACGCATTCCTTAGATACAGCCTTGTTGTCATTTCGAGACTTCTTTGGATATATTCTCATAACTGTCACTCGAAGCTCTAAGCTTTGATATGCTCATTCGAAGCATTGCTTCTACTATTTCGAAACATGACGTTTTGTTTCATTTCGATCGAAACGTCCAATTCACTTTGCTTCTAATACTATTATCAAAATCTTCAGCCAACAAAATGCCCCTTTAAAATATGTATTTCGATCCCTTTGAGAAATACTTATTTTAAACATATACACAAGATTTTGATGCGACCTTCGAATCATCGTAACATTTAATTCATTTGACTCCAGTCACGTCAATCATAACACTTTTTAGATTCCTTAACCGCCTTGAACCATATCACAGTATGGTGCAGTTACAAAACAATGATTATCTTTAATCACGCCTATTACCAATGTTAACTTTACGCCACCTCTTCATCAAACCAACCCATGATTACCACGTATCACAACCCTACTCAGTGGATGCTTAAACTTCCTCATTATAAAAACCATCAACTTAGTCTTTTCTTTTCTTCCCACATTCTGAATCTTTTCTCCTTCTTTTCTCACTGAAACCCTAAGCTTTCAACATTCTTCCAACAATGTCTTCTTCTACTTCATCCCAACTAAAAAAGGTCTCCAAAAAGAAAGGAAAGACCGCAGGAACTACCATGGAAAGTAAGGTTGTCACTCACCAAGGTCAATCTGTTCTTGTTCCCCAGATGATCTCGAAGGAGAAAGAAATGCTTTATGCATCCCAGGTACTTATTCCTACCACCACTGCTGGTAAGAGGTTAGCTTTAATGGGCCCTCTTACAGTTTTTGAAATTTTAAAAGACACCAGGAAAATCTTCCCAGTTTGCTATAATTTCAAACCCCTGTTTAATAAAATGGACGCCCCTAAGGCAATAGAATCTTCAGGCTCAAACACCGTGAAAAATCCAACTGTTCCTCCTAAGGACCCTTTTGTATTAGACTATGTAAAGAGTAATTTCAAACCGTTTCGATCTTGCCCTACCTCCGACACTGCTTATCAAAACTGGTTCAATAAGGTAGAAGCTAAGAAATCCCAGCAATGGGAGGAATTAGGTATCTACAACTTGATTAAGCTGTCGAAGCCAGGTTTCACTTACAGCCACCCATTGTTATTCGCGTCCCTATATTTCTGGGACAATACTTATAATACTTTCCATCTCCCTGGTGGAATGATTACCCCTACCTTCTTTGACATAGCGGCCATCACTGGGCTATCACCAGTAGGAGAAACATATATCCCTAACAACGAAGAACATTCGAGTATAATCGACTTCGAAGTCAAACTAGCAAGTTTTTCCAAGCTTATCAGCCACTACCATGCTGAAGGAGACAGTGTGTCTGATGTAGAACACATTGCTTTCCTTACCCTATGGCTGTCAAGATATGTCTTCTGCAGTAGATCCCTACAAGTAGCCAGTAGGTTTATTCCTCTAGCTAGGGATTTGCATGAGAACCGGAGAGTGTGCTTAAGTGAACTGCTTTTAGTTGACCTTTATGAAAGCCTAAGGTCAGCTGTTTCGAGCCTAAAATCTCATACCTCCAAGAATATCCTGTTAGCTGGCCCTTTTTGGTTACTTCAGCTATGGCTAAATGCCATGTTCGAACCTTCCTTGTCAACTGCCAACACCATTGATGAACGAGACCCTGAAATAATGGATAGAATAATCGAAGGCACTAGGCTGCGAAGATTAACTCCAAATGACGACAAGGATGACTTCAAAGTCCTATTCTCAAAGTACATCATGATATTCTCCAAGAGGCATAAGTTCGAAGAGACCATGGCGCCTTTTGCTTCAAGGGCTCATGGACCTTCATGGTTCACCATGGCTCTCTCAGAAGCTGTCAAGAGCAAAGAGATTCAAGATGTATGGAGAGCCTTTTTGCTACCCAGACTAATCTCTTCAAGAATAACTCCTGCCAAGAATAAGATTTTCCTTTTCGCTTACCAGCCAAATTTTGTTTCGAGACAGTTTGGCTTATGCCAACTAATTCCTGAACCCTTATTTCAAACTGAGAGTGCCATTACCTCTGGGCGAACCTTCAAGGCACGGGAAGCCAAACTACAGCAAGAACAATACCAAGGCTTTGCCCAGTTTGAGCTAATAACTTTCGAACCTACCCACCTTACAGCAAAGGGGTCTCTGGAATGGTGGACAAAGTTTTATCAGACTTATATGTTCGATACTCTTATAATTCAGTAGAAACTAACTGATGCCTTCGATATGCAGGTACCAACCAAGAAAGGTATGTTCACTCATGCCAAAGAGATTAAAGCTTTTCAAAATTATTTCGAAACTACTTATGATCCCACACACTTGGAATCCACTGTGCATCAAGCGGCTGAGACCTTGAAGGAAAAATTCAAACAAAAAGTTTCTAAGTTAAAACTTCCTTCAGGGTTGTCACCTGAGGATAGGTATAGGTTGGCATTCGAAATGCATCCACCTAAATTTCCTAGATTACCTACCTCAGAACTGGCTCTGGCTTGGTTTCCTCCATACCCTTGGTGGTTCACTTGCAAAGAAATGTTCAAACATCTTCAAAAGAAACCAAAGCCATCTGAGACTGTGACATGGGCTCGACACTGGCTCCACGATTTCCCAGGACATCTTCGCTATGACCTTTCTGCCATGTCGATTAAATCTGATCAAGGCACAGGTGCGAATGCTTGGGAAAATCCCAAACATTTTTCATTTTCCATATCTTTAACTTTTGCCTTAATTGTTTCGATTTTCAGCCATCAGGATAAAGACATCCGCTTCAAAATCGAAAGAAGGGAGCGCCTCTCAAGCCTCTATCGAAACCACTGACAATGTGACTCCATCTGAAACAACAACCATTGTTGCAACAACAACAACAACAACACCAACAATAACCAGTGTTCCAACTCCATAGGTAATCACTTAGCCTTGATGTTTCGAATTCACTAATGTTTCATGAATTGCATCTAACTCTTTGTTTAAATCTTTTCAGACCAACAAACTTCCGCCTACCACTCCCAAGAAGCGAAAATCAAACACCACTGGGGAAGACCCCAAGGCTGGAGGAAACTTACCAGCTGCTTCGAAGAAGAAGCAGAAGAAGGATATTTCAAAGAGTACCGTACCAACTAGTGTCTCTGGACTCGATTCCAGGGATGCTGCTCCCTCACCCAAATCCAAAATTCCATCTTCGACCTCCAACGTAATGTTGGAACGCATAACTAGCAACCTCTCTTCTGAGAGTCCACAGGTAAATTGAACTTCAAATCTTTTTGAAAATAATAATTTCTCATTACCTTGGTGCATGCTTTTAATATTCTTCCGCTCCTTGCAGAATATCTTAAATCCAGCTTCCACTACTTCGACCTCACCATCAAAAGCTACTGCTCCGCTCAACTCCTCTCCTCAAGGAGACTCCAACAACCTTGTACAGAACAAAGGTTCCTCCAATATGGCGGTTCTGGATGGGACTTCTGAGCAGCAGGATGATCAGAGTACTTCCCCTCCTCTAAAAGAGACAACTGAAACACCACTTCACGAATCTGCAGAGGCTTTGCAAAGAATTTCTCTTCAAAAGTCCCCTCTTGAAACCCTTCAAGAGGACCCAAAGGATATTCATGCTGAAGGAGAGAAAGCTGATTCTGGTCAAAGAAACGAAGAATCTGCAGAAGAAGAGTCTAAGGAGGAGGATGCCAATGATGGTTCGACTGCTGGGACAGAGTCCAATGCAAATAGCAGCGAAAAAGAAGACATCGAAGTGGTGGACTTGGATGGCGATGAAGAAGATCATGAGCACGAAACGAATGAAGGGGATGGTGACACAACCAACAAACCCATAGAAGTCGAATTGGACGTGACTCCCCTACGTGTGGAACTCCCTCAACCGTCTTTGTCTCGAATGACTGACGAGGAGCTTGCACTCCTGAGACGAAATGACCCTATTGGGTATATGAAGGCGAAACTGGCTCAAAGGGACGTTCCACTTGCTAGGGCTGGCACAAGTTCGACTAGCTATCCTCTTCCCACAGATGAAAGAATTGTACTTCTTAACAGGATCAGGAAAACAATTCTCAATGTGGATATATTCGAAGTGCTCAAACAGGATAGCACTGCTTGCTACACTATGAAGGAGTTGCTTACAAAAGTCAACCTTGCTACGTGCTCCTTGCCAGTTAGTACTATCTTGTTCGATCTTCAGTCTTTGCTGGACAACGTAACTGGTTACCTTCTCCAAGATGAATCTGCTGCCAGAAAGGTTCAAGAAAAACGCACTGCAATGGATGCTGCTTATGAACAAGCTTCAAAACTCTCTCAAGAAGCTGAGGATCAAGCTATGCATCTAAAGCAAGCAAAAACTGATTATGAGGCTCGAGCTGAGTCCATCCTTCTCTGGGAAAGGCAGATTTAGGAACTTCAACAGAAGGTTAAAGAGGCTAAAGAACAACAAATAGCCTTCGAAACCAATACTGCTGGTAACCAATTCGAAGAGCTTCTCAACCAGGGGCTTGCAGAAATGGAAACTACAGAACAACTCAAGGGAGAAGTGGCAACCTTGGAAGGAGCCAGGCGTTTCGCTCAACAGAGACTTGAATCTTTTCGAAGTACCTTCAACAGACTGAAGAATAATTCTTATTTCTAAATTTCAGTGTTCATTTGATTACAATTTGATTTTTTATATGTAATATTCGAACAACGCCATTTTGGCATCTCATCTTGCCATTTTGGCATTTATAATATTTTGGCTAAGTTGTTACTATTCGAATCTCCTGCAGGCGTTGCTTATATTTATTTAAATATTTCCCATTAACCTTTAGGATACGTTTATCATCCGTCAATTCTTCGATTTCATATGCATTGTTTGAGAATACCTTTAGTATTCGAAAAGGCCCTTCCCAATGAGGTGACCATTTACCTAGTGTTTTATTTTTCTTGTCCATGGGCAATATGACTTTCCAGACTAAGTCATTAATAATGAATGCTTTTCTTTTCACCCTTTTGTTATATGTCCTGGCCACTCTTTCTTTTTGTCTCATCAAGATTTCCAATGCATGTAATCTAACTTCGTCCAACTCAACTAATTCATTCATCATCATCTCCCAATATAATGCAGTTGGGATTTCGCTTTGTCTTTGAATTCGAACTGATTGTATATGAATTTCTACTGGCAGCACTGCATCATGACCAAATGTGAGTTGGAAAGGCGTAGTGTTAGTAGCTTCCTTAGGAGATATTCTACAGGCCCATAGTATTTGGTCCAAAGTTTTGTGCCAGTTTCTTGGCTTTTTACCAATATGTTTCTTGATTAACCCTATTATCACTTTATTGGCTGCTTCGACTTGACCATTTTCTTGAGCATAATATGGCGTTGATGTTAGTAATCTAAACCCCATTTCTTGGGCAAATTCTTGCATCTTTCTACCAGTAAACACAGAGCCTTGGTCTGTGGTTATGCTCTATGGCAATCCGAACCTATAGGTAATGTGCTTCTGTATAAACTCAATAATAGCCTCTTGATTAGCAACTATTAACGGTATAGCTTCGATCCACTTGGTAAAATAATCTATTCCTACCAAGATATATTTCTGTCTTTTAGACGAAGCAGGATTTATTTCTCCTATCAAATCCAATGCCCATCCTCTAAATGGCCATGGTTTGATGATTGAATGCAACTCACTTGCAGGGGCATGTTGAATCCCTGCATGTTTCTGACATTCCTCACATCCTTTAGCAAAGTCTATACAATCTTTGAGCATGCTAGGCCAATACAAGCCATATCAAAATAACAGCCATTTCATTTTATGGCCTGCTTGATGTGCCCCACATGCCCCATTGTGGACTTCTGACAATGCTAAGTATGCCTCACTTTCTCCTAGGCACTTCAATAACACGCCCTCTTGGGTCTTTTTGAACAATTCGTTTCCCATGAGGAGATATGATAATGCTCTATATTTTGTCTTTCTATCCATATTCAGAGTTGGGTTTGCTAAATAACTCACCAGTGGACTTCGCCAATCTGTATCTGATAAAGTGTTTATGGCCAATATTTCGAATCCTTGTTTCTCAGCATATCCCAATTTCATACTTTCTAGATCTGATGGTGTGAATCTAGTAGCCATAACTCTACCCCTTAATTCAACTAAATCCTTAAAGTTCCTGGTAGAAACTTTATAACCTGAAGCCAACTGTGCTAAGTCATTTGCTTCTTGGTTCTCTATTCTTGGTATGTGTTGAATATCCATGTATTCAAATTTCCTAAGTATCCTGTTGACTATGACGAAGTATATCATCAAGTTTTCCTTTATGCATTTATACTCCTTTTTTATTTGTTTGACCACTAATTCTGAGTCTCCTTTAATTTCGACTCTAGTTGCCCCCAATTCCAACAAAGCTTCAAGTCCAACAATGAGTGCTTCATACTCAGCTTCGTTGTTCGAGCAACGAGGACCATCTAATTTATACTTGAATTTTGTTGGAATTCCTTCAGGAGAAATTAGAAGGACTCCAACACCACTTCCATTCCTGTGGGTTGAACCATCAAAGTATAATTTCCATGGTTGCATTTCGACGTAACTCATGGCCGTCTGCTCAACCAATGAATGGTCCACAATAAAATCAGAAATCACTTGGCCTTTCACAGCTTTTAAAGGCATGAAAGTCAAAGAATATTCTGTTAAGGCTAAAGCCCATTTACCAACTCTGATATGCATTATTGGTTTTGAAATCATGTGTTTAATGACATCGAAATGAGATGAAACATAAACATCAACAGGCTTTATATAATACTTGAGTTTCATACAAGAGAAATACAAACAGAGACATAGCTTTTCTAAATTGCTATATCTAGTCTCTGCATCATTCAATACTCTACTTAGATAGTATATGGCTCTTTCGATACCATTGCTATCTTCTTGTGCTAACATACTACCTATACTAACTTCAGAGGAAGATATGTACAATCTCATGGGCTTCCCCCATGAAGGTGGAGACAAGATAGGAGGCTGGGAGAGGTATCTTTTTATCCTGTCAAATGCCTCCTGATGGGCTTCGTTCCATTCGAAGGCTTGGCCTTGCTTTAGACGAAGCAATGGAGAGAAAGCTTGGGTTCTTCCACTCAGATTCAAAATGAACCTTCTGAGGAAGTTAATCTTCCCTAGCAGAGATTGCAGCTCCCTTTTTGACGTAGGTGCTTTCGTCTCCATTATGGCTTTGGTTTTGTTCTGGTTGATCTCAATCCCTTTCTTGTGAACCACAAAACCAAGGAAATCTCCAGCCTTGTGGTTCTGATGAATTTGCAACGCAGCAACCTTTCGATCTCAACTTTAATCTTTGTGAGAACCGTTGGTGCGAATATTCTGGGAGTTTGTTTGATGGGCTTCTTGCCATCTTTGATTGGCAGTCTGTGTTCGACCAACTCCCTCTTTAAACCAGGCATTTCGTCATAATCCCATGCGAAGCAATCTTTGTTTTTCTTGAGGACTTCGATTACTTCCTGCTTGAGGCCTGGGCTAAGTTTTGCACTTATGTAAGTTATTCTTTTCGTGTTTTCATCCCCTAAGTTGACTTCTTCGAGTGGATCCTGCGCCAACATTTTGGCACCTGAGTCTATGGGGTCCTTTTCGAAGCCTAAGGATTCTTTATCGTAGATGGCGTCGAACCTTTGATCCATCTCAAGTTCTTTAAAGGGTGAGCATTTCGAGCCATCTCCACTTATTTTGTTCATCTTTACAACTAATTTATTTATTTCAGCCTCTAAGGCCGCCTTTGATTCGTTCTCAGCCATATAGGCCGAAATCCTTTCAAAAAAGGTAGACTCAGTCATGGATAAGGTTGTCGAAGTCCCAGCCTGCTGGCCGTCTTTGTATAGTACTTCCGACTCCCTCTTCTTCACTGATTATTGTTCTATCCCAGTATAGGCCATCATGGCGAAGGGTCATGTAGTAGTGGGCGTTTCTGGTTTCGTTGATCTCATCATTTGGAACACACGGAGCAATCTTTGCCAGATGTTTATCATAATCCCTCTTGTCAACTAAATTGACTGTTGACATAAAGTAACTCTGGTCTGCTTCGATGTTTTCCACGATCCCATCATCTCTCCATAGAACTAGTCGCTGATGCATTGACGAAGGAACTGCCCCTACGCCATGGATCCACTCCCTTCCCAGCAATAAGTTGTAGTTGGCCTTGGCTTCGATCACCATAAACATGGTGGGCCTACATCTTGAGCCTATTGTCAAGTCCAACTGAACCACTCCCAGTGTTTTGCCCACTTTTCCTTCATAATTGGATAGAACCATATTGTGGGGCTTGATGTCCCCTTCGCGTATTTCTAACCTTTTTAGCATGAAGTGGGGTATCAAATTGACTGCAGCACCCCCATCCACTAGAACCTTATTCACGCCATGGGCACCAACTTTTGCCCGAATAAATAGTGGCTTAAGATGGTTCTTCATAGCAGGTTCTGGATGTTCGAAGAACGCATTTTGCTCCTCGACAGCCCCATTGTCCATCACATAGTATCACACAGGCCTATGCTTCATCAAGTCTATGGTATCTTCTTCCTTATATTCATCAATTTCAGTTTCCTGTCTGAATTCACAGGGAAGCACAGATACCACGTTGCAGTTTAGGTTGAACGAAGACTCCCCCTCCGATTCGAAGTTATCTGTTATCATATCTCCGTCTTCTTCTGGGCCTGGAGTGTATTCCTTTGGTTCATCTAGTTGTACTTCATAGAAAAGCCTCCTATTAACTGGAGGTTTGTCTTCAGTTTGATTTTTTGGCGTGGGTTTATTGGTGCTAGATTCACCTTGGTTCTTTGTTGAAGTTACCCCTTTATTTGCCACAGCTTCTCTCTCAGCCTTTCGAATCCTCTGTTGCCTTCACCACTGGGATCTCGACATGGGGTTCCTTCCTTTGTAGTTATCTAATCTTACCTCTTCCCTTTTTGCTATGTTGAATTGCCTTCTGTATGTCGTAGCATGGCGTGCATTTCGTTCGGTGTTTCACCATCTGTCTTTGCCTTTGTCATTTCTGACTTGCGGCCATCTGTCGGTTGGCACTTCAGCAGGGAGTTTGAACGTCACTCTTCGAGCACCCCTGGGATGAGGACTATCGGGCCTTCGTTGTTTGTATTTTCTATCGAAACATGGGCCCATCTGCACAGTTTCTTGATGGTTCCAGCAAGGGGCGAAGGGAATTGTTTCGAAGGCTCTGGCCATGCTTTGATCATACACAGCTGAACACCTTGGGCATATCAAGCACTTGGTTGCCCCTTTGTAGCAGCGAAACACAAATTCCAGCAAACTTTCTCCAGCCTTAGGATAACACTTGAATAGCTGGTTATCCTGGCGCCAATTGTTGCCAGTTCGAGCCCTCTGTACCCTTTCGAAGTTCGCAGCGATTCTCTGATTGCAGAGGATGCTGCACCTAGGGCACAGTATCATTCCTGTATCTCCCTTGTGGCACGTCATGAGGTAATCCTTGAGACTAGCATCTCCAGCATGATTATCCTCCATTTTATACTTCTCTTTTTCTAAGTATCTTTCTACCTCCTCCATCTCAGAGTGAGGTCTTTCCATGTCCACCATGTTCACCTCAACATCCTCCCCTTCAGCTTCATCATCTCCCCATCCTGTGGGTTTTATATCTTCAATGTGGACCTTCGAACTCTCTGGGGCAGAATATTTGACCAAATAGTCAAATTTTCCACTAGGTTCCCCTAGAGTGTCCCATATTTCCTTCTAAGGGGAAGTTGGCTTCGTGATTTGGACTTTCTCCAATTCTAGCCTCAGGCCTTCAATGACCTGTGTTAACTCTTGGTTTTGATTTTCCTGGCCTTCAGTAGCCTGGGTTTCTTTTGCAACAACTACAGGTGCTGCTTCAATCGAAGTCTCTGGTAGCTTCTGGACGCCTTCAGTGACCTCCTTATCGACTTCGACTATCACCCAACTTTCGTTTTCAGTACCTTTCTCTCCTATTGGGGCATCACTTTGGTCAGCTTCCACCATGTTAATCTCTCCAATGCATGCAGGCTCAGAGTAGTTGGTGTCTTCCACGTCCAAAGGATCTTCGTCCACTTTCATCTTTGCTTTATCAGCAAACTTCAGTCTGCCATCTTTGATTGCATTCTGAATTAGGTCCCTGAAAAGAAAACATTGTGAGGTTTTGTGGCCTAGGAAACTATGATATTTGCAAAATCCTCTCTTCTTTCTTTGATCTAAAGGAGGAATTTTGATATTTGATGGCACAATGAGTTGGCCATCTTTGACAAGTAAATCAAAAATCTCGTCACATTTAGTGACATCAAAGGTATAAACCTTCTTTGGGAATTTGTCACTTTTCTCATTTTCAACAATCTCTTTCCCTTTTGTGGGAACTAATAACTTGCAGGAGTAAGGTGGTGCCTGTTTCAATTCAGCGAGGTCGATTTCGACTTCTTCGAATTCGAATTCAGGATAATCTTCTGCCTCCTCAGTTCCAACATAGGAGATCCTTTCCTTCTTGTTATTTTTAAAGACTCTGGCCTTTTCGGCTTTTAGCCTTTCGACCTGTCGAACCTTGTCGGCTAACTGAGCCATGTCCCTCAAATATTGAGTGTCTAGTTTCTTTCGAATAGAGTAATCCAGGCCACCATCGGCCATTTCGACTAACTCATGTTCGGGCACCACTGTGTAACATCTGGATTTCAAAAGCCTAAATCTATTCAGATAATCATCTATGGGTTCTGTGAACTTTCTCTTGACACTGGCTAATTCCTTCAAGCTTATTTTCGACTGTCCCATGTAAAACTGTTCATGGAATAATCTCTCCAAAAGAGCCTAAGTATCAATAAACCCAGGAGGCAAAGTGGTGAACCATGTGAAGGCGTTTTTAGTCAGGGAACTTGGGAAGTATTTGATCCTGAGGTCTTCATTATTGGCTATATCTCCCGCTTCGGTTAGATATCTGGCTATATGTTCGACTGTTGATTCATTAGTATCCCCAGCGAGCTTTGTGAATTTAGGGACTTTATACCCCCTTGGTAAATCAGTATGCATTATGCAATCTAATATAGGAGAAGCCTAATTTGGCCTTCTAATTCCTGTGTTGAGGCCATTTTGGGCCATGACTCTCTCTATCATGGTGGTTAAATTGTTTTCTGCCAAGATGTTATCGTTTCGAATTCTATGAACGACAGCATCAGCATCTTGATTTCGACCCACCATGACAACCCCTCTAGGTTGTTCTTCTCGAAACTCTGGGACTTCCAGCCTTTTGACCCTTGCCCCTGGTTCCATAATTTCTCTTTGTGGGCCTGGGATCATTGGGGCTTCTAGCCTTTGTGCCCTTTCCCCCAAGTTTTCCTCTCTAGGTGGTCTATAGTTTGGGTCGTTAGCAACTTGTTCCACAACAGGCATGTTTGCTCGAACTCCCGCCTGATTCTGCCTATGCCTATCTGGGGGAGCAAAGAAATCTGCTATTCGACTCATGTTATCTGCATTTTCTCTGTTTGTCACAGTCACATTTCGTACTATTGGGGAAAATATTTCCTGCATAGTTTGTGCTAATACCCCTATCATATTATGGTTACTGTCATCCATCAATTGCCTAAAAGCCAACTGGTTTTCTGTGGTTAAAATAGGCATTGTGCTATAACCCACTGACCCTTAGTTATTTGTCATAAATTGATTCGCCCCAGACCCAGACCCTAATTGTGGTGATGAATTCGATGTGGAATTGTGTAAACCTGCCATAAAAGATGTTGGCATTCCATAAGAGGAATTTCTGGTTCTATTACCATCGAAACCGGGTGGTCTAGTTAGTGGAGTGGCGAAATGGGTTTGTGTCCCTGATGGTGGAACAAATCCCCCAGGATAACCAATGGTTCCAGTATTTCCTAAGATCGAACTATTAGTTGATATGCCACTTACTCCATTAGTGGCTATATTACTGGTAGAAGATGCAACAGACTGTGCATTCGAAGGGGTCACATTAGACGTTCCCATCGAAGCGGACACATTAGTGCCTGTTGTATGTGGGGCATTTTATTCCCCTTGTTGATTGTCAGAATTAGACATCTTGTTCAAACGTTTTCTTCTAGATAAGGGTTGGTTGCTGTTGGTTATTTTACCACTTCTTAGGTTCATAAAACAGCAAACTTCTTAGGTTCCAACGTTTTTATAATGGTTAAGTCTCAACAATATTTATTTCTAATGTCCAACGATGGGTCCCACCAGGTGTGCCAATTTGTTTACAGTGATTTCTGGTAAACAACCGCTAGTCTTCCAAACTATCGAATAAACTTACTGACTATTATTCAATTTCTCTGGTAACTCGCAGGATCGACTAGATTGATCCTAGGACGTGTTGGCCATTAGGGTAACTATCATGATTGAACAGGTATTCATGGTTGGTATTTAGAATGTTGTGTAGGTGTTTGACTTATTTCGATTTCTCTCTTAAAGATCTAAAGGTGCAATCAAAATATATGTGCGCGAAACTAAATTGCATGAATAAAGGTTAATTGTAAAGACATGTAAAACTGCATAAAAGACATGTAAATGACTTCGAAACGTAAAACAAAACAGTTAATGTAAAAGATTTGAAATGTGAAGAAAGCGTTTAATGCAAGAAAACTGTAAAATTGCTTTAAGTAAAAGAAATGTTCGAAGGGTAAAAACTTGAAGATAAAGGCATGAAATGTATAACAATTTCTGAAATGCAAAGTGTTTGAAATGGAAAGAAAGCATTTAGATGTAAAGCATTAGTGAAAAGATTTCGAATAAAAAGACTTTAGATGAGAAAACTTGTAAATGGTATTTGACATAAAGATAAGGAAAGTACTGGAAATGATAAAGGGTTTTCATTAAATCATAAACATGTGGTGTTATCATACGTACATTGCTCTTGCATTCGTTTCCCTAGCCATGTGGTAATTTGAATGTTTACTAAGTTTTTGTACAATAGATATGACACACGAAATCCTAATACTAAGACTTCTATTTATACTACTTCGACCATAACGGTCTTGCTATAAGATTCTGCCACGTTCAGAATATGCAGAGCAATGCCTCTCTCTTGCTTCCACGCGTCTTCGAATGCTCCAGCGCATATATTTCAAACTTCGAACATCCCACTTGCATTTGAATTTCAAATGTTTTGGCACTTCCTCGCTTCGAACGCATTCCTTAGATACAACCTTGTTGTCATTTCGAGACTTCTTTGGATATATTCTCATAACTGTCACTCGAAGCTCTAAGCTTTGATATGCTCATTCGAAGCATTGCTTCTACTATTTCGAAACACGACGTTTTGTTTTATTTCGATCGAAACGTCCAATTCACTTTGCTTCTAATACTATTATCAAAATCTTCAGCCAACACCAAGGCGGTATCCTCGATTCCTAAGATCACAAGACCTCTACCTCAGATGTCATCTCTAAAGGATGCAAGGGCAATAGTGGAAGAAGGGGGATGCACAATCTGGGGTCAGCTTCCATACATTCCTTACAAATCAGACAAGTTTGGCTTAGGGTTTACCTCGACTAGTCAGAAGGCTGTGCGCCGTGCCCGTGCTGGGGGGGCAACCTGTAAAGATCAGCAACCGAAGCGTCAATGCGATAGAAGACAATGAAGAGGAGGGAAGCCTGGAAGATTGGATATTTCCTACTGTCAGCGGAGGACTTTGCAACTGGGAAGCCAAAGACTTCATCCCGATAACTTTCATATCGCAGTAATTTATCTTTTACATTTCTGTTGGACTATAATAATTCACAAACAATTTGCACTTTAAAAAAAACCTTGTGTCTTACCCAAGGCACAATGGTCCATTTGTAAGGGTTTTTATTTCATCTACATATGCCATTCAATGAATCATGGACGCTTTTTCACATATAAACTTTTTATGCTCATTGTCTTTCTTTTACATTTTTGTTGTTTTAAGATGGCTATACCCTTACACACACCCACATTCACAAATGCAGGTACCATTCCATTCCGGATCCCATGGGTAACGATACTGCTATAGCCTTCAGTGACTCTGAAGATCTGGTCTACCAAGCCGAATACGAAGGTGAGGAAGATTGTGAGGTGCCATGGAAATTGGCCAGATTACTACAGCAAGAGGAAAGAGCAATTCAGCCTCATGAGGAGCAGTTGGATACAATCAACTTGGGAACTGAGGATGATAAAAAGGAAATCAAAATAGGTGCCAATCTAGAGCCGAGAGTCAAGGAACGCCTAATTCAGCTATTGCATGATTATGTTGAGATCTTTGCCTGGTCATACGAAGACATGCCGGGACTCGATACAGACATTGTGGTACATCGTCTACAACCAAGAGAAGATTGTCCACCAGTGAAACAAAAGGTCCGCCGCATGAGACCTGACATGTCAGAGAAGATCAAAGCAGAAGTTATGAAACAGTTCAATTCTAGATTTCTGGTTGTTACCTCCTATCCTCAATGGGTGGCCAACATTGTTCCCGTGCCTAAAAAGGACGGCAAAGTAAGAATGTGCATGGATTATAGAGACTTAAACAGGGCCAACCCTAAAGATGATTTTCCACTTCCGCACATCGACATCCTGGTTGACAAAACAGCTCAACACAAAGTATTTTCTTTCATGGACGAATTCTCAGGATATAACCAGATCAAAATGGCACCTGAGGACATGGAGAAAACTACTTTTGTCACACAGTGGGGTACGTTCTGCTACAAAGTGATGCCATTTGAACTGAAGAATGCCGGAGAAACCTATCAACGTGCCATGGTAGCTTTGTTTCATGATATGATACATCATGAGATAGAGGTCTACATAGATGACATGATAGCCCGATTAAAAACTGAAGAAGAACACATTGATCACTTGTAAAAGCTGTTTGTCAGGTTGAAGGAGTACAAGCTAAGATTGAACCCAAACAAGTGTACATTCGGAGTCCGGTCTGGTAAACTCTTAGGCTTCATTGTCAGCAACAAAGGCATCTAGGTTGATCCTGCCAAAGTCAAAGAGATACAATAAATGCCTGCTCCTCGCACTAAGAAGGAAGTAAGAGGTTTTTTGGGACGCCTAAACTACATTGCCAGATTCATTTCTCACCTAACGTCTACTTGTGAGCCAATCTTTAAGCTGTTGAAGAAAGATCAAGTAGTCATATGGAATGATGAATGTCAGTTTTCTTTTGATAAAATCAAGGAGTATTTACTAGAACCTCCTGTCTTGATGCCACCCGTCGAGGGAAGACCGCTAATCATGTATCTGACCGTCTTAGAGAATTCAATGGGGTGCGTACTTAGGCAGTATGACGAGTCTGGCCGAAAAGAGCACACCATTTATTACCTAAGCAAAAAGTTTACCGACTGTGAAACCAGATATTCATTGCTCGAGAAAACTTGTTGCGCTTTGGTATGGGTTGCTCACCGGCTAAGACAGTATATGTTGACTCATACCACTTTGCAGATATCTAAGATGGATCCGATAAAGTACATCTTTAAGAAGCCTGCTCTATCTGGGAGGATAGCTAGATGGAAAATGATCTTAACGGAATACGACATACAATACACTACCCAAAAATCTATAAAGGGCAGTGTGCTAGCTGATCATCTGGCTCATTAAGCTGTAGAAGAATACCAGTCCATGAAGTTTGACTTCCCTGACGAAGACATCATGACATTGGACAATGTTGAAGAACTCAGGCCATATGACGGACCTGAACAGGGATCCAGATGGACTCTACTTTGATGGGGCATCCAATGCACTTGGTAATGGTATCGGTGATGTGCTTATATCTCCGGAAGGATGCCATACTCCTTTCACTGCCAGACTTACTTCAACTGTACGAACAACATGGCAGAGTAAGAAGCATGCATCTTTGGACTCAAGGTCGCCATAGACTTGGGAATAAAATCCTTAGATGTGTTTGGGGATTCAGCTTTGGTCATCAGTCAGATCAAAGGAGAATGGGACACTAAGCATCCAAACCCCATCCCTTACAAAGAACATGTTTTGACATTGTTACCACATTTCGAGCAGATTACCTTTGAGCACTTCCCGCGAGAAGAAAATCAGCTAGCAGATGCTCTAGCTACAATGTCATCCATGTTTAAACTTAATTGGGATAATGAGGCTTCCCAGATCACCATTGAACGGATGGACGAACCAGCACACTATCACGAGATTAATACCGAAGAAGTAGTGGACCAACCGTGGTTTCATGAAGTCAAAAAGTATCTCGAGGCTCAAGAATATCCAAAAGGAGCTTCAGTCAATGAAAAAAAGTTCTTAAGGAGATTCTCAGATATGTTCTTCCTAAGTAATGGCATCCTGTACAAGCGCAATCATGATTCTATTCTGCTCTGTTGTGTGGACAAGATTGAAGCTGAAAGGATCATGGCTGAATTGCATGAAGGTACCTTTGGCACTCACTCTAGCGGACATACGATGGCTAAGAAGATCCTGCGGGTAGGCTATTACTGGTCTACCATGGAAGCTGACTTCTATCAACACTCCCGGACTTGCCATAAATGTCAAATCTATGCATACAAGGTGCACGTGCCTCCGGTTCCTCTAAATGTCTTAACAGCTCCTTGGCCCTTCGCTATGTGGGGAATCGACATGATTGGGGAGATCAAACCTACAACATCCAATGGACACCGCTTCATTCTGGTGGTCATTGACTATTTCACCAAGTGGGTCGAAGCAGCTTCCTTCGCATCCGTTACTAAGAATGTTGTTGCCCTTTTCATCAAACAAAATCTCATTTTCCGGTACGATATCCCAGAAAGGATCATCACTGATAACGGTACAAACCTTAACAATACTATGATCACCGCTTTGTGGGAGCAGTTCAAAATTCAACATCATAATTCATCCCCCTATCGGCCAAAGATGAATGGTGCAGTCGAAGCTGCTAACAAAAACATTAAGAAGATCATACAAAATATGACCGTCACCTACAAGGACTGGCATGAGATGCTACCGTTTCCTCTCCACGGGTACCGTACCACGGCACGCACATCAACTAGGGCAACACCCTATTCCTTGGTATATGGCATGGAAGCTGTTTTACCTATCGAGGTTCAGATTCCCTCTTTGAGAATCATGAAAGATGCAGGATTAAGTGAAGACGATTGGATCCAGACCCAACTTGATCAACTGAACTTAATTGACGAGAAGAGACTTACTGCTGTTTGCCACAGTCAGACATGCCAAAAACGGATGATCAAGGCTTTCAACAAGAAAGTTAGATGCCAGGTATATCAAGTTGGGGATCTAATGATCAAGCGCATCATCTTGCCACAAAGTGATCCCAGGGCAAATGGAATCCTACCTATGAAGGACCATTTGTAATCAAGAACATCTTTTCTGGTGGGGCAATGATCTTAACCACCATGGACGGCGACGACCTACCGCACCCTGCGAACACAGACATAGTCAAAAGATACTACACATAAATGACCCGCTAGGTTGACACACCTAGGCAAAACAAGGGCATCCCGGCGAACCAAAAAGGTTCGGGCAAAAAATTAGGGATAAAATAAAAAAAAATGTACACCCGGCAAGTTGAAAACCCGAAAGGGCGACTTGGGAAAAAAAGGGTTTCCCGGTGGACTGAAAACCCGAAAGGGCGATCCAGGCAAAAGTTAGGGAATTAAAGCGTATGACTATGTCTCGTCGGATCACTTTAAGGACAATCTCTTCACTGACAAACTCTGAGCTTCTGATCTACTCAAATCATCTTCGGACGAAGCAACAAATGGACAAGATATTCAGAGACACGAAGGTTATAGAAGAATGGGAACCCCATGGAATTATTACACATATAGCTATCTTTCTTTGTATAAATTTTTCTTACTTTTATGACACCATCCTCTTACTAGGATGTATGTCTCCTTTGTACAAAACACTTATTCAAAGTAAATACAAAGATACCTCTTTCAAAATACAAAAACTATTTGCCTTTTCTTTACACTTGTGTTTTATTTGCAAAAACGTCCAATGATTCATTAATGAACATATGCATTTGAACATAATTATTGTTTACAAATAAACATAATGGAAAAGAACAATTACTGACAGGTTGAAAGGATAGGAAAACGTCTTTAGGCTATTCCATGAGAAACCCCTACAGTGCATCATTTGAATCCCCAGCGGAGCCAAAACTTCAAATTCTTAATCCCCAGCGGAGCTGAAATTTCCAACTATAGATCCCCAATGGAGCCAAAACTTCAAACTATCGATCCCCAGCGGAAACCATCCAAATTCCCCAGCAAGTTATCTTGAAGTCTGAAAATCAACCAGATAACGGTTAACTTTTGTTTATCCCCAACCTAGGATAATTACCCAGTAGAATGGAAGACAACCCAAAACTCTTGGACCTACTCCCTAGCAGTAAGCCTTCTTCCCTACAGAGTTTTTATTGCTTCCCAACAGAATGAAGATTCTCATTCTTAATTCCCCGCAGAAGTCATCAGAGTTTTCTCTATTCCCCAACGAAACAAAATTTACTTTGTGTAATCCCCAGTAGAAGTTATCAAATTCTCTGGACTCCCCAAGCAGACTACTCAGGCAGTATATGGCATTGCTCGCAACCGACTTTTTTGTCAATACTCCGACTTCAAGACATGAAGGATCCCTATATCCCCAGAGAAGTCGCCAAGGATTTCTCATCCTCAGCAATAAAGGATTTTTTAACCCTCAATAGTCGCCAAGGATTTCTTATCCTCAGCAGTCAAGGATTTACTTTCCCCGGTAGCGGTCAAGGATTTATTTTCCTCAGCAATACAACATATCAGCTTACATGCGCATACACTACATTCATATATCACAAACATTGACGAAACACATATATTGCATCATACATTTCATGTAACATAACTTTGTGTTTCAGCTAACATTTTACCCTTTTCAGGATAAGATTAACAGCTACCGTTTAACAATATGCAATCATGATACAGTACAAATACGCTCCAGACAAGGATGCCATCCTGTTACTCATTCAAAATCAGCTTTCAGATACAGTTCAGATATACTCCAAACACGGAAGTCATTATGTTACTCATTCAGATTCAGCTTTCAGATACAGTTCAGATACACTCCAGACACGGAAGTCATTCTGTTACTTATTCAGACTTCAACGTTCAGATACAGTACGGATACGCTCCAGACACGGATGTTATTCTGTTTCTCATTCAGACTTCAAGTTCAGATACGCTCCAGACACGGATGCCATTCTGGCCCTTATTCAGACTTCAAGTTCATATATGCTCCAGACACGGATGCCATTCTGGCCCTTGCTCAGATACAGTTCAGATATGCTCCATACACGGATGTTATTCTGTTTCTCATTCAGATTTCAATCTCCAGATACAGTTCAGATACGTTCCAGACACGGATACCATTCTGATACCTATTCTTCTGACTTACAACTTACAACTTAACAAACATTCTTGGATGGCATCTATAAGCCCATCTCCAACAAGATTCTATCACCTCTCTAAATGGCATCTTTAAGCCTATTCCCTCAACTGCACTTTGACGAGTGCAAATTTACGGGCACTCTAGTGTCCAATCATCTTTTACCTTCGAGTCACGAATGACAAAACTCGCCAATCTAACTCTTTAGGTTCAAGAAGATTGAACAGGGGCAGCTGTTGTACCCCAAAATTTTCCCTCTCATTTATCAAGATTTTCCTCACAAGACTTCTTGGACTCAAGACAAGATTAGGGTTTGATCAGCTGAAGACACCTCATCTTGCACTGATAACCTAAAATTAGGGTTTGAGTTTGCACTAGGATTTTTGGACCATAAATGCTTCATGTGACTTTCATACACCATCTTGGACCCCTAAGATTGCTCATGATAAGTTTCAAGCCTTGAACCATATTTTTTACCAATCAATTGGACAGTTGACCTAAAAATCAGTTGTATTGGGGAAAAATCAACCATGACCAATTTATAGTCAAACTTCATAACTTTACATCCACAATAACATTTTAGACTCATATGTATCATTTGATCAAGTTTGGATCACAACTCCTGAAGAAATTTGATCAAATCATCAAAAGGGCAAAATGGTCAAAATTAGGGTTTTGACTGAGAAAGGGCAATTTCTGATTTTTAACCTAGCCAATGGCCAATTGAGTTCAAGAATGGTTTCAAGGATTCAATGGCATCATCTTGACCTGATTACATAGTTCAAAAGATCTCAAGTTCATTGGATTGACAGATGAATTTTCAGTCAACTGATCAAAAGTCAACTGTACACTGAAAAGTCAAACTTTGACTTTTTTGTCAAAACCAAGTGCCAAGTGTCATAATTCATCAAGATATGTCAAAATATGAAACTTGTTCACCAAGAAAACCAATTTTGAAAATTAGGGTTTTGAATTTGAAAAATTTCATAACTTAGAATTTTTCTAAGTATGGAAATTTTCTTATTTTTTCCCAACTTTCCACCACTTTTTCACTATGATGAAATTTGATTCAAAGAAAACTTCCAACATGAAAGTTTTAGTCATCCATGAAATCTACAACTTTCCTTCATAAACATTTCCTAAAAGATGCTTGGATCTCAAGTTATGAATTTGTGAATATAGGTCCATGAACTTCTTAACTTAGTGAAATTTTGCCATAATTTAGGCAGGTTTTGGACCCAACTTCATGGACATTTTTCACCTAGTTCCAAGAGATATCTCAAAATGCATTTCAAATATGGATTATAGAGCACATTGTAAGCTTTCCAAAATGTCCAAGAACTCTCCAAGATCATTTGTGGTTAGGGATAATCGAAGAAGGGAAGTTGGCATTTTATCACTTTTGTTCATGCCATTTTCACAAAGCATCAAGTTGCAAATCAGATCTTGGATACTTGAATCTTGCTTTACAGGTCCTAAACTCATCCTACACTCCATAATTAAATGCAAACTCAGAGGTTAAAGGCTTTATTTTCACTTTTGAAGCATTGTACATGATACATTTCCATTTTTGGCCAAAAGTGCACAATGCCATTTTCATAAAGTGAGCTTTTGCAACCTTGTCCATCTTGAGCCTTGGACCTGTCCCTTTGATGCAAAAAATTTCCACAGGCCAGAAGCAATGTGTACCAACTCTCTTCATCTCACAAGCCAGCCAGTACAAGCATGTTTGCATTGGTCACTTCACCTTTCTTCAAATGCAAGAAAAGTTGCAAAAGAGGTCAGAACTGGTACAACTGATAAGGAGTGGACTTTGTATCATTCTATACAAATATACAAACTCATTGCAAGGCTGAACATGACTGTTTAGCCTCCAAAACACTCTCAAACTCAGAAACATCATTTTTCTGCCCAAACATTCAGTTTCTACAAAACCATAGCAAACTCATTTTTTGCTCGTGCGTTTTGTGGCTTGACACTTCAAACACCTTCCATATATCCTACCAAAGCTATCCAAGTCCTTGCCCTGCTTCTGTAAGCTCTATTTCAGCCATTGCCATTTTCAAACTTGGAGCTTGCAACTTGACTTGTGCAAAGAGTTCTGACCATCCATAAAGCAAGCTAAGCATTGGAATAGCTTGAAGGAAGTTCAAGGAAGCTCACACGATCCTCAGGCCTCACTCAAAGTCCCCACATTGTCATATCCAAATCCAGCTGAAGGAGGTATTTTTCAAAACTCTATCTCTCTATTTAGGCAACTTCAAGCCACGATTTGTGAAGAAAAGATGTAGTCCATGACATGGTGAAGCTGTACATATGCATACTTTTCATTTATATTAACGGAGCTAAGAGAATTTGAAACTTGAAGTTGCTGAAATTTTTAGGTTACGAATTAGGGCCATTAAAATTCTCTCTGATCTTTGAGAGTTAGGTTACAAATTTTATATGGTTGAAATCGTGAGATCAAATGCCACAAGTTTCATGTTATGAGTTTTTTGTTTTTGTGCAAGCATGTGAAAGTTGCAGGTTTGAACTAAGCGCGCGAAGAAGAAACCAAGGACAGGGACGAAACTATTGTTCTGGGCTTTTCGTTGCATTTGGCCTTTTTTCTTTTACCATTCACACCCCCTGGATTACTTTTGCACCCCCTGATTATTTTCTTATATTTTTGCATTTTCTTGCATATTTTTATATTTATTACTTGCATTTATTTTTTCTAATGATAAAAAATGCCCAAAAATAAATTATTTATTTCCACCCTTTTATTTTTTTTTGTTTTTTTTTTTGCATAAATAATAGTTTATTAGGATAATATACTTTATTTTCTTAAATAAATTGTAAATATATTTAAAAATACCATACATTTTTATTATGTTATTTATATACATAAAATATTTATTTTCATACATATTTTAATTTTTAATATTTGTACATAATATTATTTATTATTTTCTTGTACAAAAAATGGACAAAATAATAATATAGAACATATATTTTATTTTAATTGAAAATTAGGGTTTCACCCTTTCAAAAATAATAATATTTTTTCTTTATTTTTAGGGCTTAAATAAATCATTTTTTCATACATTAAATAAATACAAAACATTTTTTGCATAAATACATTGCATTTGCATTTTAAATATTTGTACATTTATTTAATTCGCACAATATTCAATTGAGTTGTAATAGTATTTTTAGGATTTATTTTGTGCAATATCCCCATTCAAAAACTTGTATCCCCCCTACCATAATAATTATTGTAATAGCTTAGTTTACATTTACGCAATTTATCGCTTTTATACCATGTTTAGTAAACTAGGGTTTGCATGACAAGACCAAAAACAAAACAAATAGAAAAGACCTAATGCAAGACAAAAGCATGTAAAATGACACACTTTGAAAACAAGCACCCTTAGGGTTTCACCCACTTGGTTGCCTAAAATAAAATGGCCATGTTACGCATGCGAAGTATCTTGGCAAAACAAAACAAAAATAAGATCATAGTCCCTCGACGACGCTATCAAAAGGTTCCCTAAAACAAAAATGATCTTGGTCCCTCAAAACATGCTAAGATACTTGGCAATATTGATTTCATGGTCATATGATAACCCACACCCGTCCCGTTTACATCCAAAGATAGGGTTATTTACCAAATCAATGGTAAATCAACAATGTCAAAGGAATAAAAATGCACAAGAAAGACTTTTGAGTAGGTAGAATGCTTCTAGTTACTTGATCAATTTCAAAACAATCCTTGCTATTTTCAAAAACAAACACACACACACATTTCAAAAAACATCTTACAAAACATTGAAACATTTTTCAAAAGACAAACATCTTTGTATACATTCTTACGAACGAGAATCATTACAAAGATTGCTTAAACGATGACCTCTTTTCAAAATACTTTCAAAACCACACAAAGCACCATTTCAAACAATTTCAAGCAAAACAATTGATCTAAACAAGTAACTAAGAGCCTATGGAAAAACCATGGATGAAAAGGGTGCTAGCACCTTCCCTTTTCATAATCTACCCCCCGAACTCAAGAAAACATCTCAAAGGTATTTCTTGTGCTTTTTTACCTTTCCTTTTGGATAAAAGAAAAGTCGGTGACGACTCTTTCTAACTGTAACATTTGCGAACACAAACACAAAACCTCAAGTCAGTTCTCCCACCGCATCACACAATTGTTGACATTTACCTTAGAATTTATCCCCTAAAAAATTGTAGTTATAATTATAAAAAAATTAATATTAACAGAATAAAAATAATAATAATACAATAATTATAATATATTTTAACAATTCAGTAATTAAAAAAAATCATATTGTTTAGGATATAATGTTTTTAATAATATTTTTTTAAATTTAAGTGTTTTTAATAATATTCTTTTTAATAATATCATTTTTAATAATACTGTTTTTAATATAATTATTTTTAATAATATTCTTTTATAATATTGTTTTTCATAATTCAGTTTTTAATAATACTATTTTTTTTAAAATAATAGTTTTATAATTTTTTAATTCTGTTTTTTCTTTAAAAATAACTGATTTTTTAATTAATTATATCTACTAATTTATAAAACTGTTTTTTAAATAAATATTTAAAAACGTTCGTATGAAAAAATACTATTTTTAAACTATATATTTAAATGGTTTTTTTAACTACTAACATCTAACACAATATTGCTACAACATCTAACACAACAACCACACAAAACACAATATTAACCTAACTAATGATGTAAACCTAACACAAAACACAAAAATATCATAAAAACAGAAAATAGTAAAAAAATAAAAGAAGTTAGAAGAAGAACCGAAACAGATTCAAACACCTTTTTTGCATCGACGATTCAACTTTCGCGCACCATCTATAGATCTGGAGCACTCTTCCTCCATTTTTCCATGTTCTTCATTTAATTTTTTTGCTTTCATATAGTTGAGAAAGAGAAAGAGTGAGAAAGAAAAAGAGAAAGTGTGTTTGTGTGTGTGTGAGAGAGAGAGATAGAGAAGACGAGATAGAGAGAAAATGAGAAAGAGAGAAAATAAGAAAGACAAATAGAAAGTGAGAAAGAAAAGAGAACGTGAGAGAAAAAGTGATGTACGTTATGTTTTTCAGAAAATTATTTGCTAGGGGATACCCGTGGCAAATGAAAAAGCAATAATGACAAAAACAATTTGTTAGGGGCTACCCGTGACAAATGAAAAAGCAATAATGACAAAAATAATTTGCTAGGGGCTGCCCCTAACAAATGAAAAAGCAATAATAACAAAACTAATTTTCTAGGGACTGTCCCTGACAAATGCTTGTCATATTTGTTTTTTGTGTTGCGAGGAGATTAACCCTAAGGAACATATTAAATTAGTGAGGGACTTTACCCCATACAAATATCCCCTGATTAAAAAAGGTTTTTCTCATAGTACGTACACTCTAAACAATGTAAAACTTTTATATTCTCTCAATTAACACACAAATACACCTAATTTTCTAACAAGGTAGAACTTAAGAATTGTTTTCAAACTTATCACATATTAAAATTGTAACATGTTCCAACTGACAAAAAAAATTATAATAATAATTTATCATCTCATTGTAATCAGGTAAAGTAAACATGCATTTTTAATAATATAAAATATTTATATAAAAGTAAATAAAACCTCATTCATAATAATTCACGATACATTGAAAATATAAAGACAAATACTTCAGCTAAAGAATATGGTAAGAATCTTTATAACTATCAATAAGGTAAGTATTTATTTTATAGATGTCACAAGGTGGTTTGTTGTTTGTTTACGAAGTGGTGCTACTGCAAACTATCACATCATATTCATATTATTTTTTTCCCATTGTCTTCATGAAAGGAGTCTTAGGAAGAAGTTGCAGGATGATGAGATGGAAAAAGCTATTATCTAGGCTTTCCATTTCAAAACATGGTGAACTTATTTAAAGATAAAAAGTGGAGCAGTTAAAACACATTTTGAGTTTCTCGAGTTTCAAAACAATTGTGACAGTTCACTCTAACAAGAGCTCCAACAACTTCATCAAGTTGATAAATAGTTGAACCTATAAAGAATGTGAAGTTCATGTTTTTTAACAGTTTTCTTGAATAAGAAGTGTATGGAGAATAACCTCTTGGTTTTGTAGTGAAAAATCAAGAGGGAAGATTCTACAAGTTGAGAAAACTGATATACAGATTGAAACAAGCTCCAAGAGCTTGAAAAAAAGGATAAATAGTTTTTTAATCGAGGTTGGCTTTAAGAAATGTGTGTTCTAACATGGATTTTATTTAAAGATGGATACATATGAAGAGATGATGATTCTTTATCTATACGTAGATGATTTGTTAATCATGGGAAGAAAAGAGAAGAGTTTTTCTAAGTTCAAGAGTAAGCTTATGAAAGAATTCTAGATGAGCAACCTTAGTATCGTGACATACTTCCTAGACATAGATTTCCACAAGTCTAAAAGGGGACTACTTATGCATCAAAGGAGATATGCCTTTGAGATATTGAAGAAGTGTGAAATAGAGCATTGTAATGCTGCCATTACACCAGTTGAACCAAGGTTGCAACCGTGAAAGAATAAAGATGAGCAAAACATAGACCCAACTATATATAGAAGGTTGATTGGATCATTATGTTACTTGTGCAATACGCGGCCAGATTTGACATTTTGTATTAGTGTTGCAAGTAGATTAATGGAGAGACTAAAGGTGTCTCACTTGAAAGTAGTCAAGATACGTCCAGAGATATGGGAAATAAATGCAATTTGCTTGATTTTACCAATTTCAATTGGTGTGGATATAAAGATGAATAAAAGTCTACAGTTTGATATATCTTTATGTTCGATGGAACATCAATCTTATGGTGTTAAAAGAAGGAAGCGGTAGTTACACTCTTGTCTTGTGAGGTCGAGTATATTATCGCTTTGTTATGTGTGTGCCATGTCATGTGGCTAATGAATCTATTGATGGAATTAGCCAACAGTGGGGGAGAGGTTGTTAAGATCTTGGTTGATAATGTTTCCACTATTAATCTTGTTAAGAATCCAATTACACATGGGAGGAGAAAGTACATTGAGATGAGGTTTCACTACTTGAGGGAGCTTGTTAGTTAAGGCAAGTTAAGATTGATATATTGTAGAAGTGAAGACAAAGTTGTTGATTTATTGACTAAGGGAGTCACAAATGATGTGTTCAAAAGGTGGATGATGAGCTTTGACATGGAGGACTTGGAGAACTTGAATTAAGATGGTGTGTTAAGAGAAGACATGGTAATTCAAGTGTTGTAACCGGTTAACACGGTGGTGTAACCGGTTACAGCTTGGTGAAAAAGAACTTCTAAAAGCATGAAAGGTGGTTTTGATTTGGCGTTAACCGGTTACTCATACGCGTTAATTGGTTACACCTATTATGTATTTTTTTAGTTTGTATTAGTTGTAACTGGTTAACAATTTTTGTTAACTAGTTACATTGAGTTTTTGTTTTTTCTGGTTTTTTAGTTATATGTTGTAGGTCCAAATTATTTTGTAATACTTTTATAAATGCCTTAGAAGCATCCTCATCATTAGTAATGCAATATATTATTCGCACCCTCAACTCTCTCTCTCTCTCTCTCTCTCTCTCTCTCTCTCTCTCTCTCTCCCTCTCTCTCTCTCTCAACATCTTTCTTCATATTCTCCATAGTTTATCAATTGTGTTATTGTATGTTCAAACATTTAACATAGATATCTTATTCAACAAAGTTGAAACATCTTTAACATATATAGCCCCACGATGAATTTTTGTGTTTATAATAATTCACAAGGGATTCATTAATTAAGTGGTATCTATGAATCCTTAACTAGATATGAATTTTGGTAAGCCTGTATTTGGATTGACGGTGAAAAAATTAATTCTAACATAATTGTGTTTGATAGAATTGATTTTAATAGAATTTAATTTAACGTAATTTATTTATGTTTGAGTACATTTATGTAAAATTGAGTTGAATAATAAATTTTAATGTAAAAATCACTCACAATCAATTCTAGAAGTAGAAGCTAGAAATTCTTGTTTTAAGTAGAATCAATTCTAAAAGCATAATCAATTCCACTTTAAATTAACCGAACATGTTAAAAAATCATTGCAGAATCAATTTCGCACACTAAATTTATTTGATAAAATTAATTCTTAAAATGTTTGTTTAGATAAAATATATTATATATTAGAATAACAAATTTTAACATCTAAATATATTTAAATAATTACCAACAAATAATTTAACAAAGACCAAAATAAACAATTATATATATATATATATATATATATATATATATATATATATATATATATATATATATATATATATATATATATATATATATATATATATATATATATATATATATATATATATATATATATATATATATATATATATATATATATATATATATATATATATATATATATATATATATATATATATATATATATATATATAATTTATACAAGATGATTAAAATTTAAAAAAATTGTTTTAACTAAATAAATGATATATTTATATGATTTATCTCTTCAACATTCACTTCATTCGTTAGAAAAAGCAAAACTTCAAATGTTGTGTCCTTTACACTTCAAAAATGGTTGATAACATAATAGAAGATAATTAAGAACTAATGCTTTCACCATCATCCGGTGAAAACAAAATTCTAAGAACTGCATATTTTTTTAAACCTTTCATCCAACACTCTCATTTTCTTTCACCTTGTTTTTCTATTTCCTCTATAACTACCACAAAGCCGCCAATAGAAATAAGGTACAATGGATGAAACCACCTCAAGAAGAATGAAAAAATGGGTCAAAAAATTACAACTAAAGTTTGAATATTTATGGATACAAACTTGAATATACCATGCAATCAAAGCTTCTACATATGAAATCAAAAGAGGTGATGAATTGATTCTTGAATTTTTGTGTTTATAATAATTTACAATGGATACATTAATTCACAATGAATCTCTAACTAGTTGCGCAACCACTCAAAAGATAATCAGTGCTCCAAAGATAATCTCAAAGGAAACTCAAATGCAAAATCATAGCTAGTAATGTAACAAAATGTAGCTCCAAAAAAACAACTTCCTGCCATGTACCATGGGCCGTAGTTAGATAGGAGTATGAAACAAGAAAAAAGAACAAGAACTTCAACCATGATGCTAAAAATACAAGTCTGCACTACATGTAACACAAGGGTTTATACTAGAACAAAAGAAAAACAATTACCACCTTGAAAAATAAGCATGGTTGTGCTAGAACAGATGCAATCACACAAAGAATGATATATAACAAAACATTTTATACTCAAAATATACATGCATAACTACCAAATTTTAGACACGGTAACTGATTCATTAAATTTATTCACATGCATTAAACAACTTACATGAGTTAATGAAAGAAGAACTTACCTCCTCAACAAATTGAAGTCGAGCTTTAACATAATTCATAACAGAGAACCAAGATATTTTATTGGTAATTCTAGTTCTCACAACCCTATTATCTCTTATATTGTAGAGAATTGCTTGGTCTTCTAAGTTGTTTTACAATATCAGTGTATCACCATTTTCCGAAAGATACAATGGAACCAATGGTATCAAATAAAATTTGCGGGCCATAAAATAATGATCGATATTAAGACTTTCATATCTAATGTTAAGGAAATGAGTCCAAGATTCTTCAACGCTGAATTCCATCACTTGCCATATTATGAAATGAGTATGTTGAAAATAATGCAAAAAACTAAGGCAGTTCTCAGTACACCGATAGTTGGAAAAGAGGCACCATTATCTGCATGTATGTCTCTGTTCCAAGATCAAGCAAAAAAATCACTTAAAGATAATTATCCTCACAATCAAAAATAGCCAACCAATTAAGAGTGCCATTCAAGTACACACCTTTGTGCACCTGATGGAAAAATCTGAGCATCTGAAAAGGAACTGCAGGAAAATTTTGAATCTCTCTCCAAACATTCTCGCGCAAACTAAAAACTTTAGACTCAACTATCATTAATTTTTCATTATGAAATTTTAACATCACTACCTTATAACTGTTGGTAGAATTATCATAACCGAATGAGAACTTGAAAGATAGAGGTTCATTAAACTCATCACTGAAAAAAGTGAAATTAAACCCTAGTTGTTTAGACATTGCTCTTGTGGATGGGTTCCAGAAACTTAATAAAAAGGATGAATCAATATCAAAATAACTGAGGATACAGATCAATCCATTGCATGAACCAATCACCCGGTGGATAAGTTCCAAAAGGTAAAAATATGTGTCGATAACGTAGCAAGGGTGATCAGAGGGTTCTCTTTCAGTAAGGAGAGTACTTCGACGATGAGGTCGTTGGAGATAGTTACCGGCGATGGAGAGGCACTGGTTGGACGCTGCTACGACTGAGAAGGTGGGAGATTCATTTCTATATCTACGCAACTGCAGCTGCTGGAGCTACACGATTATCATATTAGAGGATATGTTTCATGATTACTTGAATATTATTCAAACTCATATACCATAGCATATATAAGTTATTTTAGCCAAAATAAAAATAAAATAAAAATAAAAACATTACTCCATTCAAATAATTCACAATTTTATAGCATATGTGATTAGAAAAGAAAACTAAGTAATCACAGAGGTATCACATATTTTCCCTCCACTTGCCTCCACTTCCATTGATTGTGTCAAACGTGGTTAAATATAAAAAATTGTAATAATAAAGACAAAGATTTTATAAAAATTGATAACCATCGTGTATGAGTTTGCCAAAAATATTATCCTCATTTTAAATTCACATAATATTCACCTCTTTAATTAATCTTTTATGATTATTTATATTTAAAATATTATGCTTTAATGATTTTTTTACAATACATAATACATAATATATGTCATCAAACATGGATTATGATGAAATTGTACATGTTTTTGCCAGTATAAAAGGAGTGTTATGTCATGGTTTTTGAGAAAATCAAGTAAATAAATCACTCATTGATATATAAAAAAATTAAAAATAATTGATAAACAAAATATTTTATAAATATGAACTAAAGAAAATATATAAAATATTACTAGTCACTCACTAAATCATGTCTTCAAGATAGAATATAGAAATAAAATTAAAAATTAGGTGGAATTCATCTTAATGAAACCAACTAAATCAAAATAAATTATAATAACAAAACTGGAGATGATATAAATTTAACAATTTACCTATATTTAATCAAAGAAATTACGATCGATGGAAACAAGGTGTATAAATTCAAAGTAAAGCTAATTATTCTCATTTGATTAGGTCTGAACTGACACTTCATAAATCTTTTGTTCTTGTTTCGGCCATGGATCTGGTGGAAAATAAACAAAACAAGATTTAATAAAAGTAAATAAGACAATAAAAAATAAATAACCTAAATGATAAAATCATATGATTTACCTGATATTTTCTATGATTGTATTGGTTTGATTTGAGTGTCGCTGCAATAGATCTACCTTTCACAAACTTATCAACATATCCAATCCAATCATACAAGTAGACATATGTGAACATATTTTATATATACGAAATGATATTAGATAAATATATAATGAAAAGCCATATCAACAATGGATCATGAGAAGGAGAAAATGAAGATTGGAATTTTGGATGAGCGGCGTCGACTTATTAGAAGTAAACTCGAGTATGTATTTATAAGGAGCTCTTGGACAGGGTTAGATTTTAGGTTAATTTTAATATTATGTATTCTAGAAGATATTAACTATAATTTTTTGGGTCAAATGAGTAAAATATAAAATAATTTTTTTTAAACAACAATTTCAACCCATGTTTGCAATTAGGCCCAAAAAAAGATAGCTCATATCCCCTTCTCATACATACCTAAACAACATTATTTCAAAAAAAAAAAACTCTCAAGGAATTTATTTGGCATCCCCAAATTTTTTCCCGACACCCCCTATATTTGACTTAAATATCTATTTTACCCTTTAAGTAAACCAAATAATGTGTAAAATATCTTTTTGGTTCCATTAAATATACTAATTTTAGTTTTTAATCTCTCAAATTATCTCCTTTAAACAATTGTCACTCTAAAGATTTTCATCCATAATAAATGTCCCTCCAACTTACGTCTATTGAGTGACATAGTACGCAACATTGTAGTTTTTGGTGAATGAGCTTACATGGGGAAATTACAGAGAGACCAAGGTTTTGACATGACATGTCACATAAATTTTTTTAACCATTTCACGTTATCAATATTAAATTACTATATTGTGATTGGAAATCAATCGTGAAATCGATGGCATAAGATGAACATCTTTAACTAGAAATGGGCACTAATTTGTTGCTAAATTATCGCTAATTTAATCTTTTAATCTGTCACTAATACTAATGCCTAAATTCCTTTATTTTTTTCCTTAGTGTTTCAATAAAAATATTAAAATAAAGTGAAACTTATTAGGAATGTCACAAAATTGTAAAGATCCTTTTGTATATTATGAGAGGAGTTCCTGCAATAAAAACTAGTTCAAATTTAGTCATAGGTAAAGATTTGCATTATTTCTACTTCAAGAAAACTCCAATTTTATCGGAGATACTTATAATATGACAAACTTGCAAGTCATTATTGTTGTACCCTAATTTTCTCCCCTAAGATTCATCTATCATCTCATATAAACTCAATCACAATAAGATCACACTAGGGTTTGGTCCTTCTCCCTATCTCTAGGTTTACCTATGGGGAATCACCAAGAACCTTGATTTATATATTGTGATCATCTATGTTTTGCGTTGATTAACTTTTAACTAATAAATACAATGAATATTTTCTCTAATTGATGATACTATATGTGAAGGCATAACACATCTCATCAGGTGATTCATAGGTGCATGAGTTTATGTACATTCCTTCTTCAATAAAGATTCATTGAGATTCAAGCTTCACCATTGAGAGTAATTCAAATAAACATCATAATGAGGTCTACTATGATTCATCATACCTCAATTTGTCAGATAATTTAAAGGATGCAAAGCTTGATTGGAGAGGTTTTACTTAATTTGACAAGTTCTTGAGTCATTGATCACAAGTGCATAATTCCATCAATTATTAATATTTGGAAGTGGTTATGGTTGCTATGTTTTCTCATTATCATCCTCAACAACTTCTATTCACATGACAAAAGTATTTGTGCAAGAAATTTTGTCAAAATTGAAAGGGATTTCCAAGGCATTTTGTTGCTCTAGGAGCTAGGGTTTTGAACTTCTAAGGGTTATATCTTGCTCATATTTTGGTATTTTTTAGTGATTTTAAAGACATGTTTCCTTTAAAGGGTTATCAGAAAATAACTTCAAAAGTTTCAAAAAAATTTTATGTGGAAGATGCCTAATGATGAAGAAATATTACATGTCCTCTAGATATGCCATCAAATTCTCTTATGTGACTTCAAAAAATCATAACTTGGACAATTTTTATCTCCTTGAGCCCATTATTTTTCCATAATGATCTTAAGTATGTTACCTTTAACTCTTCTTTTATGTGAAAAGATTGAAAATGGATGGAAGATGCCCTAAGAATGCAAAAGATTATAGGTCATCTCATGAATTTTCACCAATTTCACAAAGCCATAGTTTTTTCAATACTTGGTATTTTTGAGTGATTCAAGTTTCACAATGCTCTATGGGAAGTCTACTTCAAGCTAGAATCATTGATCAAAGCTCAATTTTTGAGGAAAGCCTTGGTTGAACTCAAAACATTATAGGTCACTTTTGAAGAAAAACCTAAAAGCATCTTTTTCTCAACTTCGACTCATTATAACTTTCAGCTCAAGCATCCAATTGATCTCAATATTTTCACATTGTAAAGTTTATGTCCTTATCTTTCAAATGCTTCAAGAATCATACCCAAAGGTTCCTTAAATTATGCACACCATGATTTCAAAGACACCCATTTGAAAATGATTTTCCCCCAAGTCAGAATTTGAAATGCACAATTCAGCTTCTAATCACTAAATTGTTGCTCGTTTTTACTTCTAATCATGTTTAAAACTCTTTCAAAAGTGATTAACACCTTGAAACGCAAGTTTTGGCTGAGTTTTGAGCAAAATATGAGTCACACTTTTCATGCTTGCAACTTCACATGAACTCCCTTCAAACTTCATCATTCCACACGCTTGAGCATCTCATTTGTTTCCCTATAAATAGAGGGTTATATCTCACTCATTTTCTCAAGCTTGAACATCCAAAATCATTCTGTCAAACTCCCTCCATAACACCCTTTTATGAGATTTTGAATTCCTCTTTTCACCACTTTTCAATCCTATTTCTTCATTGATCCTTCATCCTTGAACTTCACTGAAGCTAACAGAAGAAGAATCAAGCCTTGAGGTGCCCTGAATCGCGCTAGCCAAGTCCATTTACAAAGCAAGTTCATCTGACTTCGTTCAGGTAGTTTAAGGCATCATATCTTCTAAATTAAATTACTAGAATGGTATATGATGTTAATTGATGCTTGCTATTAACTCAATTTTAGTGAATCAATGTGCTTGATACTTCTATTTTCGATTTAAAATTTTGCAAAACATCTTTGATTTTTTCCAAATCGAGTAAGCTATGTTTTATATAAATTTGGCGCGAGGATATGGTTGTGATCATCTTGAAGAGACGCATCTAATGATACCACTATGAGCGTCTAAATTTACATATTTAAGGATCATGGTTTCGTCCTAGTTGCACGGTAGCTGGAGGTTCAAGATGACCTACGTGGCCTCTTAAACCAATGAGAGCAAGATAATTGAAATGTTGTGATTGGTCTGACTTTCGTGACTCCAGTGCACGCTTGTTGACCGTGGATCACCAAACATCATCATTTTTGAGCCATCTAATGCGCCAACGTGTTTTAAGGAATTAGATCCAACGCCTCACATTATTTTAAATTTATTTATTTTTACAAAATTTGTTTTAATTTCAAAAATCCATAACTCTCTTATTTTTTATCCAAAAATTATAAAAAAATATAGAAAAATACTTTGAATTATTTATGATTTTGTGAATATTTTTTCATATTTTGATTTTAAAGTTTGATATTTTTCATGATTTTTGTTCTCTTTGCTTTATTTTAATTATTTTAAAAATACTTCTTGGCATTTTTTAAATTCTAAAAAATTTTATCAAGATCATTTCTCTATTTTTGACTTTTCTGAATTTTTTCTAGAATTTTTTTTTTACTATTTTTGATCTTTTTTTCACTTATTTGAGTAGTTTTAATTAGTTTAAAAATATTTTTCTGTTTTAAAAAAATTATTAAAAATTTTATAAAAATATTTGAGATCATTTCTGATTTTTCTATGGTTTCTTCTAATTTTTCTTTGACACTTTGAATATAGTTTGCTATTTTCCATTTTATCTTCATTTTAAAAACAATTTAAAAATCATTTTTCTTTTTATTTTATTCAATAAATGCAATTTATTTTTTTAATATATTCTGACTATGTGATTGTTGATCATAAACTTCATTAACATCATTGGATCTTGGGTGTTGAGTTTAACTTCACTAAAATGGATGGATGATTTTAATGATAGTTTGATCAAATATTTTGATTCAAATATTCCCCTTTCCTCTTCATCTCATCCTCTTCTTACTTGTACCACATGTTGTTAGAGAATTATCTACATATTATTTCTCTAAATATATGATACATATATTGCTATCGACCGACCTCAAAATAGGTGTGACTTCTACATAAGTCCGCTTACGATTGCTTAACATAGCGCTAAATTTTGTCCTGATTCGAGAAATAATCATTCGTGGTCCAAACCTATGTTTGCAAGTCCAAATATGTTTAATTTGAAACCTTTGATCCAATAACCTTAAGGTTCATTGTTAGGAGGCTTTGGTCTTATCAATCCTCTAATGAATCTTCATAAATTTTGGATTAAGCGAATCATTTAAACATCGTTGATCATTTATTATTGCCTTGAGAATTTTGAAATGAATGATATACTATACAAAAAGCAAATGAAACTTGTTGTTGAGAGGCTTTGATTTTATCAATCTTCTAATGAGTTTTCAAATGCAAGTTTCAAGATGGTCATTCAACTAACCTCTAATTTCTAACTCATTAACAATTGACTTTTATTTTTTATTCTTTTACTTTATGCTTTTACTTTAAGCACCATTTATCTTAGCATTTTTATTTCATGTTATTTTCATCTTTGCTCAATTGAGCATTTATCTTTATGTCATTTTTATTTTGCTCACTTGAACTTTTCATTTTCTTTTTGAAGATACCTAATAATCAACTTAAACAATAAAAACTTTAATGTTACTTGGACTATTTGATTACAATCCTTGACATTTTGGAGTTGTGGACTTCTTGGACTTAGGAGTAGAGACCTTGACCTACCTTGGGACCTTTGTGACTTCTATTGTTACTTTGTCTGGAGTTTTTAAGGTTTACCCTGAGATATTGGGTTGTTTGTTTTCTTTGTGTGCAGGTTATTTTGATTATGTGTTTTTCTGTGATTGGGAATTCATCTCCCAATTTTTGTGAAGAGTTAATGCCTTTGAAGTTTGGTTTTCTTAAGAGTTTTATTATCCTTGCTTGTTCGATTTCAACCCAAAGGATGAGAATTCTACATTGACTCATTGTGTCAAGTGTTGACTTCTTGTTGGTTAGACGGTTCTTTTCCTTAACTTTTACCTTATGCTTTAGGATAGTCCCTTCATCGCCTCCCATTTTCTTTAATTTAAAAAAAAAATCTTCTCCCTCCTTTTGAAAACTCTCTTTGTTTTGAAACTTGAACCGCTTTCACAATAAACTTGGACTTAGGTCCATGCATTTTCAAAAATATCTTAATCAAACTTTAACCAACCTAAAAATATTTTGACATTTTTTTGTGAGAAGTCTAAAAGTCAATCAATCTCATTCAAACTATTTTTACTATTTTGGCTTTTATCTTTAAAACTTTCTCAAAAGATTAGACTCTTGTCAATCCTTGTAGTGATGCGAGCTACTATACTTCTACGATATGTAGTAAGGTGAGACATTTTTCACTTGGGTGTTGAGTGAGGCTTTGTTGATTTTAAAATCCAAGCTATATCCTCCACTTTGAGATAACGCAAATTCTTCTTTCTCATAATTATGGATAGTAAGTATGTTCTTCCACTCGAATAAGATGATAATGTCTCGTCTCTTAAAATTAACCAACACACTTGTGTTTTAAAATTTTTAAAGGTGAACTACGAGTACCCTGATCCCCTATTGCACAAAAGGTGGTATGTAGGCACTAAAGGTTCGCAACTGCGGCGAGTGCAAAAATTATAAAATATATTTCTTTTCTCATCCCCACAATCTTTTTTTATACGACTTTTATAGCTAAGATACACAAATTTTTAAAGAGGTTCCTGCGGAGTACCATAAATGTTTAGGGTGCTAATACCTTCCCTTTGCATAACTAATCCATGAACTTAGATTCTCTCCCCCTCTCTTTTGGGTTATTCGCTGTTTTCCCATTCCTCTGGAAATAATAAAACGTGGTGGCGGTTTTTATTTGATCTGTGCGAGTTAAGTCAATACAATGGTTTAGTCTCAATATTTCTACCGCTATAATTATAATCAACTTTTTACGATAGAAATATCAAAAAATAATGTGTTTGAATTAGAGACTGAAATAGCGACCATTAACGATCATTTTTGGGTTAAAGTTTGGTGTTCATCTTATGCGTTTGATTTAGCAACAACTTTTTTGTTGTTATATAATTAATTAATATTAATAATATAAAATGATAAAATTTGAAACATAACATATCTTTTTAGCATCTTTTTCACACCAACATCGTCATATGTACACCTAATCACTAAAAACTACCACGTGATGTGTCACATCATTATCTGTCAACACACATGATAGTTGAATGAATCATTAGTGTAGATTGAAAATTTTAGAAGAATTATTGTTTAAAAAAATATTTTGAGAAACTAATAGCAATAGTTGGTATATTAAGGAGACCGCAAATATATTTTATCCTAAAATAAAATAATAACATTTTTTCTTTTTTTTTGAATTTTTATATATATTTTATATTGGTTTTCTTTTAATCTGATGTAAATTCATAAATTTTGAGAAAATATTTATTCAATAGCCTATATTTAGCAATTACTCAAACACTCATAAAGTTAATTATTCTCTATTCTTTGATAGATTCAATAGGCTATCAAGAAATAAACGGAACATCATTATTAATAATTCACAATAGATACATCATGAAATAAAATAAATACATTAACTAGCAATGGTCATGTTCAATGAAATTATGACAAAATAAAATGTGAAGCATCTAAAGCTAATAATGAAGGACTGCATTTTGCTGTCGCGCATTGTCACGCTGTCAAGCTTTCATGACCGTCTGATCAAGATCAGATAGTTGTGATTTAAAATTAGCATTGTTTAATTATTATATAAAAAACAATGTTACTTTTTTTTGGACCGTATGATTAAGATGTAAGATTGTCAATTGACTGACTGCATCAAAAAAACTGATTGCAGTGAATTCGTTTTCTATACTGAGTTGCTTGAATTTCAATGCAAGCCATGACAGTACTTCACTGTGACATGAGCTCCAACATCTTCAACAAATTCATAAACAATAGAACTATAATGAATTTTAGGGAAAAAAAATAAAACAAACAAATGTTAATTGTTTTTTTTTAGTAAAACCAAATAATTCACATGTTACAATCATAATGATTATGAAAGAAAAACAAAGTGAGTGTATTAGATTAGTGCAAAAACAGACATAAAGACAGATTGAATAAAAAATTCAACCCCCGTGAATGAGTTTGCTAAAAATGATACTCTCATTTTAATTTCAAAGATTTTCAATATTTAATTTATGCAACCTCTCATGGCTTATGATAAATTAGCTCTCTAATTTTATTTAAAACAAATGTTTTTAATTAAAATACTACATTTTTATAATTATATATTTTACATATATATATATATATATATATATATATATATATATATATATATATATATATATATATATATATATATATATATATATATATATATATATATATATATATATATATATATATATATATATATATATATATATATATATATATATATATATATATATATATATATATATATATATATATATATATATATATATATATATATATATATATATATATATATATATATATATATATATATAACATTGAGATGACATTGTATATATTATTGCTTTGTTCCATGATATGGTTTTTGAAAAAATAAAGTAAGGAAATACTAATCAATCTCTCTTTTATATAACAATTAAACAGACACGAATACATATTAAAAAAAAAATTATTATGACATAGTAAATAGAGAAAAATTTAAAAGATTAGAAGAAATTGATGGAAGAAAAATGGTGTAATTTCAACTATTTATAGACTGCACCGGTATAAATGTAAAAGGCTCAGAGGGGGCAGTACAAAGTTTATCCAAGATTGGCAATATCATGCACTATCTGAATGGTGTGTTGTTAGACAGGGAAGGTATGAGAACAAAAGTCAAAGAAGGAAGTCATATTCTCCATAACAATAGGGTAATTAAATTATCCACTTCCCTAACTCATGAGAGAAGAATACGATAAACACTCCGTGGATTCTAAGATCCATCCCCAAGACACTTCTACAAAATCTCATCCATAAGGTTCAAATGGGATAAAAAATTTAGAGTCTTATGAACTCCCTATTATTTAAATAAATGTAATTTAATGATTGGATAAAAAATTGCTTTTACGACAAGTATGATTTTTTCCCGCTGCGTAATAAAAAATGGGAAGTTGATGACTATGATGTTTTATTTTGGTTCATGCGTAAATTTGTGTTACGTATCTATGTATATGTTTTGAGTCTGTTTATTATGTTATAAAGTGTAGTATCCTAATTGTTTGTTAATTGGTTTATTTTAAAGGAAAATTATTCTGATTTTGAATTATTATTCTTTGGGGAAATTATGGTGTTACATTAGTGGTATCAAAGCAGGTCTGTTGTCTGACCAGATTATTGAGTCTATAGTATGGTGCGACAATTGCATACTGTTGTTGTGTTTCTTTTAATAATTATTTTCTGTGACGGTAAGAAACAGTGAAATGGCTGGAAGAAACGATGCTACAATTGTTGCTGCTTTGCAGGCTTTTGTTCAGGTTGTGCAATGTCAACCTAATATTGGTGGATGTGATGGGTTCCGCATTTTAGAAACATTTTAGAGGAATCATCTGCTTGTCTTCAAGGGTAGATATGATCCTGATGGAGCACAGACTTGGCTCAACGATATTGAAAGGATCTTTCGGGTCATAGATTGCTTGGAGGCATAAAAGGTGTGGTTTGGTACACATATGCTAACAGAGAAGGCTGATGACTGGTGGATTAGTACTCGTTAAAGGCTACTAGTAGTAGGTGAGGTTATTACTTAGGGTGTGTTCAACAAGGAGTTTCCGAGGAAGTATTTTGCTGAAGATGTGTGGGGGAAGAAAGAGATTGAATTCCTGGAGTTGAAACAAGAGAATTTGTTTGTGACTGGGTATGCTGCTACGTTTGTGGAACTGGCGAAGTTATATATTACTTATAGTGAAGAAACTGTTAAATTCTCCAACTATATCAAGTTTTAGAATGGGTTGCATCCATAGATCAAACAGGAAATTAAGTATTAGCGGATTCATAGATTTCCAAAGTTGGTGAACAACTGCAGAATTTATGAAGAGGATATTAAGGCTCACTATAAGATTATGAGAGAGAGGAGAGGCAAGACATATCAGAACCGTGGGAAGCCTTGAAATGCTCTAGTTGACAAGGTCAAACAAAAAGTTTATGATGGAAAGAGGCATAGTGGGGGAGGTTCCCCTGCTAATCTTAGATGTTTCAAATGCGATGAATTAGGACATCAAATCAATGAATGTGTGGGAGATGTAAAGAAGTTTTCTATTGTGGTAAAGTTGGGCATGATGTAGTTGATTGCAAACACAAGGTGGCGATGTGTTTCAATTGTGGTGAAAAGGGACATATTAGTATTCAGTGTCAGAAGCCGAAGAAAGCTCAATCTGGTGGGAAAGTGTTTTCTTTAGCAGGGAATCAAACATCCAGTAAAAACAGACTGATCAGAGGTATATGTTTCATTAATAGTATTTCTTTGATTGTCATTATTGATACTGGTACTACACATTCTTTTATTATTGTTGATTGTGTGAAAATATTGGGTCTTGTGTTATCTTTTATGATTGGAGAAATGGTTATCAAGACTCTAGGTAAGGGATCAGTGACTACTTATTTATTGTGCTTAAAATGTCATTTGTAAAAGATTTACAGAGATTTTATTGTGGATCTGGTTTGTTTACCTTTGAGTGGTTTGGATGTGATCTTAGGTATGAACTGGTTGAAATTCAATTATGTTCATATCAGTTGTTACAAACAATCTATGTGGTTTCTTGCTCCTGATTAGGAGGAGGAAGATGGTTTCTTGTTTTCTAGGTGTTGCACCCCAAAATTTACCCTCTTGATTCAAGCTTATGTTTCATCATAAACATCATATTGCATTACATTCATTCTTTTGTGATGGGATCAAGGTACTTTGGTTCTCAAGTTATGTTGGTTGATGGCATTGACAATTAGTCTAATAAGGGAGCCCATTCACTCAAACTTTGGATTTTTCAAGTCACAAGGGTCCCTCATGTCTCAAGACCTTTAATCCATCTCACTAGCTCATCAGAAGGTTAAAGATTGTGTTGATTTGAAAGGGAATCACATTCTCTTAATTCATCAGTCAAAATTAGGGTTTTATACAAATTGAAGTAATTGGGACTTAGACGAGTCAAGTTTTGAAGCACCATTTTCTCATCATCATTTGAATCAACTTTGTTCAAGAAATCTCTCAAGATGCCTAGTGAAATTAGGGTTTTGAAGCTTGATCAGCTATCTCCTAACACAAGGTGAAAATTAGGGTTTTGGATTTAATAAGTATTTATATGACTTTTCACCCAAACTTTTTTCCATGCTTCACTACATGTTATTAAGCATCTTTGACTGGAATATTGAGGTTCAATTTGGATTGGAAATGGTTCAATTGATTAGAAAGGGAAAATGGTCATTTTGGTCAAAATCAGAGGTTGACCAATTGAAATTTTGGTCAACCATCCATTCAAACATCCTCTTTTCATTTTTCAAATTCAATTTCATCACAAGGTCAAGAGAAGTGGAAGATTGGAATGTAACTTGTTCATGAAGAAACTTGGAAAGTTACTAAAAATGGAAAATATGCACCAAATTTCAAAAATTCATAGCTTATTCATTTTTGATCCAAAAATTGCAAATCTTATATTATTAGAAAGATAAGAGATATCTCTACAACTTTTCTTCTTTTACCAAAAGCAAAACATGCAAGGCTGAAGCGTTATGGAGCTTAGGACTCGTGATCACATGTGAAAATTATAGGTCACTTTCAAAATTCAGTAACTTCCGTGCCAATTTTTTGAAGACTTTAATGGATCCAATTGAAAATCTCAAAACTAAAAGGTTGTAGATATTTTCAATACCTTTCCAAATTGTACTCATTTGTATCCAAATTCCAAAGGATGGGCAAGTTATGGTCTTTTGTATTTCATGCCATTTTATTGAATTTTGGCCAAGCAAGCAAAATGCAATTTCTTGCTGTTGGCTCCTAAATTCGACACCCTTGTTTTTATTAATATAAGCCATTAAGCATGAAGGATGGTTTCGACCAGCTGGTTCTGTTGAAATGCTCATCAGAAGATGGCAATGTACTTAGAGAATTTCTTCCAAGGAAGAATCTTGTTGCCTTCGACGTCGAAGGTGCTGTTCGACAAAGGTGTTTGATGTTCAGAGTGGAACGGTTTGAGATTCAAATGTTTGGAGGGAAAACGGTTCCCAGCAGTTACCAAGTGCAACGTGCCAAGATCTGGAGCGTCGAATGCTGTGAGCGTGCCAAGTGGAGTCATCTCGAAGCAGCGTAACTGCCCGACGGTTACTTGAGACGTGTTTAGTATAAATATTAGTAGTTCACGCAGTTTTTCGCGTGTGTTCACAATTATATACAAGTCACTCATATAGATTCGAGTACCCAGTGTGAGAGAAAGAATTGTTGAGAATGTATGTGTGAAACACCACTTTAATTAATCAAAGTCATTTATTTTCCAGAACTTTATTGCTTTTCACTTACTTTTCCAGTCGAAGCCTTCATTTCAAGCCTTCCTTTATTCTATCAAGTTTTCTTCTTCATGCAATTTACATAAAGCTTCTTTATTTTCTTGTCATTTAACCATTATTAAACTTAGTCAAAACCCCAAAATCAACCATGTCTTAGGATCAATCTGATCGATCCTGCGAGTCACCAAATAAGTAACCTTTTGGAAGATCAGCGGTTGTTTACCAATTACCACGGTAAACAAATTGGCACGCCCAGTGGGACCTTGTGTTGATTTTGAAGTTTAACCTTTTTATACAGAATATCATCTTTTTCGAGAAGTATTGCATGTTATTGAGAAGTGGTAGAATATACACTAACAATACCAATACTGCCAGAAGAAGAGAAGCGATGGCGAATCCGCCAAACAATAACGAAATCCCACAAACGAATGTGGGAACAACGGTTATTCCAACCGTAAGTGAAGCGATAACCGCTGGTTCAACACCAGCAGTAACGGTCACAACAACGGGGCCATTACCTCCGTTCACTGGCCCCAGAGTGCCTTTGGGAACTCCCCCACCAAGGGGAAATCTAGGCACCAGACCTTATGTTCCCCCAGGATTTATGACAGGCGGTCCAAATCGAGAACCACTCTATGGCATGCCAACGTCTGAATTGGCTAGCCCGACGAACGTTGCGTCCACTTTTTTAGACCCTTTAGTAAGTGCCTCTTCTCCACTCCAAGGTTCTGGAGTTGGTATGGCGAACAGAAATAGGACCCAACTCTTAGGAGGAACGTCCCAAGTAGCGCATGGCCTTACAAATGCCTCGACAACAGTCTTGAGGCAACAAATGGACGAAAGCAACCATGATATGGTTCAAATGTTGGCACAAACTTTAAGTACAGTGCTGAATCCTCTAATACAAAACACCACCCAGTCGAATCAGCAGATGACGGCGCAAATGACGCATTTGGCTGATTTCTTTGGGGTACCCCAACCTATTCGACAGCCCCAAAGGGCGCAAATAAGGGGAAACCAAGGTATACTTTTAGAGGAAGAAACCACTATCAACCAAGTCCAGCAACCTGTCGAAGAAAACCTTAGGGCACGATTGGAGCAGCCTGTCGAAGAACCTAGGGTCATAGCCCCAGAGGTAAGGATAGTCAACAGAAACCAAAATGCTGACGAAGTAGTTCAGCATATCCAATACCAGAATATGGGTTTGGAAAATAATCTGGCAGCCATGATCGAAAGAATCATGACGCAAAATGGGATGAATATGGGCTTTCGTAGGCCCAACTTCACATCCCCACTGTCAGAATATGTGTTGCAAACAGACTTACCTCCTAGATGTAAAGTCCCTAAGTTTACCAAATTCTCAGGGGACACGACAGAATCTACTGTCGAACATGTGGCGAGATACTTGATCGAAGCAGGAGATATTTCAAACAACGAAAACCTGAGGATTAAGTACTTCCCAAGTTCTTTAACAAAGAACACGTTTACTTGGTTTACAACTCTCCCCCCCAATTCGATCCATCATTGGACCCAGTTAGAGAGATTGTTCCATGAGCAATTCTACATGGGACAAACCAAGATAAGCCTGAAAGAATTGGCCAGTGTAAAGAGACGTTTCACTGAACCTATAGACGAATATCTGAATAGGTTTAGATTGCTCAAAGCAAGATGCTTTACGCAAGTGCCAGAGCATGAGTTAGTCGAAATAGCCGCATGCGGCTTAGATTATTCCATTAGGAAGAAGTTAGACACTCAATACTTGAGAGACATGGCCCAATTGGCCGATAGAGTTCGACAGGTAGAACGCCTTAAGGCTGAAAAAGCCAAGGCGACAAAAACTCATAAGAGAGAGAGGATAGCGTATGTCGAGATGGATGACGAAGATCCAGAAACCTTCGACGAAACTATAACCGTCGAAGAAAGCGAGGTCGATTTAGCAGAACTGAAACAAGGGCCACCGTACTCTTGCAAACTGTTAGTCCCCTCAAGTGGAAAAAATCCCACTGGTCCGGAAAGGACCAACGATAGGTTCCCCAAAAAGACTTATAGTTTTGATATTACAAAATGTGATGAAATCTTTGACTTACTTGTAAAAGATGGCCAAATGATAGTACCCCCAGGGGTAAAAGTGCCTCCTCTTGATCAAAGAAAGAAAAGAGGCTTTTGTAAATATCATAATTTTCTGGGCCATAAAACGTCTCAATGTTTTCTTTTCAGGAATCTTGTGCAAGACGCTATCGAAGAAGGGAGGTTGAAGTTTGCTGACAAGACCCCCATGACTGTGGACTCCAACCCTTTGCAGGCTGAAGCCCATTATGCTGAACCTTCAGAGGTGAACGTGATCGAGGCATCCAGAAGCCAGTCGAAGAGGCCAGGAATAACCATGGTCGAAGTCACAAAGGATCATGTCAACATGCCAATCTTTGGCAGTTTTTCTGGGAATCTATCTAGAAAAACAATTGAAGCGGTCTAAAAGGCGGTCGAAAGCCCAAAGCTGGAGACAGTTGGAGCCCAAAAATCTGGAACAAAACCCAGTTCTTACTTGGCTGCAGTTCAAGGCCAGACAGAGGACTTGGAGACTCAGATGAAGCAGTTGACTCTTGCCACCAAAGACACCATGAATGTCAACATGGTCGAAGTCTCTGAACCAAAAACTACTTTCCCTCGGGAAAATGAAAATCTGGCAGATTTCCTGCAAAGATGCCAGAAAAAGAAGTCAGAAGTGATGCTGTGTCCTCGATGCAGCTCGATCTTCGACAAAAAAGCTGCTGAACATATTCAAGGTGTAAGAGCAGCAAACAGAAAAAGGGAAAGTGTTGATACTCGACATGACCCCAGAAGAACCCACCAAAAGGGTTCAAATCAAGAAAAGAGGCCACTGACTTTCAGGCCTCCAACTAATGTGCCAGTAGATACATGGTACAAAACATCTGGTCGAAAGAGGCCAAGCGAGGAAAGATGGCACTCCTTCGAAGTGCCAAGAGGTTCATCTTTTACACATAAGAAAGAACCTCAGGTTGCTACCCCTAAAGTGACCCAGGTATCAAGCACCTACAAAGGGAAGAATCCTATGTCTCGATCTCAATGGAGGAGATACCAGAGGCGACGAAAAGCTGAGAGGGAAGCTGCTAATGAACCAAAGGCAGAATCAAGTTCAAATGTTCCTCAGAGAAAGCAGAGGAAGCCTCTGGAAAGACAACCTGTGACCAATAGGCTAGTCTGGCCTAACCAGGGTGAAGTTGACAACGAAGATGGCTCTGAGTCTGATGACACCTTAGATATCATGGTGAACATAGTCTCAGTTTTGCCAAGAGAGTTCAACCGCCAGGTGGAGGTCGAAACAAGCGATTGGGAAGTTGAACAAGAAATGGCCAAGCATAGGCCAGTGTGCTATTTCGTCATGGATAATGGTGCTACTGAAGAGCAGAATGGGTTCTTCGAACCTCCTACAGAGGCGATGAAAAATCACCTCAAGCCTTTATTTATAAGGGCTAAACTCGAAGAAACCACAGTAAATAAGATCTTGGTGGATTGTGGGGCAACCATCAACATCATCCCTCACTTTATGCTGAGAAAATTAGGCAAAAGCGATGAGAACATCAAGCCTCACAACATGGTCCTGTCGAATTATGAAGGCGGCATAGGGACCACTATGGGTGTGATCCAACTGGACATCAAGGTGGGATCTATCCTTCGACCAACTATGTTTATGTTCATATCGGCCAAACCTAACTATAATCTTTTGTTGGGCTGTGAATGGATACATGGTGTTGGAGCTGTACCATCATCAATGCACCAGAGGTTGCTACTATGGCGTCCTGATGGAATGGTCGAAAACATAGAAGCGGATCAAAGCTATTACCTGGGCGAAGTAAATCACCTAGGGCTGGCAGACTTCGACAAGAACTTGGCTCACATTGGGCCATGCCCAACACCTGACTTCGACTTGGCGCCAGCGCCAAATACTTTTTGTTCCTTATACCTGCACCCTGAGCATGGTTTTCAATGGGACAAAGAAGACTTGTCCCACATTGACTTTAGTGGGCTAACAGATATCCAACCAACTGGTTGGGGAAGTGAATTTAGTGACAATGACTGAGTCACAATCATTGCAGCGAATTTCGGCTTATGTAGCCGAAACAAGAATGATAACGGCTCTCGAAGCCGAAGTTAAATATATGGCCACACAGGCCAATGATCAAGAGTTACCTTTTGCAGGTCCTGGAAAGGATTTCGATCCAGAACCTCCTGATATCATGCCAGAAGGAATGCAGGAACAAAGGCTCGACGCCATCTACGACGATGAGCCTTTGGGATTCGAAAAGGACCCCTTAGCGAACAACATCAAGATGCTAGCGCAGGATCCTTTAGAAGAAATCAACTTGGGCGAAGGGTTAGTGAAAAAGCCAACTTACATTAGCGCAAAAATAGACCCAGAGCTCAGGTTGGAAGTAATACATTTGTTAAAGGAGTTCAAGGACTGTTTTGCATGGGATTACAACGAAATGCCTGGTCTCGACAGAGGATTGGTGGAACTTCAGTTGCCAATCAAACCTGGGAAAAAGCCAGTCAAGCAAAGTCCAAGACACTTCGCTCCAGAAATACTGTCGAAGATTAAAATGGAAGTCGAAAGACTGCTGAAGTGCAAATTCATACGAGCTACGAGGTATGTCGAATGGATTGCAAACATTGTGCCAGTGATTAAAAAGAATGGTACATTGAGGGTGTGCATAGATTTCAGAGATTTGAATGCTGCTACACCCAAAGATGAATATCCTATGCCTGTGGCGGAAATGCTAGTCGAGTCTGCCGCTGGCTATGAGTACCTGAGTATGCTCGATGGTTACTCAGGATATAACCAAATATTCATTGCTGAAGAAGATGTGTCGAAAATAGCTTTTCGATGCCCTGGGGCTTTAGGCACTTACGAATGGGTAGTGATGCCTTTTGGCCTAAAGAACGCTGGGGCAACATATCAGCGAGCGATGAACTCTATCTTCCATGATTTTATTAACACTTTTATGAAAGTATATATTGATGACATTGTTGTAAAATCTATTTCCAGGAAGAACCATATAGACCACCTTCGACAATCATTCGAAAGAATGAGAGAACATGGTCTGAAAATGAACCCTTTGAAGTGTGCATTCTGTGTAAAAGTTGGAGATTTCTTGGGCTTCGTCGTCCACATGAAAGGAATCGAAATCAACCAGAACAAGACGAAGGCAATTCTGGAAGCGAAAGCGCCAGCAAACAAAAAGGAACTGCAATCTCTGCTAGGCAAGATAAATTTCTTAAGGAGATTCATATCTAACCTAAGTGGGAAAGCTCAAGCCTTTTCACCCTTACTTCGATTGAACAAAGAAAGATTCGAATGGGGGCAAGAGAAACAAGAAGCCTTCGACAAAATCAAAGGGTATCTCATAAAGCTACCTATTTTGGTGCCTCCTTGCAGCAACAGGAGTATGAGATTGTACATAGCTGCATCCGACAAAACTTTGGGAAGCATGTTAGCCCAAGAAGATGAAAATGGAGTCGAAAGACCCATTTACTATCTTAGTAGAGTTTTGAACGATGCAGAAACTAGATATAGCGAAGTTGAAAAATTATGTCTATGTCTTTATTTCTCTTGTACAAAGCTCAAACAATATATAAAACCAGTTGATGTGTATGTTTCGTCTCATTTTGATGTTTTCAAGTACATGTTGTCGAAACCCATCTTGCACAGCCGAATTGGCAAGTGGGCGCTAGCATTAACTGAATACTCCTTGACCTTTATGCCTCTTAAGGCAGTGAAAGGACAAGTAGTGGTAAACTTTATAGTCGACCACTCAATTCAGGTTGAGAGTATAAATTATGTGGAGATAGAGCCTTGGAAACTCTACTTCGATGGTTCCAGCCATAAATATGGAACAGGAGTAGGGGTCTTGATTATTTCTCCAGAAAAAATTCCAACAACATTCAAGTACAAGATATCAGGTACTTGTTCGAACAATGAGGATGAGTATGAAGCTCTAATTACTAGCCTTGAGATTTTGTTGGAATTGGGGGCAACTCGAGTCGAAATAATGGGAGACTCAGAGTTAGTCATTAAGCAAGTCACAAAAGAATATAAGTGCATAAGAGAAAATCTCATTATGTACTTTGTGATAGCAAATCGTTTATTGAAAAAATTCGAAATGGTCAACATTCGACACATACCCAGATTGGAAAATCAAATAGCCAACGATTTGACACAAATTGCATCTGGGTACAAAATTTCAAAAACGAGATTACAAAGAGCAATCGAAGTTCGAGAAAAGATAAAAGCAACTTGTCTGTCACCAACAGATTTGAAATCGACAAGACTAGGGTATGCTGATCAAAGGAACTTCGAAATTTCGTTCATAGACAATTTGTCAGAGCAAGATTGGAGGAAACCCATTGTGGATTATCTTCAAAATCCAGCAGCTTCGACAGAACGAAAAATAAAATATAGGGCGTTGAGTTACGTACTCATGGGTAATGAGTTATTTAAAAAGACGCCTGAAGGGGTGTTGCTAAAGTGTTTAAGTGAAACTGAAGCATACATAGCCCTTTCGACTACGCACGCTGGAGCATGTGGGGCTCACCAAGTAGGCCATAAGATGAAATGGTTGTTGTTTCGACAAGGACTATACTGGCCCACCATCTTGAAAGATTGTGTCAAGTTCGCCAAGGGTTGTCAAGAATGTCAAGTCCATACAGGCATCCAGCATGTACCAGCAAGCGAACTTCACTCGATAGTGAAACCTTGGCCCTTTAGAGGATGGGCGTTGGACCTTATTGGAGAGATTTGACCAGCATCATCAAAGAGCCAGAAGTATATATTGGTAGGCATTGATTATTTCACTAAGTGGATCGAAGCTATTCCTTTAGTCAATGTAGACCAAGAAAATGTCATTGAATTTATTCAAAAGAACATTATCTTTAGATTTGGAATCCCTGAAACTATAACTACTGATCAAGGATCAGTTTTCACCGGTTGAAAGATGCAGGAATTCGCTCAAGAAACAGGCTTTAGACTCCTAACATCAACGCCTTATTATGCACAGGAAAACGGTCAAGTCGAAGCAGCGAATAAAATAGTGACTAGCTTGATAAAAAAGCATGTAGGGAAGAAGCCAAAAAACTGGCATAAGATGTTAGACCAGATCTTGTGGGCCTGTCGAACGTCCCCAAAAGAAGCCATAGGTACAACACCGTATCGGCTAACTTTTGGCCATGACGCTGTGTTGCCAGCGGAAATTTGTCTTCAATCTGCAAGGGTTCAGAGACATCATGATATCCCCTCTGAAGTTTATTGGGATATGATGTTAGACGAACTAGTAGATTTAGACGAAGAAAGACTGCGCGCTCTCGACCTACTAAGGATTCAGAAGAAAAGAGTAGAAGACTCTTACAATAAAAAAGTGAAACCTAAGGCATTCTCGCCTGGAGAATTAGTTTGGAAGGTGATTCTCCCCATGGATCGAAGGGATCGAAGCATGGGAAAATGGTCACCCAAATGGGAAGGACCATTCAGAATTATCCAAACTTTTTCTGGTGGAGCTTATGAAGTCGAAGAGTTAGGTGAAGATAAAAGACTCTTGAGAGTAAACGGAAAATATTTGAAAAAGTATAAACCTATGCTCCAAGAGATCAAAATAAATAGCAAGTAATGATCAAATTAACCATAAACAACCAAAATGGAAAATTTTATAAGAATTAGCCAAAATGGTTACATTGTCAAATAAATGTTACAATACATGGTTAATAAAGGGGCTGAGTAAATCAGAAGGGGATAGAATCTCTAAGTCGAAGGTACTTGGCCTGCTGCAACTCCAGTCTTTTGTTGCACAAGGCATTCTCCTGGGCAAGCTTGGCAATTTGGTCATCGAAGGCTTGGGCTTTCTCAGCAAACTCTAGGCCTCGTGTGATTTAAGCTTGGCTCTCTGTGTCTGAGACAGTCGAGAGAAGCTCCTCCTTGCGCTTAGTATTAGCATTCATCTTGGCTTCCAGCTCTTCGATTTGCGCCTTTATGGAGGCATTGTCTCGATCTATGGCGTCAATTTCTTCTTGCTTAGATGCTTTCTGCTTCGACAACTCTGCAATTCGAGAAGTCGTCTCAGCTACTGCAGTCCAGGCAGAAGAACTTTTGCCATGTAACGCTTCGAGCGGGCTGTTGAAGCCCCTCTGACGTCGATAGTCTGCTGAGACTTGATCAACAATGGAGTATAACTCCATGATAAAGCTCGAAACCTCTGGAGTCACGACAAGTAAGTCGACTGCATTCAAAACAGCTCCCAAACACGACGGAGCAGTGGGATCCCCCTCCAAAGCCTTCATCAAATCTTTCTTGAAGAACTGAGCCTTGACCTTCATCAAAGCCTCATCGAGAGGAGAAGTCTCAGTGGACTTCCCCGATTGAGTAGAAGCATCCTGACTAAGATCAGATGAACTTCACCTACTCTCGATAATGGCATTCAAGTAGCCAATGGGATCAGTTTGCTTCAAGAGTGCTAAGTCTTCTTTAGACTTATGCTTTGTCGAGGTGGTAACCCTTACAGCAGCGTTGTCTTGGGGTTGAAGTTGTTGAGTAGCATTTGCATCGACATGACTCTCTTCGACCTGAAGTTCAGCAGTGCCAGCATCAGCATGATCCCCTTCGTCATGTTGTTCCTCTGACAGATCGACCACTTGAATCTCCTTTGGTTGTTGTTCTTCGGTTTCGGCACTGGCTTCATCGTTCGCCAATTCCTTCTCCTGTGGCCTACTGTGTTCAGCAGAGTCTAGTGTTTCAGAAGTCTTTGGTGCTGAACTTTCAGTGGTTTCCTGAAAATAGAAGAGGAAGAATCTTCTAGTTTAGAAAGAGACACAATCGAACGTGAGTATCGACACCTGAGTTAAAAAATGGTCAGAGAAACTACCTGCAGAGGAACTTCAGCCCCAGGGCTGGAATTATCACTTTCGACGGGTTTATTGAGCAAAACATTTATCTCCTCCTCCGTTGGTTCTTCGATAATCACTGGGGGTGTCCTGGGTCTCCTCCCTGCAACCTTTATTCTGATTGTGGGTCGAGTCTCAGGAGAAGGAGCATCTTTCTTCAGTTTTCTCCGTTTAAGAGGAACGGGGGGAGATTCGTCCTCTTCGTCACTCCCAGATTCGACTGTCAGTGCAGGTCGTTTCTTGGGTGAAGGTTCCTGAAAGCCAATTGGAGTTCGATTTAGAATGCTACATCGAAAATCAGGATGTTAAAACCAGAAGGAAATAATAAAAGTTTGGTTACCGGTGCTGAAGATTTTATCGAAGGACCTTCCCCCTGATGGCTTGTTGTAGTTTTCGCCGGTGCTGGAGGTTTTGTCAAGGGACCTCCTCCCTGATGGCCTTCTGCGGCTTTCTTGGCTGCAGGCTTTCGAACAACTGAAAGAAGACAAGTTATAATTAACAAGTTACCATTCGAAATGGAAAGACAAAATAATTTGAAGAGTGAACGTACATTTCTTTATTTTGTCAAGAACTAGAACGAAAGACTTCTGAAGTTCGTCCACAAAATCTTTCTCGTCGAAGAACTCTTCAGCATAGTAACTCTTCCACCAGTCTTCGAAGGATGGTGAACAGAGGAAGTTAAGTTGATAATCGAACAGTGAAAGAACTGTTCGACCAGCATACCTGCCAATATGCTTGGTGGCAGCGTCCTCAGTATAGTCATTGCAAAAATATAACATGGACTTCTCCCTAGGAAAAATAGGAGAAGGAAGTGATTGAATGATACCAAATTGTCGAGAGACCAAGTTTGGTTGGTAAGCGATCAAGCTCAAGTGAGTCTTGGAGCTCTTAAAGCGCAGTGGCATTATTCCAGGTGTGAGAAATGCTTCCCACATTATTGTGTGTTCTTCGACCTGAGGGTCACCTGACGACTTGGGATGGGGCCTGGTGAACCATTCTGGACCAACCTTTCGTCGAGCGAAGGGAGCCATGGTCGAAGTGAATTCTTTTCTTTTTGCAAACATCAAGACGAAGTTTGCAAAAGTCTGTTGAAGCTCCAGCCCATCTTTAGTCGGGGTCAGTAGAGCTAATCCGGTGCCTTCGATACGCCTATTTGCTATCTCAGGAGCTTGCTCATTTATTTGAGTTTTCTGAGGTAAGAAAGACTCAAAAGTGGCATTGAGCCACATTTGAAGTAGCCAAAAGGGTCCTGCAAGCAACAGACTGGCTCTATTTTCGATGACCTTTAACAGAGTCGCTCCGCTGCTGATCGACTCGTACAAATTCGCCAGGATTAATTCTGCCAAACAAATATTTTGGCCATGGTGAAGTTGGGTGGCAAGGGTGACCATCTTCTTTGTCACCTGTAAAGACTTTGTGCAGAACATAAAGCGTGACAGCCAAAAGGCTAGAAACACAATATGCTCTACATCCGTCACAGTGGCTGTCGACCTATCATGGTAATGGTTGATATAGGTGGTATAGGTGGGTTTCATAGCTGAGAATCCAATCTGATCCTCCGACATTTCCTCTGGGTCGAAATAATCCCCAGTGGGTCGAAGGCCGGTGATGGCAGCCACGTCGAAAAGCGTGGGTGTTAGCATTCCACAAGGAAGGTGGAAAGTGAAATGAGTTTAATCCCAGAAAAGCAAGGAGGCTATCAGCATCTCAGGGGAGTAGTTGAGACCCGTCTTCGACAGCATGACTAGGTCGTATATCTCCAGGTTCTTCCAGATCGAAGTCTGGCTTTTTTCCATCTTCTCTAGCCAAGCGCTGTAGTCAGGTGTGAGGCTAGGGCTAGACCTAAAAGCCCTAACACCCCTATTAAAGAAGCAAAGATCTATCTTCTCCTTAGCGGGATCTTCGTTGTCATCTGCAGCTTTTTTAGAGCACCCAACAGGTTTGAGCGCCTCAAGCACTGGAAAGAAGTTCTTGATCTTCATGGATTCATCAATGCATGTGGATAACGGGCCAGACATGGCGAAGATTTGGTTGGAGTATCCAACCGGAATCATTAGTTGATGTGAATAAGCTTCACGCTCAGCAGTTTCTAGGGGTTCAGGAACCCTTCGTTGGCCTGTAGGGGTAACTGTGGGAACAGTTGAGAAGATTTTGGGTTTAGCATTTCTGGAAGGAATGTTAGAACTAGGAGCGTTAGAGGAACCTGAAGCCATTTTTGAGTTGAGGTTGAAGGTGAGTGAAGAACAAAGTGTTGGCAAGTTTGCAGAAGTTTTTGTGTTCAGCAATGAGGTTTTGAATGCAAATAGCATGAAAAAGTCCCACAATGGGTACCTAGCGCTATTTATAGTGGTTGGGAAATCACAAAATTTGAGGCCATTTAATGTTGCAGAAGATAGTGGGACAGGTAGCGTCCCCTCGCTGACATAGCCGTTTTGCAGAAATGAAAAGGTGCAGCGTGCGCCCTCGTTTTTGGGAAATTATCATGATGACAATTTGTGAAAAGACATTGGGCACGCTAAACGCCGTACTGAGGTGACGTCTTAGGTACGGATGGAATGATGGCTTTTTCTTGGGATTGTCAGTGGTTGGTAGAAGACAAAAGGTGCACAGGTTAATTTGTGGCTAAGAATGAAAGATAGGTGTCGAATGGAATTTCAAAGAATGCCTTTTTCTTTTCAGAGTCGAAATAAGGCATTCTTGGGGGGCAATTTGTTGGCTCCTAAATTCGACATCCTTGTTTTTATTAATATAAGCCATTAAGCATGAAGGATGGTTTCGACCAGCTGGTTCTGTCGAAATGCTCATCAGAAGATGGCAATGTACTTAGAGAATTTCTTCCAAGGAAGAATCTTGTTGCCTTCAACGTCGAAGGTGCTGTTCGACAAAGGTGTTTGATGTTCAGAGTGGAACGGTTTGAGATTCAAATGTTTGGAGGGAAAACGGTTCCCAGCGGTTACCAAGTGCAACGTGCCAAGATCTGGAGCGTCGAATGCTGTGAGCGTGCCAAGTGGAGTCATCTTGAAGCAGCGTAACTGCCCGACGGTTACTTGAGACGTGTTTAGTATAAATATTAGTAGTTCACGCAGTTTTTCGCGTGTGTTCACAATTATATACAAGTCACTCATATAGATTCGAGTACCCAGTGTGAGAGAAAGAATTGTTGAGAATGTATGTGTGAAACACCACTTTAATTAATCAAAGTCATTTATTTTCCAGAACTTTATTGCTTTTCACTTACTTTTCCAGTCGAAGCCTTCATTTCAAGCCTTCCTTTATTCTATCAAGTTTTCTTCTTCATGCAATTTACATAAAGCTTCTTTATTTTCTTGTCATTTAACCATTATTAAACTTAGTCAAAACCCCAAAATCAACCATGTCTTAGGATCAATCTGATCGATCCTGCGAGTCACCAAATAAGTAACCTTTTGGAAGATCAGCGGTTGTTTACCAATTACCACGGTAAACACTTGCAAACTTCATTTCTAGCCATCCTCTTTGATTTTAATCTATCCCGTGACTTATTTGTAACTTGTTGAGGCCCATAATGCAAGCAATTGCGTGCCTCATGGGCTATGGTACTTGCTTGCACTCAAAATTCTCAAACTTGCCAAGAAAAGTCAATTCACCAACACTCACTCTACTCAATGAGTCATGACCTGTAGCTTTTGGGGTTTTCTTCTGATGATATTTGGCACACAAAATGCAAGAGGTATCAAGGAATGCACGAGTAAAACGTAGAGACCCATGTGCACTCAATTTTCGGCCAAATTTTCCAATCATGTTCTCTAACGGTTTTGAGGACTAATTTCCTCTTCTAACCTTCTCTACTCACTCTATATAATGCTCTCCAAGTCTCATTTCACTCTCTCCATGCTTCATTCACCACAAATCTAGATATGAACATTTCTTCTTCCAACTGAAGTTTTCTTCGATTCTCTCATTTCCTTCGTGCATTCTTCAAATTTTTGGTGGATTCAACTTCAGAGAAGTGCGTAGATCAAGACTGTAGAGTTTGTCCGCATCTGTAACTGAAGAATCGAGATTTCAGTTTCCACATTGAGGTGATTTTTCTTGAACTTCGATTTTCTTGTTTAAGCTCGATTTGATGAATCAATTCATGTTCATGGTGTGTTAGCTGACCAGACTATAGGTCTGATGTATCTGGTTTTCTTGATTGGAGCTTAAGTCGTGCTATGTGATTTTCTACAACTTGTATGTTTCACTTTTTCAGCAACTTTGCGTGCTTATTTCTCTTAGATCCTTGCTCCATTGTGAATTCTATGAGTATCATGAGGTAGATGCTAGTTTCAACTTTAATTTGCGCTTTGATTCATGGAATTTGGTTGAGAAACGAGCGCGTTTGATGGATCTGAATATAGGCTTCAGATTTGTTTGTGAAACACATTTTAGGGCATGCTGGTGGTAGGAGATGAAGTGATGTGGCGCACTCTGATTGGATAGTTTGAATTTTTAATGCATTTTATATTATTTGAATTCAATTGTTTTATCTGATTTTATTTCATGATCAACACACCTTCAAAAATTCTGAAAAAATTACCATAAGTTTACCTTAATTTCTTGTATTTGTCATAAGTTTTATAGAATTTTTAAAAATCATTTGATTGGTGAAAAAATCGTGAATTATTTAATTTTGTTTATTTGATTTTTGCATAACATTTTTGTTAATTTTTGTTTCTAACCTTTCCTTTATACAAAAGTTACACCAAACATATTTTGGACACTTTTTGATTGATCCATTTTAGGTTTTTTTGAATTTTATATTTGGATTTCCATATTTTTAATTGATAAAATAATTAATAAGATTTAAATACTTTTTATGCTTTTTCAATTATTTTAACCACATTTTTTAAAATACAGAAAATTCCACAAAAAATATATCACACTGTATCAATAGAATATTTTCATATTATGGAATTTATTTTATGATTTTTGCATTTTTTTTATTCATTATAAATTTGTGTAAATATATTGCCTATTTTAATCATAATTTTCACACTTTGGCTACATTTGTTATTTTCCTTGGACATAAAAAATTCTAAAAAGTACATTTAGTAATCCTAATAACTTAATACTGATTGTAGGATTTTATTAGGATTTTATCATGTTTGAGTATTTGATTTCACAATTAATAAAGTTGGTGAACCATTTCTGATACTTTTGTTTCTTACACCACAAATTATGATTTAATTTTCTAATTTTCAAAACTTATAAAAATCAAACAATTTTTGATTGAGATTCTTGAATGTGTTAGGACGGTGGTAATTAGTTTTGTTGGAATTTATACTTTTGACCCTATTTTTCCCAAAATATTTGGTTAAAGGTGTTTATTTTGAGTTTTATCTCAACTAGTTGTGGAAAATGAATTTTATTTCACATTTTCCCTACATATTCAAGGAACCAAATTAACTGATTCTGATTTTTATAAGTCTTGAGCCCTTAAAAATTCTCATTTGATTTTTGCAATCATCTTTCTATTTTTGCTTGATTTAAGTTTGTGAATTAGGCCTTTGAGCTTTGCCTCAACAAGTTGACTTCTATTTGAGTGTTTTGGTGCATGTTTGGAAACTAATATTTTGAATACTTGACACTACTGACTTCATTAGGTTGTGTGTATTTTTTTCATGATTTTCTTGTATTTCTAACTATTTTCCCCCATTTAATCAAACTAGGGTTCCCATTTAGAGGCTTATCTAGGGTTTCTATCTTGTATTGATTTAGTTTACAACTTGAGCCTTACTAATTTTTCTTTGAGCTTGATGTTTTTTATCTCTTTATGCTTTATGAACCTTGGAATAATTTTTTACAAATTTTACACGCTTTGTTTCCATTTTAGGTTCAATAACCTCACATGTATGCTTTTATGATCTTTTGAATTAGAGGTAAAGGGAATGCACTTGTGAAACCCATGAGGGATCAATTCCTTTTATTTTTACCATCCTCTCCCCTGTTTTGGAGACTTGAGTTCATCATTGAACCATTCAAGTTTTCACCACTTGCTTATTTTGTCAATTTTGCTTGATAATCACTTGTGAATATGGTTAAGGAGATAGCTTTTGTGCATCACCTTTTGAATGCAATTAGAATTTATTTTAAGTTGAATTGATTGTGATTCTTACTTGTTAAAGAATTCTTTATATGATGCAAATCTCCTTTGATCCTTGTTTAACATTTCATTGTTAATTCAACATGGTGACAAGAAAGGAGCAATAGTTCACTAGTTTTGACCTAGTTGTTGTTTGTGTTTTCTTGAAGGCTCTTATATCTATTGCCTTGATGTTTGCCATCATTTCTCATTGCTTTGATATATTATCATCCATCCCTTATTGATTCATCAATTTTCCTTGTAATTACTAATTGTTTTGTTAAGTGTGCAAGCTACCCTGAGAAAGTTTTCAATATTGACTTGATGGCTTTGTATTCCACTTTATTTATGGGACATAATTTGTTATGTTTGAACCATTCGTGTGCTTTGTATATATTTTATTTCTTTGAAGGATATCTATGTGGTTGTGTTTGCTATACACCATGTGTGGGTTATATTCACATTTGAAGCCTCCGGGTTTCTTTTTCTTGCTTAGTTGCTACAGATAGTTATCTGTTTGGTATTGCACTACTTCCCTTTTACTAGGTCCACACTTTATTGTTTTCTATTGCATGATGGGACCTCCGTTGCGGATATATGTCAGGAGCCCCTCTGGTTTATTTAAAGACCTGTTTAAGGCAATTATGTCAGAATGCTAATTATGTTTGTTTAAAATCCTACCTTTGGAGTAGGTGTTATGCACGTGTGCTTACATTTGTACCCGCATTTTATTACAGGTGATAAGTCCTCAAAAGGAGGCGAGCAGGGAGGGTCTATAATCGACCCCCACATATTCTAGTTTTTTCCATCCTTAGCTCATGTGGTACGTTGATGCTTTGGAGTCGTGCAGATCACATGTATCGAGTACGTCAAGTGGGGAAGGGTTTTGAAATCAAACCCCCACGCTTTGTCAGGAGTTTTCATTGGCCAATGCTGACGCTCCATGATCGTTCATATTGTCTTCTATCACCTACCTCGATCTTTTATGTCTTGTTTAGGTGTCCATTCACTATGGGCGTCACATTTTTCTTATTTCATATGTCTTCCACTTGTTTGCTTCGGGTGATCTGCTCCCCTTAGCTAAAACATTTTCTCTTCATACCCTCATCCCTTGAGTATGTATATCCCGATTGTGTGTTGTTGCCAAAGCACTTGTTTGCTCACTTGTTTGGTATTTACCATCCTCCCTTAGGATCACTCGATTAGAGTTAGCTTTCGAGCTAGACATTATGATATGTATCCACACATGCTAACATAGGTTAGAGACTTCCATTTTCATCTTCAACCTTAAGGTCAATCATTGTATGATAACATTAAGGATAGTGCTAGGCTAGTCTCCCTTAGTTATATTTCCTTTCTTTGCATAATGCATCTTAAAACTAAAACTTCTTCTTGGCAAATCATAAAACGTCTCTAATGAACTTAAATCCTTCTTCAAGGTAAAAAATACAAACCAATCTTAATTTTTTGTGCGCCTCTTGGCTTTTATTTTAAACACTTTTAGGTTGACATCTTGTTGTTCTTTTCCATGTTATCCTGCTATCTTTTTGCCGATGTTTCTCCATCACATATGTTTGTTGTCGATGTTTCACCATCGCGTATAATTGTCATACTACTTTGATTCTCAATATCATTGTTAGGTGTAATATTTCATCGTCTTGTCTAATATTTTGATTATCATGTTGATGTTTTATCATCTTATCTGAGTTTATGTTGCCATGTGATGTCTTGTCATCCTTTTTCTGATGTTTTGCCATCTTGTTTATTGCTTTTGTCTTCTTAACTAAAAAAAACAAATCAACCAAAATATATGAGCCGAACTACGGCTTCTCTGATTCCTTAAAAGGGATACGTAGGCATCGGGGTAGAGCCCGAACGAGCACAACTTTATTTTCCCTACATTATATTTTGTTTTCTTTTGCATGCATTACCTCTTTGCATTTTCTTTTATCTCTTAAGCTTAAACATACAATTTATACACCCATTAGAATAGAACAACAAGAGTGTATACCGTAGTGTACAACGGGCGTGTGGGGTGCTAATACCTTCCCCTCGCATAACAAAATCCCTTACCCGATCTCTCGGTCGCAATGATTTCACCATTCTTAGGTTTACTCCTCCTTTACCTTTCTCCTTCGTGAGATAAAAAACATTAGATGGCGACTTCATTGATTTTATATCAGATGATGATTCGACCGGTTGTTTCAGCTGGCAACTTCACTGGGGACATAGGGTCGACAAATACTGGTCCATCCCGGAGTCGATCCTAGCTCTTGTTTTCTTTTCTTTGGGTGTTTATTTTTATGCTTTATAGCTTGTTCATTTTTGTACATGTTTATTTGAGCATATGTTTTTATCGCATTTTATCGGTTTCCATATATTAATGATACTGCTGTGCTGGATCTGTTTACATGATTGGGTGGGTGTTACAAGAAGTAAAATGCCCAATACCCATGCCTGACAACTATAGGAACCCTAGGAATAGAGTTGAACATGCCAGCTAGTTGACTTAAGTTTCACTATTGTTGTCATGTCATCCATTCTTAGATGAGGTACAAATGGGGGGCTATCATTTTCACTTAGGTGATATGGTGATAGTTTTCCAGGAGTACTCTCGATTTTGAGTTACCCGACCTTAAATTGATCTAGTTTTCACCTGTGAGTGAGGAGGGACTTAATTATCACAGGTACAGTTGGTGACTTTTGTTCTGAGGGTGACCGTGTTGTTGCTTTTGGTCCTCAGATTTATTTTCTGAGTTGCTGATCTATTGTCCAAGAATATTAAGGGTTCAGGTTTCGGATTGGTCAAATTCAGTATGTTCAGAGATGGAACAATAGTTAACCGATTTTTTGGAAACTTTGATCCCGTGTTTGTTACACTTGCATCATGGCATGTTTATTTTACAAAAGAAACTCAAAAAAATATAATATATGTATCTAACCTGCATGCACATTTCATTTCCAAGACTATTCTAAGGTTTTTCACTAGCATCAATGACAAGTAACAACACGGAGAAAATCATAGAATCTCTCATAAATACTGCTGCATTTCATTTTCCGTGCTTCGATGGTCTATTGCGAGAAGTAGCTGCCCTTGTAAGAGGGCTAAATGAAGAGGTTTTCAAAAGACAATATGGAAATTTGTTGCCTTGGGTGTATGATGATTTTGATGAATGGGCTGTGAGAGCATTTCTTCAGTTTTATGATCCACAATTGAGCTACTTTACCCTACATGACAATCAATTGGCACCAACTCTTGAGGAATATGCACAAATTATGGAAAAATCAAGTTGACTAATAACATCCCTTTTGTTCAAGTTCCAGAGACTCCTGATTATATGGAAATCACCAAAGCTCTTCATTTGACCTTTAGTGAAGTTAAAAGTAATTGGGTCAATAAAAGTGTCACGAGTGGTCTCTCGTTGAATTATTTAGTGTCAAAGTCCATGGTTTATGCAAGGGATTGGAATTGGACTGCATTCAATGCGCTTATGGCGGCTATGATTTATGGTGTGGTTATCTTTCCGGTCTCCAAAAAGTTGGTACACGTATTTGCATTGTATGTCTTTATGAATGATAACCCAATACCAACTCTGCTTGCCGACACTTATTACACCATTCATTCTCGGCATGGGAAGAAGGGGGAAGTTATTTGTTATGCGATTGTGTTTTACAAGTGGTTGATGTCGCACATGCCTTCAAAGATAAATTTTATTCAGAATGTTGAGTCATCTTTATGGTCTCAACGTATCATGGGACTAACCTCTTACGACATTACTTGGAGGAGTGTGTTGGGTGTAAAAGAAATCATTGTAGGATGTTGAGAATTCCCTAATGTTCCACACATGGGAACGTGAGGCTGCATTAATTATAATCCTATCTTGGTACGCCGTCAATTAGGATTCCTAATAATGGATCGTCCTACTAATCAAGAAGTGTTGGAAACTGTTTATTTCGCTAAGGGAGAGAATGCGGCTTTACTTGAGAGGGTGAAGAGGGCATGGGAACACGTTAGTCAAAAGGGGAAACATTTATTTAGCCAAAATGAACACGTGACACATGATACTTATGCAAGTTGGATCCAAGACCGCGTGAAGAATATTTTACTACCTTATAAAAGGGAAGAGTTGCTATATCCTTAACCTGACTTTGATCCGTTAATTGGTGGACATGCGACTGATCACTTATCTCATGAAGGGTCATCTTATATGAAGTCTGGAGTATGAGGGTCAGATGTTGTTCCACTGGTATGTTTCAAGAATGTCAAGGCAGAGAATCTCATACTTCAGGATAAACAGAAGGATTTAAACATGGATCTCTCTTTTGCATTGCAATATGAAAAGAGGCTCATGAAAGAAATCAGATTGAAGGACCAACTATTAGGAAAATATGGTTTACTTGAGCAGTCAAAGAGACTCAATGTTGGGGTTTCTGGTGTAGCTAGTCGACAAGATGAAGAATTATGAGCTTGCCATCAAGAGATAGAAAAGCTTCAGTCAGCTAAGGAAAAACTGGAAGTTGATCACTACGAAGAGGTTAAGACATTGAAGAATAAGTTACGAAAGAAAGATGTATGCTTGACTCAAGTTGTGAAATGATTGAAAACCATTAAGTCCTAGATAGCCAATAAAGATAAGGTTTTGACGGATAAGACTGAGATGGGAAATTGAGATTCTGAGGATTGGGAGCTCAAGTACCATTGTTTGTTGGCTTTGGAAAAGAAGAGGGGTTTTGTGAATGGAGATACGTTCCCAAAGGATGCTTAGCCAAATATTTGGGTTTAGGGGGAGTTTATACTACACTTTCTTTGTATGTTTTTGTTGACAAGATCATCGCCAATCTTGTTGAACGAGATATGTTTGTCAATTGACTTTGTTTGAATTAGATCTTTATTGTGTGGATGCTTACTTGACTTTATAACATGAGAAATTTTTATTCATATACTTTATCTTCAATATGCTTTATCTCGTTGTTTATCTTATTTGATTCTTAATGAAATACCGTAAGATTTTCCTGGAAATAACAAAAACATATCATGAATGTCATGCACCTCATACATTATAAGTCATCTCAGGACAATATTCTTATCTTGATGTTGCTTTTCTTATCTAGAATTCAAGAAGACTACTTATTGGTACGTCACTAGAAACAATCTACCGAGACAGATGGAACAAATCCAAGATGAACTCGCTGAAATGAGGGCCCAGATGGCTACTCCGATGACCCAGTTCATGGAGGTCATCACTAACGTGAATCGTCGACAGGAAGAGTTGGTTGCCATTGTCAATAATAACCGCCATTATTCGGTGGATGGTGGAAATTAAAGGCTTTATCAGGACATCTCTGTAGGACTGGGGGATGTGCAAAACCAGCCCGTTAGACCTGGAAATCCTTTTCTGCATAAGGTTAACATGAGACAGTTTCCCCTATCTCTGAGACCTCGTCTTGTAGGGAACCGAAGAGATAATCAGTATGGTGTAAGGAACTATGAAGAGAAAGACTATGATTATGATCCGGATGAAGATCAACTTTCTGTGCGGCGTTCTGAGTTAGAGGATCAGATTGAGGATAGAAGGTATTGGTTATTGGAAGAATGGTTGAAGGCTGTAGAAGGGAAAGGAGTCCTCGGCATGAATGCTAATTATTTTGGGCTAGTATCTAGGGTGAAGGTTCCCCCAAAGTTCAAACCGCAAGTATTTGAAAAGTATAATGGTTCGTCATATCCCGTTACTCACACAACTCTTTATTTCCGAAAGATGTCGGTACATACCGAGGATCAGGGGCTTTTGATTCATTTCTTTCTGGATAGCTTATCTGGGGCATCCCTGGAGTGGTACATGAAGCTGGAAAAGACTCATATTTGATGCTGGAATAAACTTGCCCGTGATTTTATCAAACACTATCATTACAATATGGATATGGCGCATAATCGTACTCAGTTACAGAATTTGTCACAGGGGCCAAAAGAGTCTTTCAAGGAGTACGCCTAAAAATGGCGTGAATTGGCTGCAAGGGTTCAACCTCCACTCATGGAGTGAGAACTCATTGATATGTTTGTGAGCACCTTTGAAGGTCCTTATTATGATCACATGATAGGAAGTTCTTCAGCAGGATTTGCGGATTTGGTTATGGCTGGTGAGAGAATTAAGGTGGGTTTGAAATTTGGAAAAATTCAAGTTGGTAATTCCAGTGGCTCATCAGGGGGTGGTAAGAAAATGTTCAATGCATACCCTAAGAACATGGAAGGAGATGCAAGTACGGTGTAATCTTGTAAAGGAAGAGGGGATGATCGTCAACACCAATAAGTCAATGTTGTCTCTATTCCTATTACTTCTCCTCCACAGCAGAGATAGAATCTTGTGCCCCAGCAACAAAGACAACCAGATTCTCCCCGTGAGTATAATAATCAGCAACAAAGGCAGCCAAGAAGGTTCAATCCCTTGCCAGTATCTCTTACTAAAGCACTCCATCATTTGCTCGATTTGAAGTTGATTAGTTTGAGAAATATGCCAACACCCACTAGAAGGCTTCCTGCAAACTATGATACTAACGCAAGATGCGAATTCCATTATGGAGGAATTGGTCATTCTACTAACAACTGTTTTGCGTTAAAGTGCAAAGTACATGACTTGTTGGATGCCAAGGAAATTTAGTTTCCTCTAGTGAATGGTCCGAATGTTGTCCAAAACCCAATGCCTAAACATGGAGCGGCTGTTGTTAATATGATTGATAATGATGGTGAAATTATGAATTTAGTCATGGATGTATAACAAGTGACTACTCCATTATTGTATGTTAAAAAGTATTTTCTTGATAATTCTATCTTCCCAGGATGTGTTTCATACTGTGTATAATGTAAAGAGTAACCAGAGGGCTGTGATGATTTGAAATCTGGCATCCAGTTCATGATGGATAAAGGTTCCCTATAGTTTGATAGAAAACCAGTATTCCAAAAAGTTACTGAAGAAGATATTGCTGTGATATCTATTCCTTACACCCCTGTGCATATTCCTACCCCATATAGGGCGCCTCCTTTGATGATTACAGTACCTGGTCCCATGCCATATACTAGTGAGAAGGCCATTCCATTTCATTATGGTGCTTGATGTTTATTACCATGGGGTGAAGCAAGAGACAAATCCTCGTCCTTATGAGGAAGAATTTACTGAAGACAATGAGGGAGATGTTCATAACTTCTATGGCGTGGGTCGAATGACTAGAAGTGAAAGAGTGTTTGGCCCTTCAAATATACAAGATGCAACAGATGCCTTAGCAAGAGAAAAAGTGAAATAGAAATTGATGATTGGTAATCCGAGGGTTACACTAGCCAATGTGACTCAACCAATTGCATTTCTAGAAACTTCTTTAGTTTCTGATGAAGTTGAAGAGTTGATGCAAATTATCAGAAAGAGAGATTACAACATAATTGATCAGCTGAGTCACACCCCTTCTAAGATGTCTATCTTATCATTGTTGATTAATTTAGAGCCCCACATAAATTCTTTAATGAAGTTGTTAAAGAATGTGTTCGTGCCACATGAGATAACAGTCAATCAATTTGAAAATGTTTGTGCTAACATATCTGCTGGAAATGGTCTAGGCTTTACAGATTTTGACCTTCCTCCTGAAGGACGAGACCATAACAAGGCATTACATATTTCTATGGAGTGTAGAGAAACTACTTTATTCTGTGTGTTGGTGGACAGATTGTCATCTTTGAATGTATTTCCTAAATCAGTGTTGATGAAAATTGATTATTCCGGCCTTGAGCTGCGTCCTAGTGACTTGATGGTGAAAGCATTTGATGGGTCCCGGAGATCAGTGCTTGGGGAGGTGGAATTAACTATTAAGGTTGATCCTTGCACCTTCACTGCTATGTTTTTTTTATGGATATACAAGCAACATATTGTTGTTTGTTAGGGCGGCCGTGGATTCATAAAGCAGCGACAGTCACTTCTACTCTTCATCAGAAACTCAAATATCCTGTAGATGGAAAAGTGATAACTATGTGCGGGGAAGAGGATTATATTGTGAGTCATTTGACGTCATTACACTATGTTGAAGTTGAAGGAAATATATATGATACTCCTTTCCAAGCCTTTGAGACAGTTCATACAGTCAATATTCCTCCTCTAATACAGAAAAGGAAACCGGAAATTGCTATGTTTTCCCCCAAAGATGCTAGAGCTATGTTAGAGAGTGGTAACCCTGAAGGTTGGGGGTCAGGTGTTGGATGTTATCCCTAAGTTTAACAAATTCAGTATTGGTTTCAGTCTAGATCAGCAAAGTATAGCTCCTAGAACGCCCGGTCTATCTGCTCCCGTGAAGTTTTCCCGTCCTAGTGTTTCTCAAGAAGGATACAACAATGCAGTTGGTGACGATAGGGATGATGGCTACAATATTGAAGATTGGATTCGACCGAGTATTCCAGGCCAAGAACTCAAAAATTGGACTTCTATGGATGTTGTCCAAGTATCAAGCGCCGAGGAGTAATTTTCTTGTTTTCTTTTATTATCATGTCATAATTCCTGCGCTCTGCCCAAGGCGTAGTGAAGCATATGTGTAGGGCCACCATGTTTATTTTCAAAACAATTTATCATGAATAAAGGAAGTTTTTTCATTCAAATATTTTGTTCCCTTTATTTTTACTTTTCTTTAAATGGTGATGTTTCCTTTTCACACCTGTCACTAAAACACCAAAAATATCATTTATGCAGATGCATTTCCACCACAGATTACATTGATAACGACTCTGTTATCGCTCACTATGACTTTCATAATGCCATCTACCAAGCTGAAGAAGGGTTATATGAGGATTGCAACCTTCCTGAGGAACTAGCAAGGTTATGGAAACAAGAAGAGAAGGTTATCCAGCCAAACCAAGAGTCAATCGAGGTAGTGCATATTGGCACATAAGAGGTAAGAAGAGAGGTCAAGATAGGGGCAGATCTCGAAGAAAGCATGAAGGTCAGATTAATTAAGTTGCTTCGAGAATATTCTGATATTATCGCTTGGACTTATGAAGATATGCCAGGGCTGGATACAGATATCGTGGTGCATCGTCTACCGCTCAAGGAAGGATGCTCTCCTGTCAAGAAAAAGTTTTGAAGAACTCATCCAGAGATGTCCAAGAAGATTAAAGAAGAAGTTCAGAAACAGTTGGATGCAAATTTCTTGAAAGCCATCAATTATCCTCCGTGGATTGCAAATATTTTGCCTGTGCCTAAGAAGGATGGTAAGATCAGGATATGTGTGGACTATAGGGACTTGAACAAAGCAAGCCCTAAGGATGATTTTCCTCTTCCCCATATTGATGTGTTGGTCGATAATACATCTCACTCTAAGGTGTTCTCCTTCATGGACGGGTTTTTAGGTTACAATAAAATTAAGATGGCGCCGGAAGACATGGAGAAGAAAACCTTTATCACACCATGGGGCACCTTTTGTTATAAAGTGATGCCATTGGGGTTAAAAAATGATGGGGCAACATATCAGCGTGCCATGATTAATCTCTTTCATGATATGATTCACAATGAGATTGAGGTCTTTGTGGATGATATGATTGCTAAGTATGACACTGAAGAGGAACAACTTGTCCATCTAGAGAAGTTGTTCGAAAAACTGAGGCAATTACTTTTGAGGCTGAATCCAAATAAGTGAACATTCAAGGTGAGATCTGGCAAGTTGTTGGGTTTTATTGTAAGTGAAAAAGGTATCAAGGTTGACCATGCTAAAGTGAAAGCGATACAAGAAATGCCAGAACCGAAAAAAGAAAAAGAAGTCTGTGGTTTCTTGGGGAGGTTAAACTACATTTCTAGATTTATGTCTCATCTCACTGCCACATGTGAACCTCTGTTCATATTGTTAAATAAAAATCAGACGGTTAGGTGGAATGAAGATTGCCAAAAGGCATTAGAAAAAATAAAGGAATATTTGCAGGAACCTCTAATACTCATGCCCCCGGTGGAAGGAAGGCCATTAATCATGTACTTGACTGTATTAGAAAACTCCATGGGTTGTGTTCTCGATTAGCATGACGAGACGAGAAATAAAGAACAAGCCATTTATTACTTAAGTAAGAAGTTTACGGAGTGCGAGTCAAGGTACTCATTGTTGGAAAAAGCTTGTTGTGCACTTGCTTGGGCTACCAAACGCTTAATACAATATATGTTGACCCACACCACCTACTTGATATCTAAAATGGATCCAATCAAGTACATTTTTGAGAAGCCGAATCTCACGGGTAGGGTAGCCCGTTGGCAGATGATACTCATTGAATATGATATCCAGTACACTATGCAAAAGACAATCAAATGTAGTATATTCGCTGGTCATCTTGCACATCAACCCATGGATGATTATGAACCAAGAAGTTCAAGTTTCCAAACGAGGAAATAATGTATATTCGGGATTGCAATGTTCCAGACCCAGATGAAGGACCTGAGCCAGGATCACGTTGGACGCTTGTGTTCGACAGTGCCTCCAATGCTATGGGTAACGGTGTTGGAGCTGTTATCACCTCCCCTGAGGGATTCCACATTCCTTTCACAGCTCGAATTTGTTTCGATTGTACTAACAACATGGTCGAATATGAGGCTTGCATTTATCATATTGAAGCGGCAATTGACTTGCGAATCAAACACTTGAAAGTTTACGGAGATTCCAATCTTGCTATCAACCAAATTAATGGAGATTGGGAGACTCATCATCAGAACCTGATCCCCTATCATGAACATGTTATGAAGTTGATTCTGTACTTTGAGGAGATCACGTTTGAACATATTTCTAGAGAAGAGAACAATCTAGCTGATGCACTGGCAACTGTCCTCCATGTTCAAAGTTAAGTGGGCTAACGAAGCACCTTCCATCACCAACAGAAGGTTGGATGAGCCAGATTTTTGTTTTGAAGCCAATTTGGAATTAGATAATAACCCATGGTTTTACGATATTAAAAGATATCTTGAAATGCAAAAGTACCCTGAAGAGGCGTCTGTCACAGACAAGAAGTTCTTGAGAAGATTTTCGGCCAAATTCTTTCTCAGTGGTGGTGTGTTGTATAAGAGGCATCGTGATGGTTTAATGCTTAGATGTGCTGACAAGAAATAAGCAGCTAGAATTATTGAAGAGATACATGAGGGTGACTTCGGGACTCACTCCAGTGGATATACCATGGCCAAAAAGATTTTAAGAGCAGGCTATTATTGGTCTACCGTGGTGACAGATTGTTATAACCATGCACGAATTTGTCACAAATGTTAAGTTTATGCTGATAAAGTGCATATGCCGCCTGTATCACTGAATGTTTTGACTTCTCCTTGGTCATTCGCGTTGTTGGGAATTGATATGATCGGAAAGATTGAACTAACTGCATCCAACAGACACCGTTTCATTTTTGATGCCATTGATTATTACACTAAATGGGTCAAAGCTGCATCTTACGCAAACGTTACCAAGCAAGTGGTAACTCAGTTTATTATGCATAATATTATTTGTTGTTATGGAGTGCCTGAAAAGATCATTACTAACAATGGATCTAATCTGAGCAACAAAATGATGAAGGAGCTTTGTGAGTCCTTTAAGATCAAGCATCATAACTCTTCTCCGTATTGACTGAAGATGAATAGTGTTGTTGAAGCAACCAATAAGAATATTAAGAAGATTGTACAGAAGAAGGAAGTAACCTATAAATATTGGCATGAAATGATGCCTTTCACTTTGCATTATTATCGTACCACTGTGCGTACTTTGATTGGGGAAACCCCATTTTCTTTGGTTTATGGCACGAAAGAAGTGTTGCCTGTGGAAGTCGAAATTCCTTCTCTAAGGATCATGAGGGATGTTGAGCTTAATGAAAGTGAATGGGTACATAATCGGATGGATTAGTTAGAACTCATCGACGAGAAGAGGTTGACAGTTGTGTGTCATGGACAGGTATATCAGCAAAGGATGAGGAAGGCTTTTGACAAGAGGGTGCGGCCTTAGTGTTACAAACCAGGTGACCTTATGTTAAAAAGGATAATTCTTCCTCAGGGTGATCCCGGAGGAAAGTGGTCTCTGACTTATGAAGGACCATTCATGGTCAAAAAGGTTTTCTCTGGTGGAGTGATGATACTCGCGACCATGGACGGTGAATACTTCCCACTGCCTGTGAATGCTGACGTAGTTAAAAAATATTTTACATGAAACAAACCCGCTAAGTTGAGAACCCGAAAGGGTAGCTTAGGCAAAAAAGGGGTATCCCAGTGAATCGAAAACCCGAAAGGGCGATTCAGGAAAAAGTTAGGAATTTAAAGCAAATGATTGCACTTATCATTAGATCCCATGTTTCATTTTCATCTATTATTGTTCGATCATCTGGAAGGGGTCTGGAACCAGTCCAAAATGCTTCGTCAGAAAACAAGAAGATGGGAGTGTTAAGGTGATAAAAGCTATAGCATAGACGGAACTTGATGGATATTCGTATTCACATTTCCATTTGTAAACACTCGTTTGTTTTGATTTCGCAATTACCTCTTTCTAGGAATTGCTTCCTAATGTAAATTCCTTTTTCACATGCTAGTTTTTTTTTCAAGTCAATAAAGATCCTCTTTTATATATGTGTGTTGTACCCCAAAACGTTTCCCTCCCATATTCCTCAAGATTTGTCAAGAATGATCCTCAAATTGCTCAAGATTACTCAAGGATTGTACAGTCAAATCACTTCCTAGGACAACTGAAATTAGGGTTTTGGTTCTTTCAAGGAATTTGGGGTTTTCAATGGTTCAATCAAGTCTCATAGGCCGATATACATTCTCAAGCACCTACATACTAAGTTTCAAGACTCACAGTCCCAAGTTGCACGGTTAAAAGCCTCATTTGACCTACAGTCAACTGCAAGGGCAAAATGGTCATTTTGCAGTCAAAAGTCAGAATTTTGGGTCAACATCTTATTTTGAGTTCACAATCATCATTTGATCAAGTCTTGATCATGATTCATCAAGAATAGCTCAAAAATCATCAAGGTGCAAAAAGTTACTATTTTTGGACAGTAGAAAAGTCAACTGTATCTTGACCAGGGCATAACGTTTTCATGGTTTGTCAGAAAAATTCCATCCAATGCTCATTTTGAATGGGATGATATTTCCTACAATCCATCTTCACACTCCAAGTCCAATAAATGCTCTCACAAAAAGTTATGAATTTTGACATTATAGGTCAATTGTAAAAGTCAACAAAAGTGCACTTTGAGTCAAAGGCCATAACTTGAGATTGGTAAATCCAAATGACATGGGACCAAAGGCATTGGTTAGAGGACTTCAAGAGCTTTCCAAAATGTCCAAGAACATGGTCATATGATCAAAATTGAGCAAGTTGTGCATTGGAGAAGTTGGGAAGTTTTTATGAATTTGCAAAAGTCAACTTTGCTTAAAACACCTTCTTTTTGCTAATGGGCCTCAAATCTCTTCTTGAAACTTCATCCATGACTTATGCACGACCCATCAAGATTAATTGGATTTATTTTCTTATTTTTATTGATTAATTGGATTTTTAATTAATATTAATTCACTTAATTAATTTAAATTGTAGGAAAATAGAAGATTTGATTTTTTCAATCAACTTGTGAAGCAAATCTGACCTAGACATGCTGGCAAATTCGTGCACAAGTCAAAGATATCAAAAAATCCATATTTGGCAACATTATTCAATCATGAAGAATTAAAAATATTTGATTTCCAATCAAAGATTTAAGCATCAATGCAATGGATTTTTGCCCAGCTTTTGACCTAATTCAATTGCCTTATATGTATGCAAGCTAACCCTGACCTAATGGACGTAAGAAAGCTGCAGAAACAACCATAGCACATTGAAGAAATTCCAAGAAAATTGAAAACTGATTTTTGCATTCTAGGTCGATTCAAGGGTTTTTGTTGATTCTAATACATTGCAGGAGGTCCCAGGAACGTTTTGCAATCCAATTCAGGCATCAAAGCTTAAAGAATCAAGGAATACAGAACCACGATTTGCACTTATATTTCATAATCGTATATCCTAATTCATGCATAGTTAACATGTTTTTGTGATTGATTTGTGTTTCTAGGAACCATACGAAGCTAATGGTATAATTGGATTGAACTGAAACGCCCTGAATCGAAGAATGCCATGACTGATTTTTTAGGGTTCTTGAGCTTTAAATTAGGGCTTTCTGAACCAGGCAAAATTAGGACTCATAAGACACATGGTTGAAATCGTTAGACCCAGACGAACAAGAACCACCCCTCGCGAAATATTTATGCTTGCTAGATTTCTAATCGCTATTTTTCGTGCAGCTAGATAGTGGAGGTTAAAAACCCCCGCTATCTGATGTTATTTGTGCAGGACAAATGAAGAAGATGATGAGGTGTTAGCATCTGGTTGGCTTGTTTGAAAACACGCACGTTTTTTTGTGTTTACAACATATTGTTTATTTTTTGTATATAATATTCTCTCTCCATCCACTTAACAAAAGCGCGTTCCAGTTCAGTTGGCAAAGGCATTGAGGCATTATCCATTGGGACCTGGGTTCGAATCCCAGGTCCCCCAAAACATTTATTTCCTTTTTCTTTGTATGTTCACATGCAGGTTTCAAAGTGAGGTCCATCATATACCTCCAATTCCCAAGCGCCAGATGGCTTCAAACTCAAATCCAATGGCCAGGATGGAATGACTACCATAGTCCTTAGTCAACCAGCGCATGGATAATCTCAATAGTCAACGTGGCTGGAATATTAATGGGCCACAAACTTCCAAATACACCTCCTCTTGGGCCCATCACCCCCTGGGTTTATTCTTTTTTTCTTTTATATTTACTTTCATTTAATTGTTTTACTATTAATTATTATTATTATTAACCAAATTAATTTTTTCATAATAAAATCAGAAAACTAAAATATAATATTTTTTATTATTATTTATTAAAATTAATTTCACCCTTAATTTGTTATTTTATAAATAAATACTAACATAATTAATTTAGTTTAATTAGGTTAATTTTAAACTTTTTTTGCAATAATTTAAAATTAATATAGAATTAGGGTTTTTGATGACTTTCGATCATGTTATTTTTTTATTTATTTCCTTAAAAAAACATAAAAAGCTCAAAAAATATCTTTCTTTTATTTAATTAATTAATTAGTTTAGGATTAATTTAATTAAGTGCAAAATAACAAAAAAATTCTTTCTTTCTCAAAAAGGGTTAAAACCCTAAAAAACTCCCTGATTCAATTTTTTTCTCGCGCGTGTGATTTTTGATTCCTATTATTTTTGATCCATTATTATGTAATTGTTCCGAGGATGTAATAGCTTTAATTAGGACCTTTTTATCGCTTTTATTTAATTTTCCGCAATTTACTTTTCAATGGTTTGTTTTTGGCGATGTAAATACCCGATGCCTTATAATAGTTTAGTTTATTTTTTGCAACTATTAACTATTAGACGTATTCTAATTAGGCTATGCATGACAAGATCTTATCTTAAAATTAAAATCAATCGTAGCTCACCATAACATGTACAAAGATAACTTAACTGAAACCTGACACACTCGTACATGCCACTCCTAGGGTACGCCTCACTTGGTTGCCTCGACGTGGTCATTGAGTATAGGGTGTTTTAGAGGTCGCCCTCCTGTCTAAAGATCAAAGTTTCCTCAAAACGGTTGCCTCGATAAAAAGTGATCTAAGACATTAGGGTTACCACTAAGGCGTCCTACTATTGCTTTGGTAACCACATGCCCCTAAAATCGAATTGACCCGAAAAACTCCAACGACGGTGCTACCTACTTCTCAATAGTGGGATAGTACCGTCTAAAGGACATTTACACAACTTAATTTCTTTTGAGTAGGTAGAGGTTCTCATATACTTGCTATTTCAAACAAAAAATACTTTTCGCACCTACACTTTTCTGACAAAAGTTTTCAAACAACACTTCATACACTCTTGAGGACAGACACAAGAGTTAAATCGATGTTTTCAAACAAGACTTTTTCAAAACCCACAAACACAAAAAAAGCAAAATCTTTTGAAAACATAGTGAGCAAGTACCTAAGAGCCCGTGGATAACCACGGATTGAAAGGGTGCTAATACCTTCCCTTTCTATAATCTACCTCCCGAACCCGAGAAACATCTCGAAAAGGAATTTTGCTGTGCTTTTGTCCTTTCCTTGTTGGAGAAAATAAAAGACGGTGGCGACTCTTGCTTATCGCGACATTTTGCAAAACGCAAACGCGAACCAGCATTAAAAACAGTCAGTTCTATTTCCACCGATCACAATGTGCACATAACTTCCTTTTACTGTTTTGTTTGCAAAAACATCCAATATTTTGATAAATATGTGCATATAAATTTTGTTGGCCCTACATAACCATGATGATCTAAGTTATAGTTTATTGGCGTTTAAAGTTGCTTGAAATGTGGATTTTAAATACAATTGTCATACTATGCGAGGAGCATGTTTGATTTTCCTCTTGATGGAACACTTATCTACTTGTTTATGAATATTTTACTTTTCCGCGAATTGTTTCGTTGCCCCGTGATAGTGGAAAAAGTTTACTTCTCCCTAGTAGATTCCCTTTTCTCCCGAAGGACAAATGAAAGGTACTTAAGGATCTCTTTCCTAGGCTTGTTCGCTTGTCCCTGTTGAGGTTTCTTTCGGGATGTCCTTTTATACAAAAGATCTTGTTTCCTCAACAAAGCCATTTGCAAATCCCCCTCATAACAAAGAAGTCATGTGCTAGAATAAGCATCAAGATTACAATGCATCCTCAAAGATCAACAAGCCCAGACGAAATCAAGTCTCCTCTATAATGACATTTTTATGATTCTTTACTGCATTTTCATATGTATCTTGCTTGGTTGTATGAATATTGTCTGCATGTAGAAACTTGTTTGTTTTGTCGAAAGTTAATCCTAATGCAAAGAGTATATTTGCCTTGAAGTAATCCTTTCTTTTTATTTAATCCATTCATTATTGAAATTATGGTATCAAATATGAGATGTCGAAAGAGATGTCACGACATAAATATCTGAGGACAATGTAAAATGCAACAAAAGTAAAAATAGTAAAAACACAAGGGATTGTTAACCCAGTTTAGTGTACAATAACACCTACTCTAGGGGCTACCAAGAAAGGAACAAGTCCACTAAATAGTATCAATTCATATACCCTTAGTAAACAACCAGTTTACGATCTAATCACTTAATCACTACATGTGCTATACTTCTACCTAAGACACACCTAGATATGAGGCCCTCCTCAAATCCCTTCAATCACATACAGTGAAGAACAACTGAAATAACAAGTTTTAAAGACTTCAATCATTCAATTCTTAAAAGCTTATGAATTATCCACAATTAACAACTCAAATAACAACTCAAGTATTAAATCAATACTAGGGTGTATGAAAATTAAAAGACTTAGACTTCTAAAACAGAAAGAAAGTATTCTTCTTCAAAAATTGCAGTTGGATGAATAAGGAAGCAAGTCCTTATAAAGGCGCAACAGTGGGCTTGGGCTGAAAAACAAATATTCCAATCTTTGAATATTTCCATGAAAACAGGCCAAGATATAATCCATAAGGATAATTCAAATAGAAAAATATTCCTCCATATTTTTCGCAAGCTATGAGTCACAAATCCTGAATTATAGCGCACATGAAAACAGGAAACATAAAACTTAAACTGATATGAGTTGCATTCAGATTGGGAGGAATATGTCAAGACATCTTCTTTGACATCATTCAAAACAGTTTACTTTAAATGTCAAGACATTTAGCAAAACATTATCAAAACACTGTTTTACCAAAATTGTTGTCAACAAACACTTACAAACTCCCCCTCTGGAAAATTTTGGCTAAAACCTTATTGAGCACATTATCAGAGCATTATCATGGCAGTAACATAAGCAAAGCAATAAAAAACAAAAACTCAGTTATCAGTTAGCTGTTAGCAAAGGAAGATGTCAGAACATCTTCTGAGACATGAGGCTCCCCCTCAAGTATTAAGCTTCCCCCCAGTCAGTGGTCAGTCAGTCAATTTCTCTCCCCCTTTTTAATCATAATATACCAATTAAAAGGATGCATTTAAGAGAGTATCATTAATATAGGTACAAACAATAGAATTCAAAAGTCAAGCACATACAAGTGCTAAAGAGAAACAAAGGTGTCAAATAAATAGCAAATAGTCTAACTGTCTTCAGGACCAGTAGACCTGGCAGATCCAGAACTTCCTTCCTCACTATAATCACCTTTTTCAGAGCTTACTCTATCATCAAAGTTGTTGTCCTTCTGTAGCTCCTTGATCATCTTTTCAAAAGTTAGCTTTCTTATTGAGATAACTCTGATCACATCATCTAATTCTTTGCATGCTTCCCTTAATTTAGTGATCATGTCATCCTTGGTGGAGGTCTTGTTTTCAGCAGATGTAGATGTCAATAATGTTAGGGACATGTTTTCCTGGAAAAAGCTTGAAGTGAAGGGCCAAAGCCGACTCCCTCTTGCATACTACATTATTACCACTTAGAATTCCAGGATGCTGATTAAGAATAATTCCACAGATAAGGGAAGGAAAGGAATTAGGCATCTTAATGGCACATGTTCTTGCATGCTTAATAGTCTGATAAAAAATGTAAGTACCATAATCAAACAGTTTCTTGTTTCCAATAGCATAAATAAACTTTCCTAAGCCAATAATGATTGTTGAAGTATGATTGGTAGGAACCCAGTTAGAAGCCCCAATTCTATGCAAGATAGAATATTTCACACTTAGCTTTCTAACAGGAATTTTATTCTTCATGGGCCACTCACACACTTGGTTAGAAGTGATGGCTTTGCATACTTGATTATCAGTTACTTCCAGCTTACAATAGTCATCTTCAGACCTATCCAGAAACCTATTTATGACAGCAGGGGAAAATTCTACACACCTACCTCTAACAAACACCTTTTTATACTCCTTACTTTTATGATCAGCACAGTCAATTGGAATATTAAAAATAAATTCCTTAACAAGAGTCTCATAGCATTTGGAAAACCTGGTAACAATTTTCATCAATCTAGCAGAAGATATCAGGTCCATAATTTATTTGCACTCCAGTGCACCAACTCCCAATTCTCTTTCAAGGGCAATTCTTCTTTCAAATACATACTTCCACTTTTCAGCATTCCCAACAGAATGGAAGGAAATGTTTTCAAGAGGGGAATTAGGTACCCTAACCGAAAGCTTCTTGCTTGTAGACTTTTTCACATGGGAGATGTCCTGGACATTTTCCTCGACATCATAATCAGAGTCAGCTTCTTCAACTAATACAACTTTCTTCTTACTTTTAGATCTCTTTACATCATCATCATCATCATCTGTGGAGCTATCAAGTCTATTTTTTCTTTTGTTAGAGGGAGGAACCACTTTACTTCCGGGCTTTGGGGGACCATACATGGTTTTCTTATTGAATATCTTGGTAGGGAATGTGATATTCATATCCTTTACTTTCCTGGATTTGAGCCTTTAAGCAATTCCATGCACCACATTAGAGATGAGCGCACTGTCAAACAACTCATCAACATTAACCACATTCACAACATTTTGATTTTCTGCATCTTTGGAGCCAGAAGCATCTTCCTTGGTAGGAGAGTTCTTCTCAACATCTGGTTGAACATCATCTTCAACTTCCTTTAGAGCAGAAGTAGCAAGCTTATCAAGTTTGCTTTCTGCATCATCTTTTTTGGAGATAGATGATTCAACATCACTTTTAAGGTTATTTCTTTTGTCAGCTGGAGCAGGTATACGAGCAAGAGGGGTATAAATCCCAGGAACAACAAAACCTTCATTTAACACTCTATCTACTATCCTTCTAATGCTTCTATCAACATTGACAATCTCTTCTTCTGTCCTATCATCAGTAACAGTAGAAGTATTACCTTTATCAACTTTGGATTTCTTTGCAGGTGATGATCTGGGTTTCTTGACCTTCTTCTCAAGAGGTGGGATAGTTGTTAGAGGAGTAACGTCTAGTACTCTATCAAGAGGGAGTTTCTCAGGGAGGATGACAGATTTTGAGGAAGACGATGTATGATGTTGAGACATCTTTGAAGAATTTTGAGCAAAGAGATGAAGAATGACAAGGGTTCTTTTTCTGTAAAGGAGAATGAAGAGTTTGTGAAAGTAGAAAGATGTGATTTCGTAGCATGTGGGAAACACTTTGAGACAGTCTTGTAATTATTTCTTTCGAAATTTAATTTGTTGGAAACATAAATAATATAATATCACTTTAATGATATTCCCACACGCCCTTAATTGCTACAAACCCTCATATAAGCAAATCACTAATTTTCTTCTTAAGTTCTCAAACTGATTAGCATCCAAAGCCTTAATGAAAATTTTATCCAATTGAAATTCAGTGGCTACATGTTCTAAGTTAACAATCTTTTCTTCAACAAGCTCTCATATGAAGTGATGACGGATATCAATGTGTTTGGTCTTGTTGTGTTGAATATGATTTTTTGATATGTTTATGGCACTTAGATTGTCACAGAATAATGTCATGACATATTGTTTGACATTATATTCTGTTAACATTTGTTTCATTCAAACCAATTGAGAACAACTTCTTCCTGCAGCAATATACTCAGCCTCAGCAGTGGACAGAGACACACAATATTTCTTCTTACTGAACCAAGATATGAGATTATTTCTTAGAAAGAAACATCCTCCTGATGTACTTTTTCTATCATCAGCACTTCCTTCCTAATCAGCATCACAATAACCAATTAAGGCAGAACCAGATCCATGATAGTATAGCATACCATAGTCACTTGTCCCATTCACATATTTAAGAATTCTCTTCACATGGTTGGAATAACTAACTTTAGGATCAACTTGATATCTAGCACACACCCCTATAACAAAGACAATGTCAGGTCTGCTAGATGTGAGATATAGAAGACTGCCTATCATACTCTTGTAAAGAATTTGATCCACACTTACTCCTTTTTCATCTTTAGACAACTTTAGGTGTGTTGGAGCAGGAGTTCTTTTGTGACTGGAATTTTCGATCCCAAATTTCTTTACTATATTATTAGCATACTTGCTCTGAGATAAAAATATGGAATCTTCCATTTGTTTAAATTCCAGACCAAGAAAATAGGTTAATTCACCAACAAGGCTCATCTCAAATCCTGACTGCATTTGCTTGACAAAATGTTGAACTATTTAATTTGACATCCCACCAAACACAATATCATCAACATAAATTTATGCAATCATTATCTTCCCTTCTTCTTCTTCTTTAACAAAAAGGGTTTTGTCTATGACACCTTTCCTATATCCATTCTCACTAAGAAATTTTATCAATCTTTCATACCAAGCTCTTAGAGCCTGCTTTAATCCATATAGAGCATTCTTTAGTTTGTACACATGTTTAGGAAAACTTGGATCAACAAATCCCTTAGGTTGTTCCACATAGACTTCTTCATTCAGATATCCATTTAAGAATTTACTCTTTACATCCATTTGAAACAATTTAAATTTTAGTATACATGCAATTCCCAAGAGTAGTCTAATTGATTCAAGTTTTTCCACAAGAGCAAAGGTTTCATCAAAGTCAGGTCCTTCAATTTGAGTGTATCCTTGTGCAACTAACCTTAACTTATTTCTAGTGACCACCTTTTTTTCATCAGATTTATTCTTGTATACCCATTTAGTGCCAATCACATTTGTCCCTTATGGTCTTGGAACTAGATCCCAAACTTCATTTCTACTGAATTTTTCTAGCTCTTCCTGCATAGCATTAATCCATAACTAATCAGTTAGGTCCTCTTTTACGTTCTTAGGCTCAATTTTAACACAAAGCAAGAGTTTGATATCCCTTTTCTTGATCTGGTAGTAACTTCTTTATTTATATCTCCTATGATAAGCTCCTTAGGATGATCTCTCTAGGTTCTAATTAAAGGCTCTTTATTGAGATGACTGGGCTCAAGATCTTCTTGAGGTGGATTAGAATCAATACTTCTGTCATTTGATTCTGTTGGAATATTAGACAAAGATTTTCCAACATATTCTAAGACATCTTCTTCATCATTCCATCCTCTATCATCAATAATAACATTTATGGATTCCATCATAACCTTGGTTCTGGAGTTAAAGACTTTGTAAGCTCTACTATTTGTAGAGTAACCCAGGAATATTCCTTCATCACTCTTGGGATCCATCTTCCTCCTTTGTTCATGATCATCTAAGATGTAACATTTACTACCAAAAACATGAAATTATTTTACAATTGGTTTTCTTCCCCTCTATATTTCATACAAGGTGGCTGAAGTGCCTTTCTTTAGAGTGACTATGTTATGAATATAGCACACAATATTCATAGCTTCAGCCCAAAAGTGGCAGGGTAACTTCTTAGCATGAATCATAGCTCTGGAAGATTCTTGAAGGGTTCTGTTTTTACGTTCCACAATCCCATTTTGTTGAGGAGTAATGGGAGAAAAGAATTCATGATTGATTCCTTCAGAAGAGAAAAAGTCAGCAAATTTATTGTTCTTAAATTCCTTTCCATGATCACTTCTGATTCTAATGACATGACTATCTTTTTCCCTTTGACGTTTGTGATACGGTGGCTAGAACCGGGACATGTTTCCCCTTTTTTAAGGAATTTGTTGGTTTGTGTTTTGCGTTTGTGTTCGCAAAATGTCGCAGTAAGCAAGAGTCGCCATCGACTTTTATTTTATCCAACAAGGAAAGGAAAAAAGCACAGAAAAATTCCTTTTTCGATATATTTCTGAGTATGAGGGGTAGATTATAGAAAGGGAAGGTATTAACACCCTTTCTATCCGTAGTTATCTACGGGCTCTTAGGTACTTGCTCATCATTTTCAAAATTGCTTCTTTGTGTGTTTGTGTGTTTTGAAAAGTTTTTGTTTTGACTTCGATTTAACTCTTGCTTCTGTCTTCAAGAGTGTAATGAAGTGTTTTTGAAAACTTTGTTTGTAAAGGAGTGTAAGTGTGAGAAAAAGTTTGTTTTCATTGAGAAAGTACTTAAGAACTAATCTACCTACTCGAAAAAAGAATCGTTCTATGTTCGTTTCCTTTAGACAGTGCTATCCTACTATTAGTGAGTAGGTAGCACCGTCGTTGGAGTTTTGAGGGTCAATTCAAAAAGGGGCGTACGGTCACTAAAGCAATGTTAGGACGTCTTAGTAGTAACCCTAATATCTTAGATCAATTATCCGAGGCAACAATATTTGAGGCAACCTTTCTGAGGCAACTTTGATCTTTGGACAAAAGGACGACCACTAAAACATCCTATACTCAATGACCGTTTATCGAAGGCAACCAAATGGGAGTGTACCCTAGGAGTGCGCATGTGTGAGTATTTCAATTTCAGATTATTTATCTTTGCACATTTTAGGGTTATCTAACTGTTTTAAATTTTAACATACATTCTTGTCATGCATCCCTATATCATACATCTAACAGTTTATATTTACGGAATTTAAAGTGCGAAAATTAAACTAAGCTATTACAAGGCTTCGGGTATTTACATAGCAAAAAATAAACCATTTGAAAATAAAGCGATAAATGAAAAGTAAAAATCCTAATTAAAACTATTACACCTTGTGAGCAATTACAATAATGGGATAAAAATAATAATAAAAGCGCGCACTAAGAAAATTAGATCGGGAAGAAATTAGGGTTTTGACCCTTCTATCCTAATGAAAAGAAATATTGTTTTTAATATTTTTTAAAGAAAAGCATTTAGGTTTTAAAATTAAATATAAATAATTAGCTAATTTAAATTAATTAATGAAAATAACTAAAATGACCTATTTTTTGGTTTTTTAGTTTTTTTAGGAAAAAGAAAATGTAGTTAAATTAGAGATAAACCTAATTATTCTAATTAGTTTTAATTAAAAAGAAATTAATGTTTTACCTAAAATTAAAATCTAATTAAATTAATAAATTTATTGATAAAAAATATACCTAAATTTAATTGGTGAAAGATATTTGTATGATTTTTGATAAAAGAAAATAATTAATTTGTTAGTAAAGTAAATTAAATAAATAAATTAAAATAAAATGTAAAAATAAAAAAAAAAGGATAAGAAACTGGGCCTGCAAAATCTAATTGGAGGGTGCAAAAATCAGAATTCTAGGCCCAAAGATGGAAGTCCATGTTGACTTCCTGGATTCATTGTGATGTGTTAACTAAGCTTCATGATGCACCTTCAGATGATGGCCATCAGATTTGGCCATCTGGAGATCCAAGGGCTGGATCTTGAGAGTCTATGGTGGGTCTTGGAATTGTGTACGCATCTGAACCTGAAGAGAAAAATAATATGCAAGCAAAGGATGGACCTGGGATTCGAACCCAGGTCCTGAAGCATTGTCCAACACTACACTTACCAACTGCGCCACTTTTTCTTTTTGTACATGAAATAAGTAATAATAATAATATGGAAAATAAAAGAAGTTAGTGGAACACAAAGAAAAAGCACGCCAGGATTCAAATGTGCCAATGGAAAGGTGACACGCAGGCGTCTTCAACCTTGCACCGTTGGTAAAAGTGAAACACTTTTACCTACAGACGTTTGTCCGTCACTACAAGCAGAGCTCGTTCCAAAATCCTCCATGAGCAATATAAATGACATCTAATGCCATGGTTGGATTCTTCTTGTCCTTCTGAACATGATGGTACCATTTATGAAGGCTAATTTTACCTGCAAGCAAAAATCCTAATTCGAAGCTACAAACCCTAGCCATGGTGAATCTTGCACAGGACATATAAATGAAATTAAACGATGCAGAAAGCTTGCAAATGTTCCATGGATCAAGAATCTATAACTATTTCATGCTATAAGTACATGAATGATGCAATTCGAATTCACGAATATTGCAATACAGTGACTGACTTACAGTGCATTATAGAGCTTGGAAACGCTTGCTTTTGATTTCTTTTGCTTGCTTGCACTCCCAGGAATCGATTAGGATAGCTAGAAGGACTTGAGGATGCCTGAAAATAGGAATTCATGTTTACACTTTCTTGGTATTTTTTCAAGTTTTTCTCTGATTCATACGCCTCTTTCTCCGGCCTCTTTTGGTATGCCTCGCTTCTATATGTATCAAAGACTGAATTAGGGTTGGAAGAATGCACTCAATCTTCCTCCATCAATGAATTGGATCTTGATTTGATACACCTTAAAAATCTTTCCAAAAATGGCCTAATTCAATCTTGTTGTACACACCATGCCTTGATACGAATTTGACGTGATGCTAGCTGGACATTAAGACCTGAATCATGTAAAAAATCTTTAGTTTTCAATACTTTGGATTTTATATGATTTATTTTGATTAAAATTTATTTAAATCAAATAGAAATCAAAATAAATAATAAAAACATGATAATGACAAGTGGCAAGGGATAGAGCTCGTGGACTATGTTGCCAACTCAAAACAAGTGAAAAAGATTGGGCCCATTTGGCAAAAATTGAAGTTTTAGGCATAGTTGACTTTTGGCAATTTTGCAAAAAGGGTCAAATTCACCAATGCATAACTTCCTCTAATCAACCCTTTTGGTCTCATCTCAATTTGATATTCCATGCTCATGTATGAAGCTTTGACAAAAAAAGTGTTTTTGTTGACTTTTCAAAATGACCTATAATGTCCAAATTCATAACTTCTTGTGAGTGCATATTTTAATCTTGGGAGATGAAGATGGATTGTAGGGAATTTCATCCTATTCAAAATGAGCTTTGGATGGGTCATTTCTCATAAAGTATGAGAAAGTTATGTTTGGTCAAAGTTGAGTTGACTTTTCCTACAAAACCCTAATTTAGCAACTTTCGAGTCTTATTGAATTATGAGCAACCCTTGATGAATCATGATCAACCATTGATCAAATGATGAAATATCCTTCAAAATGAGATTGTTGACTAAAAGTCTTGAAGTTTGATTGTATGTGGGCCATCGTTGACTTTTGCCCTAGCACAGTCGATTTTCAGGCCTTTGAGCAATTGACTGAGCAAACTTTCTCTGCAAGGCTTGAAACTTGACATGGATGATCTTGAGAACATATTAGGACATTGGTGAGAATTTGGGATCCCTTGGACTCAAGTATCTTGATGCAACATGAAACCCTAATTTGAGGTAGACTACCTTAGGAGAGGACTTGTCTGGTCAACCCTTGGACTACCTTGAGCAACTTGGGGATCTTTCTTGAAATGTTTCGAGAAATATGGGAGGGAAAATTTTGGGGTACAACAGCTGCCCTGTTCAATCTTCTTAAACCTGAGGATGTAGATTGGCTTCCGTGCCTTTCGTGGTCCGAAGGTGGAAGATGATTGAACACTAGAGTGCCCATAAATTTGCACTCGCATGAAGTGGTGTCCGTCTTGCGATATCGGGAATTGGCTTACAGATGCCATTTGGAAATTTCTGACGAGGGGATGGGCTTAAGATGCCATCTGAAGGAGTGTCGATCGCATAAGAGATTCCTTAACGAGATCTTGTATACCTATCGTTGAGGAAGATTCCGCTGGGGAAGGCTGATCTTTGTTGAGAAAAGTAGAATTTTAGGAGCTTCGTTCGTCCGTATTCTACTGAGGAAACATCTCTGTTGAATTTTAGGAGCTTCGGTCGCCCGTATTCTACTGAGGAAACATCTCTGTTGAATTTTAGGAACTTCGGTCGTCCGTATTCTACTGAGGAAACATCTCTGTTGAATTTTAGGAACTTCGGTCGTCCGTATTCTACTGAGGAAACATATCTGTTGAATTTTAGGAACTTCGGTCGTCCGTATTCGATTGAGGAATCATCTCTGTTGAATTTTAGGAACTTCGGTCGTCCATATTCGACTGAGGAATCATCTCTGTTGAATTTTAGGAACTTCGATCGTCCTTATTCTACTGAGGAATCATCTCTGTTGAATTTTAGGAACTTCGATCGTCTGTATTCTACTGAGGAATCATCTCTATTGAATTTTAGGAACTTCGGTCGTCTGTATTCTACTGAGGAAACATCTATGTTGAATTTTAGGAACTTCGATCGTCCATATTCTACTGAGGAATCATCTCTATTGAATTTTAGGAACTTCGGTCGTCCGTATTCTACTGAGGAAACATCTCTGTTGAATTTTAGGAACTTCGGTCGTCCGTATTCTACTGAGGAATCATCTCTGTTGAATTTTAGGAACTTCGATCATCCGTATTCTACTGAGGAATCATCTTTATTGAAGAGGAAAGTTGATTTTTAACTACTATCTGGTCGTGGTCTAGGCTTCATAGTGACTTACTGGGGATTAAACTATTATTCAGTCATACCCGGGCTTCACAGCTTGAATTTTGTGAGAATTTGATTATATCCTTCCTGAAAGGTAAATGTTAGCTGTATGTAAATCATGATATGTATCAAGCAATGATGATCTCAAAATAAATGAGATTGTGTTTGTATGATGCGTATATGCATGTGTCATGATGTATGGAAATGTGATGTTTTTAGCCGGGGAAAATAAACCCCGGATTGCTGCTGGAGAAAAGAGTTGAATTCTTCGTTTCCGCTGGGGATAGTGAATGAAGATGATTGTAAGAATAAACTTGCAGGAGAGGATAACTCTGTTGGGGAATAAACTGATGAGGAAATGACTCTGTGGGGAGGACATATTCTGCTAGAGGACCTGTTGATTTGGAGAAATAACCTCGGCTGGGGATGAATCATCATTGCCGACGATGATAAACTCTGTTGGGGATTGAGTTTCTGTTTGTAAAAGGAATGAACTCCGATGGGGATGATTTTCCAGTTGCGACTTCACTGGGAATAATCTTTTAGACTCTACTGGGGACAATCTTCCAGAGTCCATTGGGGATAATTTTCCAGTGCTGATGGTAGATAAACTATGCTTGGGGAGAATATTGCCAACTCATTCGTGGTTGTGAGCCTCAGCTGGGGAGAATTAACACCACTATCTTTCTCTTACTCTGCGGGGAGTGAATATACCTTTAATGGATTTCTCCAAATAGGTTTATCCCTATACCTGGTGAATAAAGCAACTGTAAGGCTTGGACATTTCTTGTTTTCCCGTGTTTCTGATATTACAAGTAATCGTCTTTTGTTTTGCATGTAAATATTCATGAGCAGCAATTATTGTCAAATGCATATATCAAAAATGAGCATTGGGCGTTCTTACAAAAAAAACAGAAAAAAGAAAACAATTTGAAATTTCTTTGTGAAAATGAATTGTATTAATTTTGAAGTCAGCCTGTAAATAGGCGTTTTTTGTACAAGAGGTTGACGTCCTAGTAAGAGAACGCCGTCGAACAAATAGAATTTATACAATTTGTGAAAAACAAAGAAAAACAGCTATGTGAATAATCGCACTGGGTTCCAACTCTGCTATCGCCTTTATATCCTCGAGCATCTCATCACTTTGCTACTTAGTTGAAGGTAGATGATATTGACTAGTGTCGTCCGAGCTTGATAGTCGATACCGAAGTCTGGTTGCAAGGTGATCCAATGAGACATAGTGTTACGCCTTAATCCCTAATTTTTTCCTGGACCACCCTTTCGGGTTTTCAGTCCACCGGGATACCCTTTTTTGCCCAAGCCGCGTTTTCAGGTTTTCGACTTGCCGGGTGTACAGTTTTTTCATTTTCATCCCTTATTTTTGCCCGAACCCTTTTGGTTCACCGGGAAGCCCTTATTTTTGCCTAGGCCAGTCAACCTAGCGGGTCTTTGATTGTGCGTAGTATTTTTTCACTATGTCTGCATTGACGGGGTGAGGAAGGTCGTCACCATCCATGGTGGTTAGAATCATAGCTCCTCCTGAGAAAATGTTCTTAACCATAAATGGCCCTTTGTACGTAGGGGTCCATTTTTCCCGGGGATCACCTTGTGGTAGGATGATGCGTTTGATCACCAGATCCCCAACTTGATACTCTTGTCGTCTGACTTTCTTGTTAAATGCCTTGATCATTCGCTTTTGATACGTCTGACCATGACAAATAGCAGTAAGTCTCTTTTCATCAATTAAGGTCAGCTGATCAAGCCGGGTCTGGATCCAGTCATCTTCACTCAAACCTGCATCCTTCATAATCCGAAGAGAGGGTATCTGAACTTCAATGGGCAAAACTGCCTCCATGTCATATACCAAGGAATATGGGGTTGCCCCTGTTGACCTCCGCGCTGAGGTACGATACCCATAGAGAGCAATGTTGGTGTAAGCCCTAGAGGCCAATATTTTTGGTACTTGTATCGAATTATTTATTAATAATAAAAGGAATTTCTTTATTATGTTTGCTTTCCAAAATAATAAAGTCCCTAGAATGGTTTATTTGTTTAATGAAATGTTAAGTGTGACTTAATCATGAGATCCCATTAAACATAAGACACTATTCTTAAAGTATCCGTAGTCAAGCTTTAATGTGAAGTGGGATAACATTAAAGCATTAAGATTATTATGAAGATAGATTGATGATCACATCTCATGGATCATAGATAAGGAGTTATCAAGTCTTGACATAGGTATGAATATTAGGAGTAATATTTATATTGGATTGACCCGCTATGAGAATACTACATAGAATGTTATGCAAAGTGTCATAAGTTATTCTCATGATGATAATGGTGTATACCACCCTTCGACCTGAAACCACTATGGACCCTAGATGTAGAGTCAAGTACTTTATTGCTGATCAAACGTCATCCGTAACTAGATGACTATAAAGACGGTTGATGGGTACTTCACAAAGCATGCTAAGGGACATGAGTGACCTAGATGGAATTTGCTCATCCTGCATAACAGGATAAATGTCTAAGGGCCCAATATTGAACTGGACAAGGGTGACACAGTGTATGCCTTGTGTTCAATATAGACATGAGGGCAAAAGGGTAATTTTACAACACAAATATTATCACGGAAAAGGTTTGGTCAGATCACATGACATTTTCGTGACTTGGGTAACAGTGATGTGTTGCTAGATACCGCTCACTGTTTATTATATTAAATGTGTGATTTAATATAATTGCCAACGTCGCGAAAACCTACAGGGTCACACACATAAGGACAGGTTGATGAGAGATAGAATAAATAAGGAACACCGTAAGATACGGTTCACTTAAGTGTAATACGGAAAGTGGTAAGGTACCACGTGGATAAGTGATATATGGTACATCATAAGGTATGATGTCCATAAGCTTAATTGGGTTTTTAGCTTATAGCCTTAATTGGGCTTTTAGGTTGTAGCCCACACGAGTGATTCTATAAATAGATCCCTTGTGATGAAGCAATTTCACTTGATGCAATTTCATTTTTTGATTCTCTCTCTCACTCAAGGTTTCCGTTCGTGATCAGCTAGCACTGTGACCGGAAGCGATCTGTTCGTGTGGACTGAGTAGAGGCGTTGTTCTTCATCAACGCTCGTGATCACAACATCAAAGGTCTGAATCGCCACAAGAGGTAAATATTTCTATAACTGACCATGTTCATTCATAAGGATCGCTAAAGGAAAATTTTAAATTCCACTGCGCTTTTGATCACAATTTTCCTTCAGTGGTATCAGAGCCACTTACGAAACCATGGATCTGATAATTGTTTATGTTCTATATTTTCTGTTTTGATTCGATTAAAACCAGAATGAATTGAATAATAAACGAGTAATTAAATTTGGCATCTGTTGTGTACGATTTGGATGATTGATGTTGACTATGCTTCGGAATCCGACATTAGTATGGTGAAGTAGTGATACATCGATCGTCCACAGGTTACACAAATAAGATCGATCACTTTTATATATGATATAAGTAAATCTGATGCAACGATGGTATATGGGATATATTGTTTCTGTTTCGTTCATTCAAACACTTGATGATTGTTATTCCTTTGACCGATCACTGTTCATATGCTTAGGAATCCGACATTAGTATGGTGAAGCAATGACATGTGATTAATCATACTGAATTATCAATCTAAATGTGTTTGACAGCATGAAACTGTTGCATTAGGGTTCATGACGGCACAAGGGTTGTGTTGTTGCAGAGTTATGCGATTAGGGTTGTGAATGCACAAGAGTTGTGCGAAAATGACGCTGATTTCAAATGAATTGTTCATTAAAATTTTGCGTCGGGGCGCTGCCCCTAACAACCCCGCAAAGGGGCGCTGCCCCCTTGACCCCCGTCCGCTGAACGGTTAGCGGAACCACCGTCCGCTGACCGGGCAGCGGAACCCCTGGCTAACTCTGCGTAGTGTGATCAATCGTCGAAATTTAATTTTCCTTTTTTTTAATTAACAAAATTTAAACTAATAATAAAAGTGTGTTTATTATTATTGTCTTGTGGTGATCAGTTATGGCCTTAGTTTTTTCCTTTATTTTGTTTTGGGATTGTAAAATACGGCCTGCGTGTCGTGCCTCTCTCTAAAATTCTTGATGTAACTTATTTTCTCATCTCACTCCCTCGTATGTAAAATGAGTTTCTTTTATGTAATGTAATGTCATGAAGAAAGAGAAGAATACAATATCAAAGGAGGATAACCTTGGAGATCTTGCTTTGAGAAGTTTAGATCGTTATTAGGTTAGCTTAGGTTATCTCATTGGCTTGGGAGAACAATTGCGCTAGGGGCCATAACTGTATCCTTTTATGTATATTGATGCATGTGTTTGTATGTTGATGCATGAGAGAGACGAATTGCATGTTAAGCTGGTGAGATCAAACTAATAACAAAATATCTCAAGTTAAATATTAAGTTCATGCTTTCCAAGTTTTAGCACTGATCAAGACTAGTATCGAACAATGTAGTTTTCGCCTACGCGAGGTGCATGTTCTATATTAGTAAGGTGCGATGAGACAATTGTAATATCCAACTGCTAAAACAATGGGTCAAACTTAACTAAACACATTATAATAAGATTATACATGTTTAGAAGCAAGAGTTGGGAATGATTCATATGATGAATTAGAATAAGGAGTTATTCACCCAACTGAAAATATTCGAGAGTTGTATGAGATACAATTGGAAGGAGTTCCTACCTAAATAACCTAGTTTTGTGTAATCAGCCTAACGTTGACTTAGAACGAAGTGAAATATGGATCTCGACCCACTAGAAAGTCTTCCAACGGGATTTTCCGAATCAAATGATGAGGGTCATTTGGTTTGAGTAAAATAGTGGGAGCATATTTGATTAAAGGCCTAATTAAATATGTTATTTTAATGATACTTATATTTTCATTTTTTTTTGTAGATTACCATGACAACAAACAACTATATTTTGCGATCAATCCTAGATAAGGAAAAATTGTCTGGGACAAATTTCCTGGATTGGCACCGAAATCTGAGGATTGTCCTCAAGCACGATAAGAAGCTGTATGTCTTGGAGACACCTGTTCCTGAAGAGGAACCGCCTAGTTCGGCACCTAAGGAAGAAATATATGCTTATAAGAAGCATTTTGATGATGCTAACGAAGCCGCTTGTCTCATGCTAGCTACTATGAACTCGGAGTTGCAAAAGCAACACGAGAACATGTCAGCGTTCGATATGATCGGACATCTGAAAATGCTCTATCAAGAGCAGGCAAGAAACGAGAGGTTTCAGGTTTCAAAGGCCCTTTTTAACAGCAAGTTATCTGAGGGAAACCTTGTAGGTCCCCATGTACTCAAAATGATTGGGTATGTGGAGAACCTTGAAAGGTTAGGGTTTCCGCTTGGAAAGGAACTTGCAACTGATTTTATCTTGCAATCATTGCCAGATAGCTTTAATCAGTTTGTCATGAATTTCAACATGAATGACATGGATAAGAGTCTTCCAGAATTGCTAAGCATGTTGAAAACTGCTGAGCAGAATATGAAGACAAAAGGGAAGTCCATTCTGATGGTCAGTAATGGAAAGAAGCTGAACAAGAGGCCTACCAAGCAGGTTGGTAAAGGGAAAGGCAAGGAAGTTGCCAAGCCTAAACCTACTGTTCTTGCTTTGAAGCCTAGTGGAGGCATATCAAAGGATGGCACTTGCTTCGATTGCGGTAAGACCGGACATTGGAAGAGAAACTGCCCAAAGTACCTGGAAGATATGAACAATGGAGTAGGGACTTCAAATTCAGGTATTTTTGTTATTGAAATTAATTTATCTACTTCTGCATCATGGGTATTAGATACTGGATGCGGTTCTCACATTTGTACTAATGTGCAGGGGCTAAAAAGGAGTAGAGATTTGGCAAAAGGTGAAGTTGACCTACGAGTTGGAAATGGAGCAAAGGTTGCTGCTTTAGCCGTAGGAACTTGTGTTTTGACTTTACCTAGTGGTTTAATAATTCAGTTAGAGAACTGTCATTATGTACCTGCAATTAGTAGGAATATTATTTCCGTTTCTTGTTTGGACAAGTTTGGTTTTTCATTTATAATAAAGAACAATTGTTGCTCTATTTATTTGAATGATATATACTATGCTTCTGCACAAATGAAAAATGGACTATATGTCCTTGATCTTGAAATGCCAATTTATAACATTAATACTAAACAGATTAAACCTAATGAGTTAAATCCAAGCTACCTTTGGCGCTGTCGCTTAGGCCACATAAATGAGAAACGCATTTCCAAACTCCATAAAGATGGACTCTTGGACTCTTTTGATTATGAATCATATGAGACATGCAGATCTTGTTTAATTGGAAAGATGACAAAGTCCCCATTAACAGGAAAAGGTGAAAGGGCTAATAATCTTTTGGCCCTCATACATACTGATGTATGTGGACCACTGAACATACCAGCCAGAGGAGGTTTTCAATACTTTATCACATTTACTGATGATTTCAGTAGATATGGTTATGTGTATTTAATGAAACACAAATCTGAAACCTTTGAAAAATTCAAGGAATTCAAGAATGAAGTACAAAACCAACTAGGTAAGAATATTAAAGTTCTTCGATCAGATCGAGGCGATGAATATTTAAGCCTAGAGTTTGATGACCATCTAAAGGAATGTGGGATTTTATCGCAACTTACTCCTCCCGGAACACCACAATGGAATGGTGTATCTGAGAGAAGAAATCGAACCTTGTTAGACATGGTCCGATCTATGATGAGTCACACCGATCTTCCGAACTCCTTTTGGGGACATGCACTATTGACTGCAGCTTACACACTTAACCGGGTTCCATCCAAAAAGGTTGAGAAGACACCATATGAGATATGGAGTGGTAAGAAACCACATATGTCTTACATGAAGATTTGGGGTTGCGAAGTTTATGTGAAACGACAAATTTCAACTAAGCTTGAGCCCAAATCTGACAAATGCTTATTTATGGGGTATCCTAAAGAAACAAGAGGGTATTACTTCTACAATCCTTCTGAGGGCAAAGTGTTTGTCGCTCGAACTGACGTTTTTCTGGAATAGGATTTTATTTCCAAAGGAATCAGTGGGAGGAAAATAGAGCTTGAAGAAATTCAAGAACCACAAAGCATTGATACACCTATGGAGGAATTAGAGCAGGAAACACAAGTAGTTATGGAAGAGCAACCTGCTCAAGTAGAACAAGATCAGTGTAGGTCAAGCAGGATACGTCAACAACCTGAGAGATATGGATATCTCATAAGTGATCAGGGTGATGTATTACTCATGGATCAAGATGAGCCTGTGACCTACCAAGAGGCCATAACTGGTCCTGAGTCCGAGAAGTGGCCAGAAGCCATGAAATCTGAAATGGATTCCATGTACACAAACCAGGTTTGGACCTTGGTAGAGCCTCCTATAGGAGTTAACCCTATAGGATGCAAGTGGGTCTTCAAAAAGAAGACTGACATGGATGGTAAGGTACATACCTATAAGGCAAGACTGGTTGTAAAAGGCTATAAACAAATTCATGGGGTTGACTGTGATGAAACCTTTTCACCAGTTGGAATGCTTAAATCTGTTCGGATTTTACTTGCTATCGCTGCATATCATGATTATGAAATATGGTAGATGGATGTCAAAACTGCTTTCCTTAATGGGAATCTTCTTGAGGATGTGTACATGACACAACCTGAAGGATTTGACATACCAGAAGAAGCCCAAAAGATATGTAAGTTACAGCGATCAATTTATGGATTGAAGCAAGCTTCCAGAAGCTGGAATCTTCATTTTGATGAAACAGTAAAACAATATGGATTCATCAAGAATGAAGATGAGCCTTGTGTCTACAAGAAGGTTAGTGGGAGCATGATCGTATTCCTAGTATTATATGTAGATGACATATTACTCATTTGAAACAATGTCCCTTACTTGCAACAAGTGAAGACTTGGTTAAGGAAATGCTTTTCAATGAAGGACCTAGGTGAAGCAACCTATATATTAGGAATCAGGATCTATAGAGATAGGTCACAAAAACTGCTTGGCCTAAGTCAAAGTACATACATAGAAAAAGTGTTGAGACGCTTTAATATGCATGATTCCAAGAAAGGATTCATACCTATGCAACATGGCATGTGTCTGTCAAAAACACAATCCCCTTCAAGTAAGGAAGAAAGGGATCGCATGGATAAGATTCCATATGCATCTGCAATAGGATCTATCATGTATGCCATGCTATGTACTCGACCAAATGTCTCGTATTCTTTAAGTGCAACGAGTAGGTACCAGTCTAATCCCGGTGATGCTCATTGGGTAGCTGTCAAGAATATCCTTAAGTACTTGAGAAGGACTAAGGACTCATTCTTGATATATGGAGGTCATGAAGAGCTTGCTGTAATTGGATACACCGATGCTAGCTTCCAGACAGATAAGGATGACTTTAGATCGCAATCTGGTTATGTGTTTTGTTTAAATGGTGGCGCTGTGAGCTGGAAAAGTTCAAAGCAAGATACAGTTGCTGATTCTACAACCGAGGCCGAGTATATTGATGCCTCAACTGCAGCAAAGGAAGCTGTTTGGATCAAGAAGTTCATTAGTGAACTTGGCATAGTCCATAGCATTGTGGATCCCATTGATCTCTATTGTGATAACAATGGTGCTATCGCACAAGCTAAGGAGCCTAGATCTCACCAACGATCCAAACACATACTTAGGTGTTATCATCTCATTCGAGAGATAATCGATCGGGGAGATGTGAAAATATGCAGAGTACCTACACTTGACAATGTTGCTGACCCATTAACAAAGCCTCTTGCACAGCTGAAGCATGATGGACATACTAGATCTATGGGTATTAGGGGTATGCCTGATTGGCTCTAGTGCTAGTGGGAGATTGTTGGTGTAAGCCCTAGAGACCAATACTTTTGGTACTTGTATCGAATTATTTATTAATAATAAAAGGCATTTCTTTATTATGTTTGCTTTCCAAAATAATAAAGTCCCTAAAATGGTTTATTTGTTTAATGAAATGTTAAGTGTGACTTAATCATGAGATCCCATTAAACATAAGACACTATTCTTAAAGTATCCGTAGTCAAGCTTTAATGTGAAGTGGGATAACATTAAAGCATTAAGATTATTATGAAGATAGATTGATGATCACATCTCATGGATCATAGATAAGGAGTTATCAAGTCTTGACATAGGTATGAATATTAGGAGTAATATTTATACTGGATTGACCCGCTATGAGAATACTACATAGAATGTTATGCAAAGTGTCATAAGTTATTCTCATGATGATAATGGTGTATACCACCCTTCGACCTGAAATCACTATGGACCCTAGATGTAGAGTCAAGTACTTTATTGCTGATCAAACGTCATCCATAACTGGATGATTATAAAGACGGTTGATGGGTACTTCACAAAGCATGCTAAGGGACATGAGTGACCTAGATGGAATTTGCTCATCCTGCATAACAGGATAAATGTCTAAGGGCCCAATATTGAACTGGACAAGGGTGACATAGTGTATGCCTTGTGTTCAATATAGACATGAGAGCAAAAGGGTAATTGTACAACACAAATATTATCACGGAAAAGGTTTGGTCAGATCACATGACATTTTCGTGACTTGGGTAACAGTGATGTGTTGCTAGATACCGCTCACTGTTTATTATATTAAATGTGTGATTTAATATAATTGCCAACATCGCGAAAACCTACAGGGTCACACACATAAGGACAGGTTGAGGAGAGATAGAATAAATAAGGAACACCGTAAGATACAGTGCACTTAAGTGTAATACGGAAAGTGGTAAGGTACCACGTGGATAAGTGATATATGGTACATCATAAGATATGATGTCCATAAGCTTAGTTGGGTTTTTAGCTTATAGCCTTAATTGGGCTTTTAGCTTGTAGCCCACACGAGTGATTCTATAAATAGATCCCTTGTGATGAAGCAATTTCACTTAATGCAATTTCGTTTTTTGATTCTCTCTCTCACTCAAGGTTTTCGTTCGTGATCAGCTAGCACTGTGACCGGAAGCGATTTGTTCGTGTTGACTGAGTAGAGGCGTTGTTCTTCATCAACGCTCGTGATCACAACATTAAAGGTCTGAATCGCCACAAGAGGTAAATATTTCTATCACTGACCATGTTCATTCGTAAGGATCACTAAAGGAAAATTTTAAATTCCATTGCGCTTTTGATTGCAATTTTCCTTCAAGAAAATGGTAACATCTCGTGCCAGTATTTGTATGTCACCGTCATCTTCTGCACAATATTCTCGATATTCTTATTAGCCGCTTCAACAGCCCCATTCATCTTCGGTCGGTAAGGAGAAGATTTGTGATGCTGTATCTTGAACTGCTTGCAGAGCTCGGTGATCATCGTATTATTGAGATTTATACCATTGTCCGTAATGATCCTCTCTGGTACACCGTATCGACAGATCAAATTGTGCCGAATAAACTATTCCACGAAGTTCTCGGTTACTGTAGCAAAGGAAGCTGCCTCAACCCACTTCGTAAAGTAATCAATTGCTACCAGGATGAAATGATGCCCGTTGGATGTTGTAGGTCTGATCTCACCAATCATATCGATGCCCCACATTGCAAAGGGCCACAGAGATGTCAAGACGTTCAGAGGAACTGGAGGGATGTGCACCTTATCAGCATAGACTTGGCATTTATAATAGGTCCGGGAGTGCTAATAACAGTCAGCTTCCATGGTGGACCAATAATATCCTGCCCGTAGGATCTCCTTTGCCATGGTGTGCCCACTGGAATGAGTTCCGAAAGTACCTTCATGTAAATCTACCATAATCCTTTCTGCCTCGTTCTTATCCATACAACGCAGTAAGGTCAAATCATGGTTACGCTTGTAAAAGATACCATTACTGATGAAGAACTTCGCTGCGAACCTTCTCTGAAACTTCTTATCATTAACAGATGCACCCTCAGGGTATTCTTGAGCCTCAAGATACCTTTTTACCTAGTGAAACCAGGGTTTATCTGCTACCTCCTCAGTCTCAATGTCATAGCAATGTGCAGGTTCTTCCAACCTCTCAATGGTAATCTGGGGAGCCTCATTGTCCCATCTGACCTTGAACATAGAAGACATCATAGCTAGCGCGTCCGCCAACTGATTCTCCTCTCTGGGGAAGTGTTCAAAGGTTATCTCCTCGAAGTGTGGAAGCAACGTCAATACATACTCTTTGTAAGGAATAAGATTTGGGTGCTTCGTATCCCACTTGCCTTTGATCTGAGTGATCACGAGAGCTGAATATCCGAATACAATTAGGAACTTAATCCTTAGGTCAATTGCTGCTCGAAGACCCATGATGCACGCTTCATACTCCGCCATATTGTTGGTGCAGTTGAAACATAGTCGGGCGGTGAACGGAGTATGAGAGCCTTCAGGAGATATGATCACGGTGCCAATGCCATTACCCAAAGTGTTTGAAGCTCCGTCAAAGTACATAGACCATCAGGATCCTTCCCCAGGTCCTTCATTCGGTCCAGGTGTTTCAAAGTCAGTTACCAACATGATGTTCTCATCTGGAAACTCGAAGTTCATAGACCGGTAATCATCCATGGCTTGATGTGCCAAATGATCTGCCAACACACTCCCCTTGATTGCTTTTTGGGTTGTGTATTGGATGTCATACTTATTCAAGATCATCTGCCATCTCTCTATTCTTCCGGACAAGGCAGGCTTTTCGAAAATATACTTGATTGGATCCATCTTTGATATCAATAGAGTAGTGTGAGTCAGCATATACTGTCTCAGCTGGTGAGCAGCCCATGCCAAAGCGCAGCAAGTTTTCTCAAGCAACGAGTATTGGGTCTCGCAGTCGGTAAACATTTTGCCAAGGTAATAAATAGCATGCTCTTTTTGGCCAGACTCGTCATGCTGCCCCATCACACACCCCATCGAATTGTCGAGTAATGTCAAGTATAAGATCAAAGGTCTTCCTTCAACTGGAGGCATTAGAATAGGTGGCTCTTGGAGATATTCTTTGATCATTTCGAAAGCAGACTGACATTCATCTTTCCATCTTACCACTTGATCTTTCTTCAGTAACTTGAATATTGGCTCACAAGTAGCAGTTAGGTGTGAGATGAATCGGGCAATGTATTTCAGACGTCCCAAAAAGCCTCTGACTTCTTTTTCTGTTTGGGGAGCTGGCATTTCCTGTATATCCTTCACCTTTGTAGGATCCACTTGAATACCTTTATCACTAACGATGAAACCCAACAGCTTACCAGACCTCACTCCGAACATGCACTTGTTCGGATTTAGCCTCAGTCTGTACAACTTCAACCTGTCAAATAACTTCTGGAGATGGTCAAGATGTTCCTCTTACGTCTGGAATCTTACAATCATGTCGTCAACGTATACCTCAATCTCATGGTGAATCATGTCGTGGAACAAAGCAACCATGGCGCGCTGATACGTTGCCCCAACATTCTTTAATCCAAACGGCATGACCTTGTAGCAAAAGGTACCCCATTGCGTAACAAAGGTTGTCTTTTCCATATCCTCGAGAGCCATCTTAATCTGATTGTAACCAGAGAAACCATCCATAAAGGATAAGACCTTATGCTGTGTGGTGTTGTCAACCAGAACATCGATATGAGGCAGAGGGAAATCGTCCTTGGGACTTGCCCTATTCAGATCCCTATAGTCAACACACATCCGTACTTTACCATCTTTCTTTGGCACCGTGACCACGTTGGCAACCCACTGCGGATAAGAAGTAACTGCTAGAAAACCGGCATCAAACTGTTTCATAACCTCAGTGTTGTACCCCAAAATTTGCCCTCCCATATTCTCCAAGAAATTGCCAAGTCAAGCTGCAAAATTCCCCAAGGGTTGCACAGTGCAAAGGTCTCCCATACAGTCAAAACTAGGGTTTGTGTTCTGATCAAGAAAATGAAGTTTTCAAAGGCCCAATCAAGTCTCACATGCCTACAAATATGGTCAAGTATCCTCATATCAAGTTTCAAGACATTCAGCACAAAATTGCACAGTCAAAAACCCTAATTGCACTACAGTCAACTGTAGGGGCAAAATGGTCATTTGACAGTCAAAAGTTCAAATTTTTGGTCAACATATCATTTTGAAGCCACAAACATCATTTGATCAATGCTTGATCATGATTCTCAAAATTTGGCTCAGAAATCACCAAGATGCAAAAGTTTCCTTATTTGCACAGCTGAAAAAGTCAACTGAAATTGACCAGAGCATAACTTTCACATGGATTATCAGAAAAATCCCATCCAAAGCTCATTTTGAAGAGAAAGACATTTCCTACAACTCATCTTCATACTTCAAGTCCAAGAAATGCTCTCACAAAAAGTTATCAATTTCAACATTATAGGTCATTTTCAAAAGTCAACAAAAAGGGACTTTAAGTCAAAGGCCATAACTTGAGACTGGTAAATCAAAAGGACATGGGACCAAAGGCATTGGTTAAAGGACTCAACGACCTTTCCAAAATGTCCAAGAACATGATAAAAGCTTAAAAATTGAGCAAGTTGTGCCTTGTGGAAGTTGGGAAATTTTTGGGTATTTTGAAAAGTCAACATTACTTCAAATGACCTAAAATTGCTAATGGGCCCATTTTTCTTCCATGATTCATCATCCATGACATGTGCACGACCACTTGGCCCAAAGGGAAGTATTTTCTCATTTTTTATTTATTTATTTGAATTTTTATTTATATTAATTCATTTAAATCAATTAAATATGTGAAAAATACTTAAACTAACCTAACAAATCTTTTTGCACATGTTTTAGACTCAATATTTCGTGCCTAGCTAAATAAGGGAAGATTTGGTTTGATTGGATCCTAATTGACACAAAATTGCATGGAAAAAGATATGAAAAAATCTTAAAGAATCAAATTTTCAAAAGCCATGAATGCATTGGATTTGTGCTATTTTTCTTGACCTAATATGCTCACTACATATGCCTGAATACAACCCTAATTAGAATAGACGCTAAGCTGCACAAGAAAGCCATTGACAAACTTGAAAAAATTGTCAAAAAAGTCAATTCTGAAATCATCTTTCCAGGGCGATCCAAAGCATAATTCTTGTTCCAATAGCTTCCTTGGAGATTACTGAACCTATTCCAATCAAAGACAGCCATCAAAACCTCAGGAATTGGTATACTGGACTGGGAATACCTCATGAAAAATCCATGATCGTATTTTAACTTCTAGGCATTCTCATGGCATTCTAATGATTGATTTACATTCCTTGTGAAGTTCTGAAGCTAACCAATATATTCAATTGCTTTTTTCTGTGCTATACGCGATTTTGCCATGTTTATTTTCTAGGGTTTGCAGGATGTGAATTTGGGGATTTTGAAACGAGGAAAAATTGAGACTCAAGACTACCACCATTCAACTCAGCGCTTCTGGACGAAGAAGATACAACCCTCGCGCTCAATTTATGAGCGTTAGAGGGCTAATCGTTATTTTCCCACAAGCTGCCTAATAGAACGCATATAAAACCGTTACGTATAATATTCATGTTTCAGGAAAACAAAACTGTGCGAAGAAGATGACCTCGTGGCATATGGTGATAGGGCCGTTTGAATTTCGCGTGCAGTGTCCACTAACTCCTTTGCTTTCTTTTACATTATTTGTTTGTTATTAATATGTCAAACGCGTAAACTGGCACGGTTGGTGGGCATAAGGATTGGCAAGGTATGTGACCTGGGTTCGAGCCCCAGGTCTACGTTATGTCAATATTATTTTGCAATACGTGTTCATATGCAATTTCCAGGTTGGAGCATACCATACACCTCTTAATCCAGCCATCCACGTGCTCCTGGAGATCAGATTAAAGGCTGAAAATTGATGAACGCTATAGGCTTGAGTCAACATGCCAGCATGTGAATAAAAAAGTCCAACAAGGCCAAGATCAAATGGGCTTGAATTGCTAAACTACACCTCCTATCTGGGGACTGATACCCCCTTGGTTTGCAACTTCTCTTAATTTTCTCTATTTTTTATTCTTGTTATAATTTTTTATTTTTCTTTTAATTACTGTTTGTTTAATTAATTATATTTTTATAAAATCATAAAACACATAAAAAAATCAGAAAAGATAAAAAAAACAATAAATATTTTTGTTTTAATATTTTCATGAATAAATTGGCATATAATTAATTAGTTTAAATTAGGGTTTTAATATTAATTCTTTTCATAATAAAATCTAAAAAATGTAGAAATAGGTTTAATAATTGTTTTATTCCTTTTAATTTTTCTTTTTCACAATAATATTATTTATTTTATTTATTTTCATAATTAAAATTACATATAAAAATTAGGTTTACTTTAGGTTTAATTCTAATGTTTTCTTAATAAATTAAAATAAAATAGAATTAGGGTCAGTAGTTGATTTTAATTAATTCTTTCTTTTTTCTATTTAATTCTAAAATATTAAAAATACCAAAAAAAACATCTTTCTTTTTAATTAATTAATTCATGTAATTTTAATTTTAATTCGTCATTCATTTTAATTTTTGCAAAAGGGTCCAACGCCCGTGTTCTTAATTTTTATTCTAATTCGCATATTTATTTTATTTTGCTTAAATAATTATGTACCTCTCCCGAAGCCATGTAATTACTTCTCGCACTTTCCAATTCTTTATTTACTTTGCTTTATTTATTTTCCGTCAAATCGGGTCCTGGTTAATTTTGGCGATGTGGACCCGCGCCATTTGTAATAGCTTTAGATTTACCTTTCCTCGCAACTTTTTAACTGTTAATCAAAAGCATGAAAGACTGTATGGACAAAATAAAATCAAGCGTAGAACACCAATAGACATAACAAGATAAATGCAAATGAAAACGACACACAAATCGCACACACCACCCCTAGGGTACGCCTCACTGTTGCCTTGCCTCGAAAGGTGATCGTCAAGTAGAGGATGTCTTAGTAAGTCCTCATGATCCGGGAACCTGGCATGAGGGTAGCTTCTAAGGTGTCTTCCCATTGCTCTGGTGATCACCGTGTCCCGAACCCTCGAATTGACCCGAACACCTCCAACGGTGGTGCTACCTACCTCTCAATGGTGGGATGGCACTACTTTAAAGAACATTTACACAGACGAATTCCTTAGGGTAGGTAGGTTCTCGTAGATACTTGCTCTAATTTCAAAACAAAATTCAAAAATACTTTTCACACCGACACCTTTTCAAAAAAGCTTTCGAAAGCAATTTTTCAAACACTCTTGAGGACCGATACAAGAGTCGAACTGGAATTTTCAAAGAAACTTTTTAAAACCCACAGTTGAAAAGCAAACAAACCTTTTTTGAAAACACAAGTGAGCAAGTATCTAAGAGCCCATGGATAACCATGGATAGAAAGGGTGCTAACACCTTCCCTTTCTATAACCTACCTCCCGAACCGAGAGCAATCTCTATAAGGAATTTTTCTGTGCTTTTGTCCTTTCCATTTGGAGAAAATAAAAGACGGTGGCGACTCTTGCTTACCGCGACATACGCGATCCAGCGTTAAACAGTCAGTTCCAGATCCACCGATCACAGAACTGGCGACTCTGCTGGGGAGATAAACTTAAAGTGAGGTGTACCTTAGGGCTAGTTCATAACTATGTTTTCAATTGTTTTCCTTGTGTGCTTTAAATTGTGGGTTGCTTGGGAGTTCTATAGATCCTAACCCGGATCTGGGGGATACCTTCTTAGAAAGTAGCAACAAGACTATGAGGGAACTGTGCGGGGTATACCGACATGGTTGAAACAGTCTGCTACGTTGATGTGGCACTTTGGTGTGTACCGGTAACCCTTGAGTTCAGTCAAGGAGAGTACGGGGCCTCCGCGTGGTGTCATGAAGCATCAACAGACCTTAGGAACCTTAATTGAACTATCTTGGCCTCTTTAGGGTAGTGAGATAACTGACTTTGGTGCAGTCCGAGGTTGGTTGATACTCGATACTACACCCAATTGAGGGTTGTTTTCCTGGAATATTTCGGTCGCCAGTTCAGTGGCTAAATTGAAACGATGAACAATGAAAGCAATCCCGTGATATTGGGACCCTTAGAACCCGGTTACTTCTAATAGGACAGGTTGAACCCACCAACTTCAAGAGGGTACTACCCAGACCCCATGCTGGCCTAAACTCTAAGGGTTTCTCTTGTGTGACTTGTGTGCCTTCGTACTTGACTACTTGCATACTTGTTATCTGACACATGAACTACTTGCAGGTTTTGTTCATACTCCTTAACTAGGGCTCTTAAAAAGGTTTACTAAGTTCCTTGCAGGTTTTGTTTATAGTCCTTAATTAGGACTCATAACAAAGTTCACCAAGTTTCTTGCAGGGTTTGTTTTAGTCCTTAATTGGGACTCATGACAAGTATACTAAATCTCTTGCAGGGTTTATTTATAGTCCTTAATTGGGACTCACAACAGGGTTACCTACATGCATACCATAACATCATACCATTGCATACATCCTAACCCATTTCAAGGATCTCAAAGGCTTGTGATGCAGGTCATGATAAATCAAACATCTAGCAAGGGGGCAAGGAGGATTTATTTTCCTCTAGCCAAAGAAGTCAGGGGCTATGACCCACTGGATATGGTGAGCCTTTGACCCTTAAAGAAGAATCCTCAACAGCATGGTGTTGTACCCCAAAATTTTCCCTCCCATATTCTTCAAGAAATTGCCAAGCCAAGTGGCAAAATTCCCCAAGGGTTGCACAGTGCAAAGATCTCTTATACAGTCAAGATTAGGGTTTTGTGTTCTGATCAAGAAAGGAAGTTTTCAAACGCCCAATCAAGTCTCATATGCTTACAAATATGGTCAAGCATCCTCATATCAAGTTTCAAGGCATTCAGCTCAAAATTGCACAGTCAAAACCCTAATTGCACTACAGTCAACTGTAGGGGCAAAATGGTCATTTGACAGTCAAAAGTTCAAATTTTTGGTCAACATATCATTTTGAAGCCACAAACATCATTTGATCAATGCTTGATCATGATTCTCAAAATTTGGCTCAGAAAATCATCAAGATGCAAAAGTTTCTTTATTTGGATAGTTGAAAAAGTCAACTGAAATTGACCAGGGCATAACTTTCACATGGATTATCAGAAAAATTCCATCCAAAGCTCATTTTGAAGAGAAAGACATTTCCTACAACTCATCTTCATATTTCAAGTCCAAGAAATGCTCTCACAAAAAGTTATCAATTTCAACATTATAGGTCATTTTCAAAAGTCAACAAAAAGGGACTTTAAGTCAAAGGCCATATCTTGAGATTGGTAAATCAAAATGACATGGGACCAAAGGCATTGGTTATAGGACTCAAAGACCTTTCCAAAATGTCCAAGAACATGAGAAAAGCTTAAAAATTGAGCAAGTTATGCCTTGTGGAAGTTGGGAAATTTTTGGATATTTTGAAAAGTCAACTTTGATCCAAACGACCTAAAAATGCTAATGGGCCCATTTTTCTTCCATGATTCATCATTCCAAGCATATGCACGACCACTTGGCCCAAAGGGAAGTATTTTCTCATTTTTTATTTATTTATTTGAATTATTATTAATATTAATTCATTTAAATCATTTAAATATGTGGAAAATATATAACTTGACCTAAAAAATCATTTTATACATGTTTTAAGGTCAATATTTCGTGTAAAGGCAAACTAGGAAAGATTTGGTCTGATTTGAGCTAATTGATACAAAGAACACATGAAAAAGATTCAAAAAGATCCTTAGAAAATCAATTATCAAAAATCATTATGGCAAGAGATTTGATGGAGTTTTGTTGACCTAATAGCTTCACTACAAAGCCAGGAACACAAACCTAATCGTGCTGGACTGAAAGCTGCGCAAGAAAGGCCATTGGAATCTTGAAAAAATTCCTTGAAAACACAAAACTGAAATCATTGTTGGAGGACGATTCAAAGCCTAACTTTCATTCCAATAGCTTGCTCAAGGTCTATTGAGTGTATTCCAATCAGAATCATTGATCAAAACGCCAAGAACTGGTAAAACGAGCACCAACTGTGTCAAGAAATTTCCAGAATCGTGCATCATGATTTATGCATACTTTGCCATTTTTATTCATTGATTCATGTTTGTTATGAGTTTCTGATGCTAACCATACAGTTTGATTGCGTTTTTGTGTTATATATGCGATTTAGCCATTGATGCAGTTTAGGGTTTGCAGAGCTCCCAATTGGGGATTTTGAAACCAAGTAAAATTGGAGGACGAGTCCAACACCATTAGAACAAGCGCATCTGGACGAAGAGATCCCAACCCTCGCGCTCAATTTATGAGCGTTGAGGGGCTAATCGCTATTTTCTTAAAGCGTCCCTAAAGCAACGCGTCTAAAACCGTTGCTGAATGTTTATGTTACAGGGAACGTGAAGGAGACGAAGTCGTGGCCACAAGCGATTCGCTGATTTGAATTTCGCGCGTTTCTCTCCACTAACGCGTTGGTCTTTCTTTTATTATTTATGTGTTTGTATATTAATTGAATGCGTGTGTAGCTCAGCTGGCAAACGTTGAAGGCTTCAACATCCAAGACCTGGGTTCGAGTCCCAGGTCTGTGTAACTTTCAATATTATTTTTCCCCATTAATTCCCATGCAGGCGCAACATTGATGCACACCATGTTCCTTCATCATCTAGCCATCCACGTGTGCAACAAATTCAAATCAAAGACTGAGATTGGATGTACATCATAGGCTTGGTCAAAGGGTCAACACGCTGCCTGGGAAAGTCAATGGATCTGCATATTAAATGGGCCAGAATTTCACTAATTTAACCTCACAATTGGGGACTGAACCCCCCCTGGTTTGCAATTTTATTTTTTATTTCATTTTTAATTATTATTTTATTTGCTCTATTGTTTTGATTTAATTTATTTTCTACAAAAAATATGAAACGCATAAAAAACTCAGAAAAAGATAAAAAAATATAATAATTATTTATTTTAATATTTTCTTGTAAACAAATGCATGTAAATAAATTAATTTAAAATAGGGTTTTAATGTTAATTCTTTTCATAATAAAAATACAAAAAAGTAGAATTAGGTTTAATTGATAATTTTTATTCCTTTTAATTTTTTCCTTTTTATCATAATATTATTTATTTATTTATTTTCATAATTAAATTGTATATAAAAATTAGGGTTTCATTTAGTTAAAAATTTCAACATTTTCTTAATAACTAAACAAAAATAATAATTAGAATTAGGGTTTGACATTTTATTTTAATTTTAATCAATTCCTTTTTTTTATTAAATCTTAAAAAACATAAAAATACCAAAACATTCTCTTTTAATCTTTAATTTTAATTCCTCATCAATTTAATTTTTTACAAAAGGGTCCAACGCCCGCGTTCGTAATTTATTTAATTCGCGTATTTATTTTATTTTCGCCCAAATAATTATGTACCTCTCCCAAAGCCATGTAACTTAAACTCTTCGCACTTCTTAAATTCTTTATTTGCTTTATTTATTTTTCTGTCAAATCGGGTCCGGTTTAATTTTGGCGATGTGGACCCGCGCCATTTGTAATAGTTTAGAATTTACTTTTCCGCAAATATTTTTAACTGTTAACCAAGCATGAAAGAATGTATGGCCTTAAATAAAATCAAGCGTAGATCACAATGAACATGACAAGACAAATATCAATGAAAACGGCACACGAATCGCACACACCACCCCTAGGGTACGCCTCACTGTTGCCTTGCCTCGAAAGGTGATCGTCGAGTAGAGGATGTCTTAGTAAGTCCTCATGATCCGGGAACCTGGCATGAGGGTAGCTTCTAAGGTGTCTTCCCATTGCTCTGGTGATCACCATGTCCCTACAAACTCGAATTGACCCGAACACCTCCAACAGTGGTGCTACCTACCTCTCAATGGTGGGATGGCACTACTTTAAAGGACATCTACACAGACGAATTCCTTAGGGTAGGTAGATGACTCTAGATACTTGCTCTAAATTTCAAACAAATTCAAAAATACTTTTCACACCAACACATTTTCAAAAAGCTTTCGAAAGCAATTTTTCAAACACTCTTGAGGACCGATACAAGAGTCGAACTGGAATTTTCAAAGAAACTTTTTTTAAAACCCACATTTGAAAAGCAAACAAACCACTTTTGAAAACACAAATGAGCAAGTATCTAAGAGCCCATGGATAACCATGGATAGAAAGGGTGCTAACACCTTCCCTTTCTATAATCTACCTCCCGAACCGAGAGCAATCTCTTTAAGGAATTTTTCTGTGCTTTTGTCCTTTCCATTTGGAGAAAATAAAAGACGGTGGCGACTCTTGCTTCCGCGACATTTCGCGAACCAGCGTTAAACAGTCAGTTCCAGATCCACCGATCACAGAACTGGCGACTCTGCTGGGGATATCTTATAAAGTGAGGTGTACCTTAGGGCTAGTTCATAACTGTGTTTTCAATTGTATCGACTTGCTTGCTTTATTATTGTGGGACTGTCTTGGGAGTTACATAGATCCTAACCCGGATCTGGGGATACCCTGTTTAGGTAGCATAATCTGTGAGGGACCTGTCCGGCGTATACCGACATGGGTGAAGCAGTGGCTACGTTGGTGTGGCGCCTTGGTCTGTACCGATATCCCTCGTGTTGAAACGGGGAGAATATGGGTCTTCCAAGGAGTCATTAAGCACCAACAACCTTAGAACCTTAAATGACACAACTTGGCCATTAGAACAGTAGCAGTATGCTACGCCCATTGAGGCTAAACTCTCGTGATGGTTCTGGCCGCAAGAAAAGATTGCGATGCTGGAGTTATGACCGATTGAGGGTAGTCAATGATATTGGGATCCTCTAAGAACCCGGTTACTTTTGATTAGGACAGGTGTCAACCAACAAACTGAAAGAGGGTAGTACCTAGACCTCATGCTGGCCTAAACTCTAAGGGCTCTTTTGTGTGACTTGTGTGCCTTCGTACTTGAATACTTGCATGCTTGTTATCTAACACATGAACTACTTGCAGGTTTTGTTTATAGTCCTTAACTAGGACTCATGACAAGGTTTACCAAATTTCTGGCAGGTTTTGTTTATAGTCCTTAACTAGGACTCATGACAAGGTTTACCAAATTTCTTGCAGGTTTTGTTTATAGTCCTTAACTAGGACTCATGACAGGGTTTACCAAATTTCTTGCAGGTTTTGTTTATAGTCCTTAACTGGGACTCATAACAGGGTTTACTAGATCTCTTGTAGGTTTTGTTTATAGCCCTTCATTGGGACTCATAACAAAGTATACTGAATTTCTTGCAGGGTTGTTTATAGTCCTTAATTGGGACTCATAACAGGGTTTACCTACATCACCCCATGCATACCATAACATCATACCATTGCATACATCCTAACCCATTTCAAGGATCTCAAGGGTCTGTGATGCAGGTCATGATGAATCAAACATCTAGCAAGGGGCAAAGAGGATTTATTTTCCTCTAGCCAAGGTTGTCAGGGGCTATGACCCACTGGAAATGGTGAGCCTTTGACCCTTGAAGAAGGGCTCTCTACAACAGAAAGTTCCTTCAATCAAGTTGCCAGTTTCCAACTCTAACAAGTTTCTCTGTTTACCCTGCGAGGTCCTTGAAAACATTGCATGCATATCATACATATCATTGCATTACAGGTACCCGTTCTTTGCAGGTCACTTACCCTTCTCGCTGTTTATTTCAGCCATGGCTTCCCAACAAGATAACCAGGACCCTTTTGCTCAAGAGACTCTGTTCGGGGAAATCCTCCTGAATCTATCCAAGGGGCAGGAGGAGCTAAGGATACTTCTCACGGAGACCTTCTTCAGGGGCAGTGCTGAGGATGAAAAGTTGGAACACCTACAAGCTGAGATGGATGCTATGAAAGCCCAGATGCTGGGGCAGAGGAATGTCATTCAAGGCTTAGCTCAAAGACAGGATGAGCTCGGGTTTCTCGTCAACCAACTGCTTCAGGGTAACCAATTGGGGCAAACATCTAAGGGTAAAAAGCCATTCATCATCCAATCATCCTCGAGACAAGAGGATAAGGGGAAAGCTCCTCGAATGGCTCCAGTGCCACAAATTCAGCATCAACCTCACCAGCTTCAGCCAGACAAGCCCAGAAGGCAATTCACCCCGCTCAACATATCGCGGTATCAAGCTTTGCAACGCCTATTGAGGTTGAATCTGATCACATTAAGGGCTCATCCCCGGAACCCCAACACAGCATCTCCTGCCTATGATCCCAATAAGAGGTGTGCCTACCACTCTGCTAGCCCAGGACATGATACTAATGAATGTTGGGATCTGAGGAACAAAATCCAGGACCTGATCGATGAAGGGGCATTGGAGTTCACACAAGATGGACAGGCTGAATTTTTCTACCATTCCTCCAAGGCTCATCAGTTGAAGTGACAAGCTCCGAGACTAGGAAACTTTTGTTCATTCGAATGTTCAAGTTGTGTTTTTCTTTTGACCGTTCAAACATTTATTCATGTTAAAACATTTTTATTCCATTAATGCATCGCTTATGTCTATTTTGAATCAATATATTCGCATTCACTATATGCAAATTGTTTTCATATTTTTTCTGATGTCAACTCTCGTTAATTCTAAGCCTCTTGAGGGAGGATGACGAAAACGATACCGCTATCTTTACAGTATGCTTTTGAACAGACCCCGCTGATGAGGTACAGGCATTTGTTTCAATTCCTAAACACTGGAGTTATAAGGAAGATAATCCCTCGTCAACCCCTCTGAGCCAAAGAAGTAGGAGTTTTTATTTTCGAAAATTGAAACCCTTAATCATAACCTGGGGCAGGGTAGTCTCTCAGTTGATCCAAGTGCATAACGAATGGCACCAAAGAGGTCCTTACAAAACGAAAGACAGTGATGGTTCCGAACAATCAATAAAGAAAGGCAGTCATTATCAAAAAATTCATAAATGAAAAGCCCAAAAAGTCAAAACCCATGAAGGAGACTTACAAAACTGGGGCATCCCGCTGACTGTAATTCCAAAAAAGGAAACAGTTCAGGCAAAAAAAGAAAGGGATAACAAAAATCAAACAAGAAAGAGGTCTTACAAACCCTCAACAAAAAGGAATGACTGCCTATTCAAAATAAGTTATCAACATCCGAATCATCACCGGAAAATCAGAGCAAAGACTCAAGCAAGGTCTAACATATGATCAACTGAGTTTAGGTTTGGAGAACATCACGAAGAGCGGGTGGGTACAAATAAAATTTGAGCCTTTATCTTTTGTTTCTTAAACCGTGAACCAGGCCACGTTATAACCCTCAAAAGTCCTAGCTGAATCATGGGTTAGTTCGAAAGCATACTGTGACGAAAGGTATCCTGACTCCTTAAGGCTTACGGTAAATACGGAGTTGACATCACGTTTTACAAACATTCACTTGTTTTATGAAAAAGAATGCATTTTCAAAATCTTCAAGACAGACATAAGCTTTGCATTTTAACATAACTTTGTTTGCATATGATTTTTTGTTTTAACAGCATAGAAATTCGCACGACGAAGGCCTAATGAACAGAAGTATCTCCAATCCAGGGGCAGACATGATCATGGTCCATTATCTGGGGCAATCCAATCAAGATTCGGAGAATCTCTCAAAGGCCAAATAGCCTGGGGCAAATCTCCGCCTGAGTCACTTGGGGCATTTCAACAACGAATCTTGTCTGATCAAACACCTTCTGGTGGCGTGGCAAAATACTCCCAACAGGGGCAACTCCCTACATTCTAAGAGCATGGACATAGTCTAAAAAATACTACGCATAATCAAAGACCCGCTAGGTTGACATGCCTAGGCAAAAATTAGGGCTTCCCGGTGAACCAAAAGGGTTCGGGCAAAATGAAGGGATGAAATGAAAAAAACCTGTACACCCGGCAAGTCGAAAACCTGAAAAGGCGGCTTGGGCAAAAATGGGTATCCCGGTGGACTGAAAACCCGAAAGGGCGGTCCAGGAAAAAGTTAGGGATTAAAGCGTACGACTATGTCCTGCCATCTGTCTACCAGAAGAAGGTTCGTCCATCAACAACTATCAGCACCCCACAAGGGCCTCCCCCATAGAAACAGGGGCAATAAAGAGTGGTCTAAGCAATCTGATTGTTCTATCCTCCAAGGTATCAGGGTAGGTTCCGTTGAAGAACTTAACCAATACAGTTCAATACTTCCCCAGGAGAGTCCAATCCAGCTCCCCCAGAAAAGGTGGAATCCATCTCCTCAAGCAGTAAGCTTATCCCCAGTAGATTCTGGAAGCTTACCCTCGCAGAACACGAACGCGTCGTCCGGTTTTATTCAAAGAGTTATTTCCTCAATAGGATATAACTGGGTTATCCTCAGCCAAAAGCCACGGAAAAAAAAAGCGTCGTCTACAAAGCCTTCTGATCCCCAGCAAATTATTATCAACACTCAGCAAGGCATCCCTCTTCCCACAGAGTATTGCTTCCCAGCATGGTCGCTAGAGTATCTTTTCTCTCCGCAGAATCTTCCATTTGCCAAGTTTTATTCCGCAACGGAGTCATCTTCTCCTACCGGTATTCTTGCAGTTATCATCCCCAGCGGAGCAAGATCTAAGTCTCCAACATCAGCCCAGGAGTGACCTCCCGGCACCCGTCAAGGATTTATTTTCCTAAGACGGAAACATATGTTCATAAACATCACATCTTCATACATTATAGCATGCATATGCATCATACTACACGAATCTCATTGATTTTGAAGACATACAGTTCATGCATCATGATTTTGCATACAATTATGTTTTGCCTTTTCAGGAAAAAGATCAATACAAAAATAACTACTATCAACTATCGCAATTCTTTCTAGATATAGCTTCAGATATGACCCAGATATGGTGACATTCTGATGCTGCTTCCAGAATTCCTCCTAGATATAGTTTCAGATGTAAACCAGATATGGTGACGTTCTGATGCTGCTTCCAGATATCCTTCTAGATATAGTTTCAGATATGATCCAGAGATGGTGACGTTCTGATACTGCTTCCAGATATCCTTCTAGATATAGTTTCAGATATGACCCAGATATGGTGACGTTCTGATACTGCTTCCAGATTTCCTTCTAGATATAGTTTCAGATATGACCCAGAGATGGTGACGTTCTGATACTGCTTCCAGAGTTCCTTCTAGATATAGCTTCAGATATGACCCAGATATGGTGACGTTCTGATGCTGCTTCCAGATATCCTTCTAGATATAGTTTCAGATATGATCCAGATATGGTGACGTTCTGATGCTGCTTCCAGAATTCCTTCTAGATATAGCTTCAGATATGACCCAGATATGGTGACGTTCTGATGCTGCTTCCAGATTTCCTCCTAGATATAGTTTCAGATATGACCCAGAGATGGTGACGTTCTGATGCTGCTTCCAGATATCCTTCTAGATATAGTTTCAGATATGACCCAGAGATGGTGACGTTCTGACGCTGCTTCCAGATTTCCTTCTAGATATAGTTTCAGATATGACCCAGATATGGCGACGTTCTGATGCTGCTTCCAGAGTTCCTTCTAGATATAGTTTCAGATATGACCCAGATATGGTGACGTTCTGATGCTGCTTCCAGATTTCCTTTCAGATATAGTTTCAGATATGACCCAGATATGGTGACGTTCTGATGCTGCTTCCAGAATTCCTTTTCCTATGGTTCCCTCTCCAACGGCGAGTGAGGTGGTAAGTCCTTTTTCAGATGTTTCCCTCTCCGACGGTGAGTGTGAGGTGATAGTCTCATATGGTTCCCTCTCCAACGGCGAGTGAGGTGGTAAGTCCTTTTTCAGATGTTTCCCTCTCCGACGGTGAGTGTGAGGTGATAGTCTCCTATGGTTCCCTCTCCGATAGTGAGTGAGGTGACAATCCCTTTTCCTATGATTCCCTCTCCGACAGCGAGTGAGGTGATTCCCTTTCAGATTATAATGGCCTATGGTTCTCGTTCCGATCCTGCGAAGATGGTATTTTCCACCAAGACTCTCTCAACGAGCGTTGTTGAAGTTAAAGTCGCCCAAGGTTCTCTTACCATTCAGGCTAAGGCAGTAACCATCCCTGGTTCATTCATCATCATGTGAAGACTCCAGACTCAGCTCCTGTAACCAATCAGGACATATCTATACCAAGCATCTAAAATCAGCTCCTGCAGCGTGTCAGGTACTCGTTTTTTTCCTTCTCTTGCAGGTATGCAGGTTCTCGCTAAGGAATCTCTTACGCGATCAACATCCAGATGGCATCTATAAGCCCATCATCCTACCCAGCAATCTTCAAATGGCATCTATAAGCCCATTCCATCATCACTGCTACTATGTGAGCGCAAATTTCTGGGCACTCTAGTGTCCAATCATCTTCTACCCTCGGATTACGAAAGGCACGTCAGCCAATCTGCATCCTCAGGTCCAAGAAGATTGAACAGGGGCAACTGTTGTACCCCAAAATTTGCCCTCCCATATTCTTCAGGAAATTGCCAAGCCAAGTGGCAAAATTCCCCAAGGGTTGCACAGTGCAAAGATCTCTTATACAGTCAAGATTAGGGTTTTGTGTTCTGATCAAGAAAGGAAGTTTTCAAAGGCCCAATCAAGTCTCATATGCTTACAAATATGGTCAAGCATCCTCATATCAAGTTTCAAGGCATTCAGCTCAAAATTGCACAGTCAAAACCCTAATTGCACTACAGTCAACTATAGGGGCAAAATGGTCATTTGACAGTCAAAAGTTCAAATTTTTGGTCAACATATCATTTTGAAGCCACAAACATCATTTGATCAATGCTTGATCATGATTCTCAAAATTTGGCTCAGAAAATCATCAAGATGCAAAAGTTTCTTTATTTGGACAGCTGAAAAAGTCAACTGAAATTGACCAGGGCATAACTTTCACATGGATTATCATAAAAATTCCATCCAAAGCTCATTTTGAAGAGAAAGACATTTCCTACAACTCATCTTCATATTTCAAGTCCAAGAAATGCTCTCACAAAAAGTTATCAATTTCAACATTATAGGTCATTTTCAAAAGTCAACAAAAAGGGACTTTAAGTCAAAGGACATAACTTGAGATTGGTAAATCAAAATGACATGGGACCAAAGGCATTGGTTAGAGGACTCAAATACCTTTCCAAAATGTCCAAGAACATGAGAAAAGCTTAAAAATTGAGCAAGTTATGCCTTGTGGAAGTTGGGAAATTTTTGGATATTTTGAAAAGTCAACTTTGATCCAAACGACCTAAAAATGCTAATGGGCCCATTTTTCTTCCATGATTCATCATTCCAAGCATATGCACGACCACTTAGCCCAAAGGGAAGTATTTTCTCATTTTTTATTTATTTATTTGAATTATTATTAATATTAATTCATTTAAATCATTTAAATATGTGGAAAATATATAACTTGACCTAAAAAATCATTTTATACATGTTTTAAGGTCAATATTTCGTGTAAAGGCAAACTAGGAAAGATTTGGTCTGATTTGAGCTAATTGATACAAAGAACACATGAAAAAGATTCAAAAAGATCCTTAGAAAATCAATTATCAAAAATCATTATGGCAAGAGATTTGATGGAGTTTTGTTGACCTAATAGCTTCACTACAAAGCCAGGAACACAAACCTAATCGTGCTGGACTGAAAGCTGCGCAAGAAAGGCCATTGGAAACTTGAAAAAATTCCTTGAAAACACAAAACTGAAATCATTGTTGGAGGACGATTCAAAGCCTAACTTTCATTCCAATAGCTTGCTCAAGGTCTATTGAGTGTATTCCAATCAGAATCATTGATCAAAACGCCAAGAACTGGTAAAACGAGCACCAACTGTGTCAAGAAATTTCCAGAATCGTGCATCATGATTTATGCATACTTTGCCATTTTTATTCATTGATTCATGTTTGTTATGAGTTTCTGATGCTAACCATACAGTTTGATTGCGTTTTTGTGTTATATATGCGATTTAGCCATTGATGCAGTTTAGGGTTTGCAGAGCTCCCAATTGGGGATTTTGAAACCAAGTAAAATTGGAGGACGAGTCCAACACCATTAGAACAAGCGCATCTGGACGAAGAGATCCCAACCCTCGCGCTCAATTTATGAGCGTTGAGGGGCTAATCGCTATTTTCTTAAAGCGTCCCTAAAGCAACGCGTCTAAAACCGTTGCTGAATGTTTATGTTACAGGGAACGTGAAGGAGACGAAGTCGTGGCCACAAGCGATTCGCTGATTTGAATTTCGCGCGTTTCTCTCCACTAACGCGTTGGTCTTTCTTTTATTATTTATGTGTTTGTATATTAATTGAATGCGTGTGTAGCTCAGCTGGCAAACGTTGAAGGCTTCAACATCCAAGACCTGGGTTCGAGTCCCAGGTCTGTGTAACTTTCAATATTATTTTTCCCCATTAATTCCCATGCAGGCGCAACATTGATGCACACCATGTTCCTTCATCATCTAGCCATCCACGTGTCCAACAAATTCAAATCAAAGACTGAGATTGGATGTACATCATAGGCTTGGTCAAAGGGTCAACACGCTGCCTGGGAAAGTCAATGGATCTGCATATTAAATGGGCCAGAATTTCACTAATTTAACCTCACAATTGGGGACTGAACCCCCCCTGGTTTGCAATTTTATTTTTTATTTCATTTTTAATTATTATTTTATTTTCTCTATTGTTTTGATTTAATTTATTTTCTACAAAAATATGAAACGCATAAAAAACTCAGAAAAAGATAAAAAAATATAATAATTATTTATTTTAATATTTTCTTGTAAACAAATGCATGTAAATAAATTAATTTAAAATAGGGTTTTAATGTTAATTCTTTTCATAATAAAAATACAAAAAAGTAGAATTAGGTTTAATTGATAATTTTTATTCCTTTTAATTTTTTCCTTTTTATCATAATATTATTTATTTATTTATTTTCATAATTAAATTGTATATAAAAATTAGGGTTTCATTTAGTTAAAAATTTCAACATTTTCTTAATAACTAAACAAAAATAATAATTAGAATTAGGGTTTGACATTTTATTTTAATTTTAATCAATTCCTTTTTTTTATTAAATCTTAAAAAACATAAAAATACCAAAACATTCTCTTTTAATCTTTAATTTTAATTCCTCATCAATTTAATTTTTTACAAAAGGGTCCAACGCCCGCGTTCGTAATTTATTTAATTCGCGTATTTATTTTATTTTCGCCCAAATAATTATGTACCTCTCCCAAAGCCATGTAACTTAAACTCTTCGCACTTCTTAAATTCTTTATTTGCTTTATTTATTTTTCTGTCAAATCGGGTCCGGTTTAATTTTGGCGATGTGGACCCGCGCCATTTGTAATAGTTTAGAATTTACTTTTCCGCAAATATTTTTAACTGTTAACCAAGCATGAAAGAATGTATGGCCTTAAATAAAATCAAGCGTAGATCACAATGAACATGACAAGACAAATATCAATGAAAACGGCACACGAATCGCACACACCACCCCTAGGGTACGCCTCACTGTTGCCTTGCCTCGAAAGGTGATCGTCGAGTAGAGGATGTCTTAGTAAGTCCTCATGATCCGGGAACCTGGCATGAGGGTAGCTTCTAAGGTGTCTTCCCATTGCTCTGGTGATCACCATGTCCCTACAAACTCGAATTGACCCGAACACCTCCAACAGTGGTGCTACATACCTCTCAATGGTGGGATGGCACTACTTTAAAGGACATCTACACAGACGAATTCCTTAGGGTAGGTAGACGACTCTAGATACTTGCTCTAAATTTCAAACAAATTCAAAAATACTTTTCACACCAACACATTTTCAAAAAGCTTTCGAAAGCAATTTTTCAAACACTCTTGAGGACCGATACAAGAGTCGAACTGGAATTTTCAAAGAAACTTTTTTTAAAACCCACATTTGAAAAGCAAACAAACCACTTTTGAAAACACAAATGAGCAAGTATCTAAGAGCCCATGGATAACCATGGATAGAAAGGGTGCTAACACCTTCCCTTTCTATAATCTACCTCCCGAACCGAGAGCAATCTCTTTAAGGAATTTTTCTGTGCTTTTGTCCTTTCCATTTGGAGAAAATAAAAGACGGTGGCGACTCTTGCTTCCGCGACATTTCGCGAACCAGCGTTAAACAGTCAGTTCCAGATCCACCGATCACACATGGGTTTCCTTCAATCAAAGCTACCAATTCTGATGCTAACAATTTTCTTGTTTACCCTGCGAGGTCCTTGAAAACATTGCATATACATACATACACATCATTGCATAACATGTATCTTTGTTGCAGGTCACTCACCTTTCCCGCTGTTTATTTCAGCAATGGCTTCCCAACAAGACAACCAGGACTTTCTTGCTCAAGGGACCAGGTTCGGGAAAACCCTCCTGAATCTATCCAAGGGGCAGGAAGAGCTAAGGACACTTCTCATGGGGACCTTTGTCAGGAACAGTGCTGAGGATGAAAGGTTGAAACACCTACAAGCTGAGATGGATGCAATGAAAGCCCAAATGCTGGGGCAGAGGAATGCCATTCAAGGTCTAGCTCAAAGACAAGATGAGCTCCGGTTTCTCGTCAACCAACAGCTTCAGGGTAACCAACTGGGGCAAATATCTAAGGGTAAAAAGCCAGTCATCGTTCGACCATCTTTGAGACAAAGAGGCAAGGAGAAAGCTCCTCATATGGCTTTAGTATCATCAACTCAGTATCGACCTCACCAGCTTCAACCAGACAAGCCCCAAAGGCAATTCACCGAGCTCAACGTATCACTGCCTCAAGCCTTACAACAACTACTGAGGTTGAAATTGGTAACTCGAAAGGATCCTCCTAAGAATCCCAACAAGACACCTTCAAGGTATAACCCCAATGCTCACTGCGCTTATCATTCTGACAGCCCGGGGCATGCTACAGAGGATTGTTGGAATTTGAAGAATAAAATCCAGGATCTGATTGAGGAAGGAGCTGTGGAATTCACCCAAGATGGCCAGGCTGAGTGCTTCTACCATCCCTACAGGAGACACCATTTGAAGTGACAAAGCCCTGAGATTAATACTTTTGTTCATTCGAATGTTCAAGTTGCAATTTTCTTTTGTTCAAACATTTACTCATTGTTAAAACATTGTTACTTCATTAATGCATCGCTTATGTCTATTTTGAACCAATATATTCGTATTCACTATACGCAAATTATTTTCATATTTTTTCTGATGATCAACTCTCAATCAATAATTCTAAGCCTCTTGAGGGAGGATGACGAAAACGATACCACGATCATTATAGTATGCTTTTGAACAGACCCCGCTGATGAGGTACAGGCATTGTTTCAATCCCTAAACACTGGAGTTATAAGGATGATAATCCCTCGTCAACCCCCCTGAGCCAAAGAAGTAGGAGTTTTTATTTTCGAAAATCAGAACCCTTAGTCATAACCTGGGGCAGGGTAGTCTCTCAGTTGATCCAAGTGCATAACGAATGGCACCAAAGAGGTCCTTACAAAACAAAAGACAGTGATGGTTCTGAACAATCATACAGATAGGCAGTCATCATATCTCAAAAAATGAAAAGCCCATTAAGTCAAAACCTATAAAGAAGACTTACAAAACTGGGGCATCCCGCTGACTGCAATTCCAAAAAGGGAAAACGGTTCAGGCAAAAAAAGAAAGGGATAACAAAAATCAAGAAAGAGGTCTTACAAACCCTCAGCAAAAAAGGAGATGACTGCCTACTCAAATAAACGTTCAATATCCGAACCCTCACCGGAAAATCAGAGTAAAGACTCAAACAAGGTCTAACGTATGATCAACTGAGTTTAGGTTTGGAGAACATCACGAAGAGCGGGTGGGTACAAATAATTTGAGCCTTTATCCTTTGTTTCTTAAACCGTGAACCAGGCCACGTTATAACCCTTAAAAGTCCTAGCTGAAGCATGGGTTAGTTCGAAAGCATACTGTTACGAAAGGTATCCTGACTCCTTAAGGCCTACGGTAAATACGGAGTTGACATCACGTTTTACAAACATTAATTTGTTTTATGAAAAAAGAATGCATTTTCAAAATCTTCCAGACAGACATAGGCTTTGCATTTTTAACATAACTTTGTTTGCATATGACTTTTTGTTTGAACAGTATAGAAGTTCGCACGACGAAGGCCTAATGAACAGAAGTATCTCCAATCAAGGGGCATGGCATGATTATTGTCCATCATCTGGGGCAGTTAAGTCAAGATTCGGAGAATCTCTCAAAAGGCCAAATAGTCTGGGGCAAATCTCCGCCTAAGTCACTTGGGGCATCCCAATCATAAATCTTGCCTGATCAAACATCTTCTGGTGGCATGACAAAACACTTCTAACAGGGGCACCTCCCTGCATTCTAAGAGCGTGGACATAGTCGAAAAATACTACGCAAAATCAAAGACCCGCTAGGTTGACATACCTAGGCAAAAATAAGGGCCTCCCGGCGAACCAAAAGGGTTCGGGCAAAATGAAGGGATGAAATGAAAAAATCCGTACACCCGACAAGTCAAAAACTTGAAAAGGCGGCTTGGGCAAAAATGGGTATCCCGGTGGACTGAAAACCCGAAAGGGCGATCCAGGCAAAAGTTAGGGATCAAAGCGTACGACTATGTCCTGTCACCTCGTCACCTGCCTACCAGAAGAAGGTCTGTCCATCAACAAGATATCAGCACCTCTCAGGTCTTCCTCTCCCACCTCAGAAACAGGGGCAATAAGGAGTTGTCTAAGAGCAATCTAATTGTTCTGTCCTCCAAGGTATCAAAACGAGTTCGGCTGAAGAACATAACCAGCACCTCAGTTCCCCAGAGAGTAAGTCCGCCGTCAGTGCATTCTTCTCCAAGCAGAGTTATCCAATCTCAAAGAAGTTGAGTATCCTCCAGCAGATCTCAACATTCCCCAGCAGCATATACACTCATCCCCGGCAGTCTTGGTCTAAAGATTGTTCCCCGACGGTATATCAACATTCAAAGGAATCACTTCCCCAACATATCAAAACTCCCCCAGAAGAGTCCAGCCCAGATTCCCCAGGAAAGTTGGAAGTCATCTCCCTAAGCAATAAGCATATCCCCAGTAGAGGCTGGAAGCTTATCCCCTTGCAGAGCACGAACGCGTCGTCTGACTTGATTTAAAGAGTTATTTCCTTAACAAGATATAACTGGGTTATCCTCAGCCAAGAGCCACGGAAAGGTCGTCGTCAACACAGTTCCTTCTTATCCCCAACGAAGTCTATCAACGCTTCCAATACAACAAGGGTATCCCCAGCAAATTATTATCCACATTCAGCAAAGCATCCCTTTTCCCACAGAGTATTGCTTCCCAGCATGGTTGTTAGAATATCTTTTCTCCCCGCAGAATCTTCCATTTGCCAAATTTATTCCGCAACGGAGTCATCCTCTCCTACCGGTATTCTTGCAGTTATCATCCCCAGCGGGAGCGAAATCTATTCTCCAACAGCAGCCCAGGAGTGACTTCCCGGCACCCGTCAAGGATTTACTTTCCTAGACAAAAACATACATTCATAAAACATCACATACATCATTATAGCATGCATAGACGCATCATATCATACAAATCTCATTTATGTTGAGAACATCATTGCTTAATCCATATCCTGCATTGCATATGACTGACTTTTACCTTTCAGGAAAAATGCAGTTAAATTCTTAATCATATTTCAAGACCTAGACCGGTTCAGTTAATCAACTCAAAAGATTCCTTATCCAGTCCAAGGCCTTCTCTAGTCCAGCTAAATCGACTCCCAACAGATTTTTCTGATGAATACTCAGCAGAAGTTATTCCAGATTATAATTTCCTATGGTTCCCTCTCCGACGGTGAGTGAGGTGGTAATTCCTTTTCAGATGTTTCCCTCTCCGACAGTGAGTGTGAGGTGATAGTCTCCTATGGTCCCCTCTCCGACGGTGAGTGAGGTGGTAATTCCTTTTCAGATGTTTCCCTCTTCGACGGTGAGTGTGAGGTGATAGTCTCCTATGGTCCCCTCTCCGACGGTGAGTGAGGTGGTAATTCCTTTTCAGATGTTTCCCTCTCCGACGGTGAGTGTGAGGTGATAGTCTCCTATGGTTCCCTCTCCGACGGTGAGTGAGGTGGTAAGTCCTTTTCAGATGTTTCCTTCTCCGACGGTGAGTGTGAGGTGATAGTCTCTTATGGTTCCCTCTCCGACGGTGAGTGAGGTGGTAAGTCCTTTTCAGATGTTTCCCTCTCCGACGGTGAGTGTGAGGTGATAGTCTCTTATGGTTCCCTCTCCGACGGTGAGTGAGGTGGTAAGTCCTTTTCAGATGTTTCCCTCTCCGACGGTGAGTGTGAGGTGATAGTCTCCTATGGTTCCCTCTCCGACGGTGAGTGAGGTGGTAAGTCCTTTTCAGATGTTTCCCTCTCCGACGGTGAGTGTGAGGTGATAGTCTCTTATGGTCCCCTCTCCGACGGTGAGTGAGGTGGTAATTCCTTTTCAGATGTTTCCCTCTCCGACGGTGAGTGAGGTGATAGTCTCCTATGGTCCCCTCTCCGACGGTGAGTGAGGTGGTAATTCCTTTTCAGATGTTTCCCTCTCCGACGATGAGTGAGGTGATAGTCTCCTATGGTCCCCTCTCCGACGGTGAGTGAGGTGGTAAGTCCTTTTCAGATGTTTCCCTCTCCGACGGTGAGTGTGAGGTGATAGTCTCTTATGGTCCCCTCTCCGACAGTGAGTGAGGTGGTAATTCCTTTTCAGATGTTTCCCTCTCCGACGGTGAGTGAGGTGATAGTCTCCTATGGTCCCCTCTCCGACGGTGAGTGAGGTGGTAATTCCTTTTCAGATGTTTCCCTCTCCGACGGTGAGTGAGGTGATAGTCTCCTATGGTCCCCTCTCCGACGGTGAGTGAGGTGGTAATTCCTTTTCAGATGTTTCCCTCTCCGACGGTGAGTGAGGTGATAGTCTCCTATGGTCCCCTCTCCGACGGTGAGTGAGGTGGTAATTCCTTTTCAGATGTTTCCCTCTCCGACGGTGAGTGAGGTGATAGTCTCCTATGGTCCCCTCTCCGACAGTGAGTGAGGTGGTAAGTCCTTTTCAGATGTTTCCCTCTCCGACAGTGAGTGAGGTGATAGTCTCCTATGGTTCCCTCTCCGACAGGTGAGTGAGGCGATAATTCCTTTTCAGATAGTTCCCTCTCCGACGGTGAGTGAGGCGATAATTCCTTTCAGATTGTAATTTCCTAGGGTTCCCTCTCCGACGATGAGTGAGGTGACAATTCCCTTTCAAATTATAATTGCCTATGGTTCTATTCCCGATACTGCAAAGATGGTAATTCCCGCTAAGATTTTTCTCAAACGAGCGTTGTTGAAGTTAAAATCACCCAAGGTTCTCTTACCATTCATGCTAAGGCAGTAACCATCCCTGGTTCATTCATCATCTTGTGAAGCTCCAGACTCAGCTCCTGTAACCAGTCAGGACATATCTATGCCAAGCATCTGAAATCAACTCCTGCAACGTGTCAGGTACTCATTTTTCTTTTACAGATATGCAGGTTCTCGCTAAGGAATCTCTTATGCGATCAACATCCAGATGGCATCTATAAGCCCATCATCCTATCAAGCAATCCCTAAATGGCATCTATAAGCCCATTCCCATTATCACTGCTACTATGTGAGCGCAAATTTCTGGGCACTCTAGTGTCCAATCATCTTCTACCCTCGGATTACGAAAGGCACGTCAGCCAATCTGCATCCTCAGGTCTAAGAAGATTGAACAGGGGCAACTGTTGTACCCCAAAATTTGCCCTCCCATATTCTCCAAGAAATTGCCAAGTCAAGCTGCAAAATTCCCCAAGGGTTGCACAGTGCAAAGGTCTCCCATACAGTCAAAACTAGGGTTTGTGTTCTGATCAAGAAAATGAAGTTTTCAAAGGCCCAATCAAGTCTCACATGCCTACAAATATGGTCGAGTATCCTCATATCAAGTTTCAAGACATTCAGCACAAAATTGCACAGTCAAAAACCCTAATTGCACTACAGTCAACTGTAGGGGCAAAATGGTCATTTGACAGTCAAAAGTTCAAATTTTTGGTCAACATATCATTTTGAAGCCACAAACATCATTTGATCAATGCTTGATCATGATTCTCAAAATTTGGCTCAGAAATCACCAAGATGCAAAAGTTTCCTTATTTGGACAGCTGAAAAAGTCAACTGAAATTGACCAGGGCATAACTTTCACATGGATTATCAGAAAAATCCCATCCAAAGCTCATTTTGAATAGAAATACATTTCCTACAACTCATCTTCATACTTCAAGTCCAAGAAATGCTCTCACAAAAAGTTATCAATTTCAACATTATAGGTCATTTTCAAAAGTCAACAAAAAGGGACTTTAAGTCAAAGGCCATAACTTGAGACTGGTAAATCAAAAGGACATGGGACCAAAGGCATTGGTTAGAGGACTCAAACACCTTTCCAAAATGTCCAAGAACATGAGAAAAGCTTAAAAATTGAGCAAGTTGTGCCTTGTGGAAGTTGGGAAATTTTTGGGTATTTTGAAAAGTCAACATTACTTCAAATGACCTAAAATTGCTAATGGGCCCATTTTTCTTCCATGATTCATCATCCATGACATGTGCACGACCACTTGGCCCAAAGGGAAGTATTTTCTCATTTTTTATTTATTTATTTGAATTTTTATTTATATTAATTCATTTAAATCAATTAAATATGTGAAAAATACTTAAACTAACCTAACAAATCTTTTTGCACATGTTTTAGACTCAATATTTCGTGCCTAGCTAAATAAGGGAAGATTTGGTTTGATTGGATCCTAATTGACACAAAATTGCATGGAAAAAGATATGAAAAAATCTTAAAGAATCAAATTTTCAAAAGCCATGAATGCATTGGATTTGTGCTATTTTTCTTGACCTAATATGCTCACTACATATGCCTGAATACAACCCTAATTAGAATAGACGCTAAGCTGCACAAGAAAGCCATTGACAAACTTGAAAAAATTGTCAAAAAAGTCAATTCTGAAATCATCTTTCCAGGGCGATCCAAAGCATAATTCTTGTTCCAATAGCTTCCTTGGAGATTACTGAACCTATTCCAATCAAAGACAGCCATCAAAACCTCAGGAATTGGTTTACTGGACTGGGAATACCTCATGAAAAATCCATGATCGTATTTTAACTTCTAGGCATTCTCATGGCATTCTAATGATTGATTTACATTCCTTGTGAAGTTCTGAAGCTAACCAATATATTCAATTGCTTTTTTCTGTGCTATACGCGATTTTGCCATGTTTATTTTCTAGGGTTTGCAGGATGTGAATTTGGGGATTTTGAAACGAGGAAAAATTGAGACTCAAGACTACCACCATTCAACTCAGCGCTTCTGGACGAAGAAGATACAACCCTCGCGCTCAATTTATGAGCGTTAGAGGGCTAATCGTTATTTTCCCATAAGCTGCCTAATAGAATGCATATAAAACCGTTGCGTATAATATTCATGTTTCAGGAAAACAAAACTGTGCGAAGAAGATGACCTCGTGGCATATGGTGATAGGGCCGTTTGAATTTCGCGCGCAGTGTCCACTAACTCCTTTGCTTTCTTTTACATTATTTGTTTGTTATTAATATGTCAAACGCGTAAACTGGCACGGTTGGTGGGCATAAGGATTGGCAAGGTATGTGACCTGGGTTCGAGCCCCAGGTCTACGTTATGTCAATATTATTTTGCAATACATGTTCATATGCAATTTCCAGGTTGGAGCATACCATACACCTCTTAATCCAGCCATCCACGTGCTCCTGGAGATCAGATTAAAGGCTGAAAATTGATGAACGCTATAGGCTTGAGTCAACATGCCAGCATGTGAATAAAAAAGTCCAACAAGGCCAAGATCAAATGGGCTTGAATTGCTAAACTACACCTCCTATCTGGGGACTGATACCCCCTTGGTTTGCAACTTCTCTTAATTTTCTCTATTTTTTATTCTTGTTATAATTTTTTATTTTTCTTTTAATTACTGTTTGTTTAATTAATTATATTTTTATAAAATCATAAAACACATAAAAAAATCAGAAAAGATAAAAAATACAATAAATATTTTTGTTTTAATATTTTCATGAATAAATTGGCATGTAATTAATTAGTTTAAATTAGGGTTTTAATATTAATTCTTTTCATAATAAAATCTAAAAAATGTAGAAATAGGTTTAATAATTGTTTTATTCCTTTTAATTTTTCTTTTTCACAATAATATTATTTATTTTATTTATTTTCATAATTAAAATTACATATAAAAATTAGGTTTAATTTAGGTTTAATTCTAATGTTTTCTTAATAAATTAAAATAAAATAGAATTAGGGTCAGTAGTTGATTTTAATTAATTCTTTCTTTTTTCTATTTAATTCTAAAATATTAAAAATACCAAAAAAAACATCTTTCTTTTTAATTAATTAATTCATGTAATTTTAATTTTAATTCGTCATTGATTTTAATTTTTGCAAAAGGGTCCAACGCCCGTGTTCTTAATTTTTATTCTAATTCGCATATTTATTTTATTTTGCTTAAATAATTATGTACCTCTCCCGAAGCCATGTAATTACTTCTCGCACTTTCCAATTCTTTATTTACTTTGCTTTATTTATTTTCCGTCAAATCGGGTCCTGGTTAATTTTGGCGATGTGGACCCGCGCCATTTGTAATAACTTTAGATTTACCTTTCCTCGTAACTTTTTAACTGTTAATCAAAAGCATGAAAGACTGTATGGACAAAATAAAATCAAGCGTAGAACACCAATAGACATAACAAGATAAATGCAAATGAAAACGACACACAAATCGCACACACCACCCCCTAGGGTACGCCTCACTGTTGCCTTGCCTCGAAAGGTGATCGTCAAGTAGAGGATGTCTTAGTAAGTCCTCATGATCCGGGAACCTGGCATGAGGGTAGCTTCTAAGGTGTCTTCCCATTGCTATGGTGATCACCATGTCCCGAACCCTCGAATTGACCCGAACACCTCCAACGGTGGTGCTACCTACCTCTCAATGGTGGGATGGCACTACTTTAAAGGACATTTACACAGACGAATTCCTTAGGGTAGGTAGGTTCTCGTAGATACTTGCTCTAATTTCAAAACAAAATTCAAAAATACTTTTCACACCGACACCTTTTCAAAAAAGCTTTCGAAAGCAATTTTTCAAACACTCTTGAGGACCGATACAAGAGTCGAACTGGAATTTTCAAAGAAACTTTTTAAAACCCACAGTTGAAAAGCAAACAAACCATTTTTGAAAACACAAGTGAGCAAGTATCTAAGAGCCCATGGATAACCATGGATAGAAAGGGTGCTAACACCTTCCCTTTCTATAACCTACCTCCCGAACCGAGAGCAATCTCTATAAGGAATTTTTCTGTGCTTTTGTCCTTTCCATTTGGAGAAAATAAAAGACGGTGGCGACTCTTGCTTACCGCGACATACGCGATCCAGCGTTAAACAGTCAGTTCCAGATCCATCGATCACACTCAGCTTTGATTTTCTCAAACATCTCCGGGCGCATTCGGCGAACTTTCTGTTTCACTGGAGGACAATCTTCCTTAGTTGGCAAGAGGTGAACCACAATATCGGTATCCAACCCAGGAATATCTTCATAAGACCAGGAAAAGATCTCAACATAGTCATGCAGCATCTGTATCAACCGTTGCTTGACTCTAGGCTCCAAATTTGCACCGATCTTGACCTCTTTCTGGTCCACCTATGTACCTAGATTTACTGTTTCCACTGGCTCTTCATGGGGCTGTATAGCCCTCTCTTCCTGTAGTAACAGCCTAGAAAGTTCACCAGGCACTTCGCAATAATCCTCACCTTCGTCCTCGGCTTGGTTGATCGGACTTTCAAAGTCATACTTGGCAGTAGCAGAGTCGTTATCAGTGGGATCCAGAGTGGAGGTAGACCTGTATTATGATATGTGAGTGTGTGTAAGACAATAGCTGTTTTAATAAAGTGCAAAAATAGAAAAACAAGGAGCGCAAAATTTGTAATGCAAGAGAACGTCCAATGCTTTATTGATGATATATGGAAATGACAAATATTAAGCCCTCACAAAAAAAAGCCACGGTGTCTCGGGCAAGGCACCGGGCTGTAAAGTTTCAAATTGTCCGTTACAAATCTCAAAACAAAAGTGTTATTACTGTGTAATAAAAGAAATGGGAACGAAGTCCTTTGCCGTCCAATTGCTTAATCCGCCATCGGTAGTCTGGTAAATCCAGCTGTCAAACTCAGACTCTTCATCATCATCTTCAATCGCATTCACTTCCAGATTACTGATACGCAAGGGAGGTCTTCCAATCCGCGCACGCCGAACTTCCCTTTGAGCTTCTGCAGTAAAACCCAAACCAAACTTATCAGTCTTGTGGGAAAAGTCAGGGAGTTGACCCCAATTCGCACACCCATCTTTTTCAATAACAACCCGGGTATCCTTGAGGGAATCCATCTTCATCGGAGGATCTTCAGCAACAGTTTCAGTCGATGCCAGAGTCTGGGGGACTTCTTCAAAGTTTTGACACGGGGTTTCAATGAACTCCCCATCCATCTACACATACCGAAAAGAGTTAAGGTGGCTCACCATATATTCCTCTTCTCCGCGTACCGTAACAATTTTCCCCTTCACTGGATACTTTAACATCTTATGGAGCGTAGAAGTTACTGCCCCAGCCTTATAAATCCACGGGCGACCCAACAAACAAGAATAGGATGGTCGGATGTCCATCACATAGAATGTAGACGCAAAAGTCTGGGAACCAACTTTAATAGGGACATCTACCTCCCCGTGTACCATCCTTTTGGACCCGTCAAAGGCCCTAACCACAATATTACTTGGCTTCAGAACCAACCCTTCACAGTCCAACCGGTCTAACACTTTTTTGGGTAATACATTTAACGAGGACCCAGTATCCACCAGCACGTGGGCCAGAGTAGTGCCCCTACACTCGATTGAAACGTGCAGAGCGTCATTGTGATTCTTTCCTTTGGTAGTCAAATCTGCATCGGAGAAACCTAACCCGTTATCAACGGCCAAACTAGCCATACAATCTTTGAATTTATCAGCAGATGTTTCCTGCGGCACATGCGCAGTTTTCAGGAAAGCAATTAAAGCCTTAGCATGGGCTTCTGAGCACAACAATAAAGATAACATGGAGATCTTCGACGGGGTTTTCCCCAGCTGTTCGACTACATTGTAGTCGCTCTTTTTGATGATCTTTAAAATTTACTCTATCTCCTGCCTAGAGGTTTCAACAATAATCTTCTTCGGTGCCTCCGTCCGGGCAGGCTCACCGGCGATCCCTTTGCCCTGAGTGTCAAACCAATCGGCGACAGGGGTGATAATTGGAGTGAGAATTGGAACAGCAGTAGATGTACTGGCAGGTGAAATAGAAACAAGCTTCTGAACAGTTAGTGGGGGATCTCAAGAGAGAAAAGTCTTCCGCTGCAAGTGACCTTGCTAGACCCAACAATATTGCTGACATCAGTATCAGCCTCTTCAACCTTCAAGTCTTGTTTGATCCCATGATAATATACATTGGCCCCATAGTGCCACGGGATAGCCTTATCCGAAGTGTACAGGATATGACCAAGGATAGTTATGATCAATGGAGCAACTCTTGTAATGGGTGTAATCCTAACAGGCTTTCTCGAGGAAGCCTTGGAAGAATTGGCGGAAATGGTTATTATGGAAACATCTTCAACAGGAATCAAAGGAACCAAAGTTTTCTCGAACGATATATCTTTGTTGTCCATCAGGTGTTGAACACCTGATTTCAACAAATGACAACCAGCAGGTAGGATGGAACATAAGTGGCAACCTTCGCCACAACCTGAAAATAAACCGGATGACAATAGGTTCTTCTTAACAGTCAACAACAGAGTAGAAATGTCTTCTACGGAGGTCACAACGAATCATCATCCACAACATTTACTCCATGCTTGGGCATAGGAGCAGTCATGACATTAGGCTTTTCTGGCGCTTCAAACTCAATCTCCTTAGCATCAATCAGATCTTGTACCTTATTCTTCAAAGCCCAACAGTTGTTTGTATCATGCCCTGGGCTATCAGAGTGATAAGCACAACGGGTGTTTGGATTATACAACGGTGATGTAGTACTGGGATTCTTTAGAGCCTCCTTCAGAGTCACCAAGTTGGTTTTCAACAGTTGCGGCAGAATTTGAGATAGAGTCATACTGAGCCGAGTATACTGCCTTTGCAGTCTTTCTACTCTTTGTTGATTGTTGTGTTGTGGGGCAACAACAGGTCTTGATATTACTACCGCATTAACTGCTTGGCGACGCTCAGGTCGGTTTTGGCTCCTCGAGCTGTAAACTGCACTAGATTCCTTCTTGAAAGGCTTCTTCTCTGTACTTGACGAAACACCTTTCTGTATCTTGCCACTTTTAATACCAGCTTCAACTCTCTCCCCAGTCATTATTAATTCAGTGAACCTAGACGATGAACTACCGATCAAATGATTGATATATGGACTAGACAAAGTCCAAAGAAACATATCCACCAACTCCCTATCAGCCAGATGGGGTTGTACTCATCCAGTAAGATCTCTCCACTTCTGAGCATAGTCCTTAAAACCTTCGCTCGCACCCATAGACATACCCTAAAGTTGGGTATGCGTGGGAGCAAGGTCGGCATTATACTGGTATTGCTTGTAAAGAGCAGCAGCAAGGTCCTCCCAGTTGCGGACATTAGCTCCTTCCAGTTGATAGAACCATTCAAGTTGAGTCCCTGACAGACTATCTTGAAATAAATGAACTCAAAGGTTCCTATCAACAGTATATGTTTGAATCTTTTTGACATACGAGCGGAGGTGTAACTTTGGGAAGGAGACCCCATCGTACTTAGCAAAGACAGGAGCTTTAAACTTGTGTGGGATCACCACCCCATATGCCAAACCCAAATATCCAAAGTCCAACCCAGGTATCTTCTGGATCTCCATTGCGCTCAACCGGTCTTCGAGTTGCTTATACCTATCCTCGGCAGGAGGATACTGGTCTTCGTCAAAGTCAGTGTCATTGTCAGAAACCACAGGGCTATGACCCTTCCTTTCTTCTTGATTCTTTCCTCCTCAAGATGAATGGGACGGATCAACTTCTTCTTGCAAACTGTTCCTAAATCTGTGACCCATATTCAGCAGGACCGCCTTCTTCTTCTTCTTGTCCTTCAAGATAAGAGCCTTCAAATCTTGCTGCCCTTTGGCTAGGTTCAAGAACATCTCCCGGAACTGAGCATTCTGAGCTTGCAGAGCCTTGATAGCTTGATCAGTTGGTGTTTCATAAGACATATTGTGCTAAAATAAATAGCGAAGAAGATAAGAAACCTGTAAGGGTACCTGTGATGAAGTGCATGGGAATGGAATGCACATGAAATGATTTCAAAGACTCAGGGAGATTCAAATTTGTAAACCAAAATAAAACACACTTTATTAGATTAAAACTTGTAACAATGTTTAACAAATGCCTTTAACGCATTACAAAAGAAATATTGAAAAGAAAATCTAAACTAGAAATAGTAAAAGACATCAGAAATCCCAAGGTCGTTTTCCTTTCGTGCTGACATAATCGTTGATTGTCCTCTCGTTCTCAAGCTGCCTTGTAAGCTTCAGGATCTTCCTCTCCTGCTCATGATATTTCTCTCTGTAAGTATCCCTTTCTTCCCTTAACTGGATCCAAGATCTCTTCAATGCCCCAATATCAGTAGGCATGTATGGATGGATGACCATATAAGGAACACCTTCTTCATCAGTATTCTCTACAATCACCGGCAACACAGCTTCATATGGCATCCCCAGCTTTTTAGCACGGGCTCGAACCCACTGGAGGTACGGTTGCATCAGGAGAGAAATCTTCATTCCTAGCTCATGTGGATCGGACCTGTTAACCCTGTCCCAAGCTCGTATAAACCTGCGGCGATGTCCCTCAACATCCCCCTTGAAGTCAAAGACAATGCCTGTAAGCAGCAGCTCATGAGGACCATCCCTTCGAGCTCGTCCAAACTGTCGTAAAGCCAAACAAGGATTATAGGTTATTCCTCCTCTAATTCCAAGCAATGGAACATTAGGGTATTCCCCGCATCGATCAATGACAACTACCCTTTCCATATCCATAGTACTCCAAAGGATGTCCGTATGAGCAAGAGACATGATCCTGTAAGCCGAACCCATACCTTCCTCATTCTTCAATACAAATTTGGGGAGGTGAGAAATAAACCACCTCGCCAGCAGTGGTGTACAACACATGAGAGTTCCCCTTCTCCGCACAATACGTGTATAAAGAGCATGCAAAATATCACCTAAGAGAGTGGGCACTGGGTTACGAGACATGAAAATCTTGACCGCATTCACATCTACAAAAGAATCTGGATTTGAGAACAAAACCAAGCCATAGATGAGGAGAGCCAGGATGTCTTCAAATGCTCGAAATTCCAAACTATCCCAGAACTGTTGAGCTTGATCAATCAAAAACTTAGCCAAGAAACCTTTAACCCCACTCTGAATCTCCCAGTTAGACACTACATCAACCATTTTCAGATGTAAGGCTGAAGCAATATCCTCTAGCCTAGGATCTATCTCCAAACCTATAAAGGGTGCCTTCTCTAGAATAGATATTCCAAGTAAATATGAAAACTCCTCAAAAGTAGGGACTAACTAATAGTCCGGGAAGGTGAAACAGTGATGCAACGGGTCAAAGAACTGGGATAGGACACTCATCATTTTCTCATCCAACTTTGAAGTGACCAGGCTAAGGAGATGACCATGTCTTCTAACAAAGGAAGAAGTATCAGGAACCTTTGAAACCAACTCTCTGAGATGAGCAGGGATTTGCACGAAGTTGACTCGAATGGTATTTCTGCGCATATAGGCCATGATCTGCAAAACAGAACAAAGATGAATCCCCTTGGTCTTTGAAATGGTTAGTCTAATGAAATATGCATGATATGTCATGATGCATGATGTCATGATAAAAAACACCACAAGTATCACAAATAACAAACATGGTAAGGGCAAACAAGTCACACAAGAGCCCTTAAATTTCAGGCTGGCATGAAGTTTAGGTACTACCCTCTTGCAGTTTAGTTGGTTTAACCTATCCTAGTAATAGTAACCGGGTTCTAGAGGTTCTCAATATCACTGACCATCCTCCATCGGTCATAATTCCAGACACGCAATCTTTTCTCGCAGTCGAAACCATCTCAAGAGTATGGTTTCAATGAATGTAGCATACTTCTACTTTCTATGGCCAAGTTGGTCAATTATAGGTTCTAAGGTCAGTTGATGCTTAATGACCCATATAGCAGCCCCATACTCTCCTTGTTGCTCCACAAGGGATATCGGTACTATGATCGGTGGAAATAGAACTGACTGTTTTGAAATGATGGATCGCGTATGTTGCGGGAAGCAAGAGTCGCCACCATCTTTTATTTTCTCCAACATGGAAAGGACAAAAGCACAGCAAAATTCCTTTTCGAGATGTTTCTCGGTTCGGGAGGTAGATTATAGAAAGGGAAGGTGTTAGCACCCTTTCTATCCGTGGTTATCCACGGGCTCTTAGATACTTGCTCATTGGTGTTTTCAAAAAGGTTTGCTTTTCTTGTGTTTGTGGGTTTGAAAAAGTTTCTTTGAAAGTTTCAGATCGACTCTTGTATCAGTCCTCAAGAGTGTTTGAAACATTGTTTTGAAAGCTTTTTGAAAAGTGTCAATGTGAAAAAAGTTTTTGATTTGTTTTTGAAATAGAGCAAGCATCTACGATTCATCTACCTACCCTAAGGAATTAGGCTATGTAGATGTCCTTAAGGTAGTGCCATCCCACCATTGAGAGGTAGGTAGCACCACCGTTGGAGGTGTTCAGGTCAATTCGAGTTAAGGGACATTGTGGTCACCAGAGCAACAGTAGGACACCTTAGAAGCTACCCCTATGCCATAGATCATGGACATAAGGACTTACTAAAACGTCCTATACTCGATGACCACGTTTCGAGGGCAAGGCAACAGTGAGGCGTACCCTAAGAGTGGTGTGTGAATTTGTGTGTTGTTTTCAGTTTAGCATTTATCTTGTACATGTCATGGGTGATCTACGCTTGTTTTTATTTTAGGCCATTCATTCTTTCATGCGATTTATAATTTAAAAGGGCGGAAATTAAAGTGCGGAAAAATAAAGTCCTACACTATTACAAGGCGCGGGTCTATACATCGCCAAATTAACAAAGACCCGTTTTGAATAAAAATGCGGAAAGTAAATAAATTTCCTAATTACTATTACAAGGCTTGGGCAATTACATAATATTTAAAAGAAACATAAGAATAAACGTGCGAAAAGAAATTAGAATCGAATGTTCGAGGGCGTTGGACCCTTTAAAGAAATTAAATGAAATTAAAAATTAATTAATTATTTAATAAAGAAAAGAAGTTATTTTTTATGGTTTTTGGTATTTATGAAATAAAGGAAATTAATTAAAATAGAAGTTAAATGAAACCCTAGTTCTAAATTATTTTTTAATTGTTAAAGAAAAATATTCAAGTTTTAACCTAATTTACACTAGTTAATTAATTACATGGGTATTTACAAAATAATTAATAATTAATAATAATAATAAGAAGAAGAAATTATTTATTAAGAAAAAGATAAAAATGCTAAAAAAACCTAATTTCTACATATTTTAGTTATTAAGAAAAGATTAAAATTAAAACCTAATTTTACTAAATTGATTATTAAAAATTTATTTACAAAAATATTTAATGAATAAATTAATTAACATATTTTGATGTCTGATTTTTATTATGAAAATTATATTTTGTGAATTAAAAGAACACAATTAAAATAATTAAAAGAAAAGAAAAGGAGAAAAAAAAATACAAACAATGGGGGTGCCTGACCCAATTTGGGAGGTTTGTTGAAGCATTTTGGCCCAATAATGCAAAGCCTTTTTTGACTTTCAGAGATTGCATATGGAGTAGTTGACTGAGGTGCACGGTGGAATTCACGTTATGGCCTTTGGATGAGATCTCCTGGGCGCGTGGCAAGCAAGCATATGAGGATGCATGATGGTCTTTGGATGAAGCGCTGCGTGGAAACATGTTATGGAGAAAAATATGAAATATAAGAGGGGGACCTGGGAATCGAACCCAGGTCCCAGCGTTTACCAAGTGAATGTCCAACCATCTGAGCCAACGCGCGCTTTTGTTATTATTATGGAACGTGATCATTATAATGGAAGACAAGCGTTAGTGGTGTAAAACAAAAAATCACGCGCGAACATTTGAACCACCCAGTTATGCTTTGACACGCCAGCTTCATCTTCTCCATCTGCCTGTAAATAAAAACGAATAGCGGGGGTTTTAAACCCCCACTAACTGCAAAACCTGAAAATAGCGATTAGCACATAGATCAATATAAAAAAGGCGCAAGGTGTGAGTTCAGTTCGTCTTGTTGCCAGGAATCCATTGGTACCAGTTTGAAAGGCTAATTTTTCCATATTAAGGAACCCCTAATTCAAAGCTCCTGAAACCCTAAAATGCATTAATGGTGGATCACGATACAGGCATTGTTAGTTCAATCAAAGGGCACCATTAGCTTCAGAACATTCATATTAGTATAAATCAACCATTAAAAGACATGAATAATGCATGAAAGTTCAAACACGATTATGAAAAATTTTATGAAAAGTGTGATGTCGTTCTACCACTTCTGGAGGTCTGGAGACTTGGCTTTGATTGCAAACGCTTCCTAGGTGTCTCAGCAATGTTTTGGAACACTTTTCAAGCCTTGAAACACCTTGTAATTAGGTTTTCAGTTTTCAATATTTTTATCAAAAAATGCAATGTTGTTCTCTCTTTTCTGCGCAACTTTTTGTGTCTAATTCCTTAGGTTTCAATTGTGCATAAGTAAGTGAGTGAATTAGGTTAAGAAAACCAGCCCATAATCCATGCATTCATGATTCAAATATTTGATTTTGTTACATGTTTTTTCAAATCTTTTTGCCATGGAAACTTGCCAATTGTGTAGAATCTTTCCTTTTTGAATGATGCACGAAATATTTGATTCATAATGGAAGAATTTGCTGCATAAAAAGATTTAAAAAACATGATTTAGTATTTTTCTCATAATTAATTTTAATTAAATGAATTAATAAGATTAAAAATTCAATTAATTAATTAAAAATAAGAAAATAACTCCCTTTTAGCTTAATGGGTCGTGCATAGCCTTTGGGTAATGATTCATGGAAGAAATTGAGGCCCATTAGCAATTTTGAGGCTTTTTATGCAAAGTTGACTTTTCAAAATTCCCAAAACTTTCCCAACTTCCACAAGGTATATCTTGCTTAATTTTTAAGCTTTGATCATGTTCTTGGACATTTTGGAAAGGTATTGAAGTCCTCTAACCAATGTCTTTGGTCCCATTTCATTTTGATTTACCAATCTCAAGTTATGGTCTTTGACTTGAAGTGCCTTTTTGTTGACTTTTGAAAATGACCTATAATGTTGAGATTGATAACTTTTTGTGAGAGCATTTCTTGGACTTGAAGTGTGAAGATGAGTTGTAGGAAATGTCATTCTCTTCAAAATGAGATTTGGATATAATTTTTCTGATAAACCATGTGGAAGTTATGCCTTGGTCAATTTGCAGTTGACTTTTTCAACTATCCAAAAATAGAAACTTTTACATCTTGAGACTTTTTGAGCCATGCTTTGAGAATCATGATCAAGAATTGATCAAATGATGTTTGTGGCTTAAAAATAAGATGTTGACCAAATTTTTTGACTTTTGACTGTCAAATGACCATTTTGCCCCTGTAGTTGACTGTGAAGCAATTAAGGTTTTTGACTGTGCAATTTGATGCTGTGAGTCCTGAAACCTGGCATGTGGATGCTTGACAATGTTTATAGGCATGTGAGACTTTATTGGACCCTTGGAAACTTCAATTTCTTTGCCAGAACCAAAACCCTAATTTTGACTGTGTTAGGAGGCATTTGGACTGTGCAACCCTTGAGTGATTTTGAAGCTTGATCTTGCCAAATCTTGAAGAATATGGGAGGGCAAATTTTGGGGTACAACAGGTACCAACTAATGTGCCATATCAACGTAGCTACTGCTTCAACTGTATCGGTCTACGCCGTAAGTTCCCTCACAGTCTATTGCTACTTACCTAAAGGGTATCCCCAGATCCGAGTTAGGATCTATAGTAACTCCGATACAAAGCCCATAAAATAAAGCAAACAAATCAAACAATTGAAAACAATATGATGAACTAATCCTAAGGTACACCCCACTTATATATTTGTCCCCAGCAGAGTCTCCAGTTCTGTGATACGGTGGCCATAACCGGGACGTGTTTCCCCTTTTTTAAGGAATTTGCTGGTTTGCGTTTTGCGTTTGTGTTCGCAAAATGTCACGGTAAGAAAGAGTCACCACCTACTTTTATTTTATCCAACAAGGAAAGGAAAAAAGCACAGAAGAATTCATTTTTCGATATATTTCTGAGTACGGGAGGTAGATTATAGAAAGGGAAGGTATTAACACCATTTCTATCCGTAGTTACCTACGGGCTCTTAGGTACTTGCTCATCATTTTCAAAATTGCTTCTTTGTGTATTTGTGTGTTTTGAAAGGTTTTTTGTTTTGACTTCGATTTAACTCTTGCTTCTGTCTTCAAGAGTGTAATGAAGTATTTTTGAAAACTTTGTTTGTAAAGGAGTGTAAGTGTGAGAAAAAGTTTGTTTTGATTGAGCAAGTACTTAAGAACTAATCCACCTACTCGAAAAAAGAATCGTTCTATGTTCGTTTCCTTTAGACAGTGCTATCCTACTATTAGTGAGTAGGTAGCACCGTCGTTGGAGTTTTGAGGGTCAATTCGAAAAGGTACGTACGGTCACTAAAGCAATGTTAGGACGTCTTAGTAGTAACCCTAATGTCTTAGATCAATTATCCGAGGCAACAATATCCGAGGCAACCTTTCCGAGGCAACTTTGATCTTTGGACAAAAGGACGACCACTAAAACATCCTATACTCAATGACCGTTTATCAAAGACAACCAAGTGGGAGTGTACCCTAGGAGTGCGCATGTGCGAGTGATTCAATTTCAGATTATTTATCTTTGCACATTTTAGGGTTATCTAACTGCTTTAAAGTTTAACATACATTCTTGTCATGCATCCTTATATCATATATCTAATAGTTTATATTTGCGGAATTTAAAGTGCGGAAATTAAACTAAGCTATTACAAGGCTTCGGGTATTTACATAGCCAAAAGCAAACCCTTTGAAAATAAAGCGATAAATGAAAAGTAAAAATCCTAATTAAAATTATTACACCTTATGAGCAGTTGCAATAATGGGATAAAAATAATACTTAAAGTGCGCGCGAAGAAAATTAGATCGGGAAGAAATTAGGGTTTTGACCCTTCTATCCTAATGAAAAGAAAAATTGTTTTTGTTGTTTTTAATATTTTTTAAAGAAAAGAATTTAGGTTTTAAAATTAAATATAAATAATTAGCTAATTTAAATTAATTAATGAAAATAACTAAAATGACCTATTTTTTGGTTTTTTGGTTATTTTTAGGAAAAAGAAAATGTAGTTAAATTAGAGATAAAACCTAATTGTTCTAATTAGTTTTAATTAAAAAGAAATTAAAGTTTTACCTAAAATTAAAATCTAATTAAATTAATAAATTTATTGATAAAAAATATACCTAAATTTAATTGGTGAAAAATATTTTTATGATTTTTGATAAAAGAAAATAATTAATTTGTTAGTTAAGTAAATTAAATAAATAAATTAAAATAAAATGTAAAAATAAAAAAAAAGGATAAGAAACTGGGCCTGCAAAAGCAAATTGGAGGGTGCAAAAATCAGAATTTTGGGCCCAAAGATGGAAGTCCACGTTGATTTCCTGGATTCAGTGTGCTCTGTTGACTAGGCTTCATGATGCACCTTCAGATAATGGCCATCAGATTTGGCCATCTGGAGATCCAAGGGCTAGATCTTGAGAGTCTATGGTGGGTCTTGGAATTGTGTACGCATCTGAAACTGAAGAGAAAAATAATATGCAAGCAAAGAGGGGACCTGGGATTCGAACCCAGGTCCTGAAGCATTATCCAACACTACACTTACCAACTGCGCCACTTGTTCTTTTTGTACATGAAATAAGTAATAATAATAATAATATGGAAAATAAAAGAAGTTAGTGGAACACAAAGAAAAAGCGCGCCAGGATTCAAATGTGCCAATGGAAAGGTGACACGCAGGCGTCTTCAACCTTGCACCTTTGGTAAAAGTGAAACACTTTTACCTACGGACGTTTGTCCGTCACTACAAGCAGAGCTCATTCGAAAATCATCCACGAGCAATATAAATGACATCTAACGCCATGGTTGGATTCGTCTTGTCCTTCTGAACATGATGGTACCATTCATGAAGGCTAATTTTACCTGCAAGCAAAAATCCTAATTCGAAGCTACAAACCCTAGCCATGGTGAAATCTTGCACATGACATATAAATGAAATTAAATGATGCAGAAAGCTTGCAAATGTTCCATGGATCAAGAATCTATAACTATTTCATGCTATAAGTATAGGAATGATGCAATTCTAATTCAAGAATATTGCAATACCGTGACTGACTTACAGTGTGTTATAGGGCTTGGAAACGCTTGCTTTTGATTGCTTTTGCTTGCCTTCACTCCCAGGAATCGATTAGGATAGTTAGGAGGCCTTGAGGATGCCTGGAAATAGGAATTCGTGTTTACACTTTCTTGGTATTTTTTCAATTTTTTCTCTGATTCATACGCCTCTTTCTCTGGCCTCTTTTGGTCTGCCTCGCTACTATATGTATCAAGGACTGAATTAGGGTTGGAAGAATGCACTCAATCTTCCTCCATCAATGAATTAGATCTTGATTTGATACACCTTAAAAATCTTTCCAAAAATGGCCTAATTCAATCTTTTTGTACACACCATGCCTTGATACGAATTTGACCTAATGCTAGTTGGACATTAAGACCTGAATCATGTAAAAAATCTTTAGTTTTCAATACTTTGGATTTTATATGATTTATTTTGATTAAAATTGATTTAAATCAAATAAAAATAAAAATAAATAATAAAAACATTATAATGACAAGTGGCAAGGGCTAGAGCTCGTGGACTATGTTGCCAACTCAAAACAAGTGAAAAAGATTGGGCCCATTTGGCAAAAATTGAAGTTTTAGGCATAGTTGACTTTTGGCAATTTTGCAAAAAGGGTCAACTTCACCAATGCATAACTTCCTCAATTTTGACTCTTTGAAGGTGTTCTTTGACTTTTTATAAATCTTGAGATGTCCTCTAATTAACCCTTTTAGTCTCATCTCAATTTGATATTCCATGCTCATGTATGAAGCTTTGACAAAAAAGGTGATTTTGTTGACTTTTCAAAATGACCTATAATGTCCAAATTCATAACTTCTTGTGAGTGCATATTTTAATCTTGGGATATGAATATGGATTGTAGGTAATTGCATCCTCTTCCAAATATTTGGATGGGTCATTTCTCATAATTTATGAGAAAGTTATGCTTGGTCAAAGTTGAGTTGACTTTTCCTACAAAACCCTAATTTAGCAACTTTTGAGTCTTGATGAATTATGAGAAATCCTTGATGAATCATGATCAAACCTTGATCAAATGATTAAATATCATTAAAAATGAAAATGTTGACTAAAAGTCTTGAAGTTTGACTGTATGTGGGCCACAATTGACTTTTGCCCTAGCACAGTCGATTTTCAGGCCTTTGAGCAATTGACTGAGCAAACTTTCTCTGCAAGGCTTGAAACTTGACATGGATGATCTTGAGAACATATTAGGACATTGGTGAGAATTTGGGATCCCTTGGACTCAAGTATCTTGATGCAACATGAAACCCTAATTTGAGGTAGATTGCCTTAGGAGAGGACTTGTCTGGTCAACCCTTGGACTACCTTGAGCAACTTGGGGATCTTTCTTGAAATGTTTTGATAAATATGGGAGGGAAAATTTTGGGGTACAACAACGTTTTTGACAGAGATCTTTAAACACTTCAAAAGTTTCTGATTTTTCTCTAATAAAGCTTATCTATGTGTACATAGAGAAGTCATCTACAAAAACATAGGCATACTTCTTTCTAAAAAGACTTTCAACCTGCATAGGTCCCATCAAGTCCATGTGAAGAAGTTCCAAAACTTTTGATGTAGTAAGATGTTGGATCTTCTAATGTGACATCTTAGTTTTTGTTCCAATCTGGGAGTCACCACATACTCTTCCTTCTTCTATCTTGAGCTTAGGAATCCCTCTCACAGCTTCTTCAGATATAATTTTTTTCATTCCTTTCATATGCAAGTGTCCTAATTTTTTATGCCATAGTTTAACTTCATTTTCTTTGGCTAAATGACATGTTGAGGAGAAGTTCAACTCTTGGGGAACCCATAAATAACAGTTGTCTTTAGATTTGGTTTCTTTTCATAATAACTTCATTCGTTTCATTGCAGACAAGACATTCTTCCTTGGTGAAGTTAACTTTGAATCCTTAATCACATAATTGGCTTATACTTATCAGGTTAACTATTAACCCTTTAACAAGTAACACATCATCAAGCTTAGGGACTCCTGAACATTCCAGCTTGCCAACTCCTTTGATTTCGCCTTTGGCTCCATCACCAAAAGTCACATAACTGGTGGAATGAGATTTGATTTCTATCAATAGATTCTTGACATCTGTCAAGTGTCTAGAACAACCACTATCAAAGTACCATTCGTCTTTGGTTGATACTCTGAGAGAGGCATGAGCTATGAAACTAGCAACATTTGACTTGGGAATGTTAGAACATAGTTTGATTCTACAACCCTTATGAGAGTTTTGATGATAACAAAAACAAAGAACAAATATGCACTCTAAATTTGTGTTGTATTTTATACAGAAGATCTGACTGAAACGGCATCAGAAGTTAAGCCATAGAAGCTTTCAAGCTGAGCAAATCAGAATGTTCTTAAGAATGATGATCAGAATCTGCGCTAAAGTAAATTATATTCTGATTCTGAACAGAAGTCTAACGCGCCAACAAATCCTCATATCTCTGAGTCATCAAAGATCTGAAGTAAAGCAGCATGCAAGATTCCCAAGTTCTGAAGCGTTACTTTTCAATTAAGACAATATTATATGCAACGACTTCATTCAGAGAAGAATCTTCTCAGTATGGAAAGTGCATTGAGTGTCCATTATCATGTTTTATTTTGGACAACTTTCCACGCCTATATAAACAAGATCAAAGGGTAAATCGTTTATGATTTCCTCCAATGACTGCTCATACATCTCAAAAGGCTTAAAATATTCATATTCTTTCATATACTCAAATTGTGTAATACTTCATGGTAGTGATACAGTTTTTGTAACGAAAAACATATAGTACACAGTTAATTATTCCTTCATTAATATATTGTTCCTTGAGATTAACCGGGTTGTGGTCATACTCAAGAAGACTTTGGCAGTTGTAAAAGTAGTATTGTAATGTGTTTGATTAGTGGATTAAGTCCTCGTTGGAGAGAGGTGAAATCTACTTGGCGGGTGGACTGGAGTAGTTTGAGATCAAGCGAACCAGGATAAAAATCTTGAGTCTATTGCATTTGATTTTTAAGTTTCAATTTAACCCCTCCCCCCCCCCCCTTCTTGTGTTTTTCACTTCTTCAATTGGCATCAGAGCTCCTGGTTCTGAGTTCATACACTTAACCGTGTCAGTACAAGATCCAAGCTTTAGAAAAACACTATGGTGGGACCAAGCCAAAACATCAGCAATGACTATCATGATGACAAGGACAGAATCAGCGGAAAACCTCCAGTCTTTAATGGAGAAAATCTTGACTACTGGAAAGACAGAATTGAGAGCTTCTTTCTGGCTCATGATGCTAATCTATGGAACATGGTAATTGATGGATACACACATCCAGTGGATGAAAGTGGTCAGAAGATAGATAGAAAAAGAATGTCTGACCAATAAAAGCGTGATTTCAGAAACCATCATAAAGCCAGAACAATACTTCTCAGTGCCAACTCATACTCAGAATATGAGATCTCAAACAGAGAGACAGCAAAAAACATGTTTGACTCTCTGAGAATGACAAATGAAGGCAACATACAAGTTAAAGAAACCAAGGCCCTTGCGGTTATTCAGAAATACGAAGCTTTCAAGATGGAAGACAGTGAATCCATAGAAGCGATGTTCTCAAGATTCCAGATTCTTGTTGCTGGGTTGAGAGTTCTTGACAAAGGGTATTCTACTGCTGATCATGTAAATAAGATCATCATAAGTCTACCAAAGCAATGGAGGCCAATGGTCATTGCGCTTAAGCTGGCTAAAGATCTTAACAAGATATCAATGGAGAAACTTCTTAGCTCCCTCAAAAGCCATGAGATAGAGCTAGAAGATGACGAGCCTCAGAAGCAAGGTAATCCTTTAGCATTAAAATCTAACAAAAAACTTGATTCTAAGGTTTTGCAGGCTATGGAAGAAATCTCTAATGGATCCTTATCAGAAGAAGACAAACTGTCTCTTCTCTCTAGAAGGGTAAATCAGCTGTGGAAGCAGAGGCAAAGAAAATTCAAGAATTCCAGAAGGTCAGGGAATCATAATGAATCTTCCTCTGGATATAGAAAGTCTGAGCCCTTCTCTGGACACAAAAGATCTGAAGATTCATCTGGTCACAGGAAGTCAAACAACAAAGATATCATCTGCTATGAGTGCAATGAACAGGGGCACTACAAAAGTGATTGTCCAAGGCTTCAGAAGGAGAAGCCCAAAAAGAAGTTCTTCAAGGAGAAGAAGAAAAGTCTCATGGAAACATGGGATGATTCAGATACTTCTGATGCAGACTCAAAATTAGATGATGAAAGATCCAACATTGCTCTTATGGCTAATGTGACAGAAGACAACAAAGCATCTCAGTCAGACTCAGAATCGGACATAGAAGAGGTATTTCCTGATTTTACTGTTAATTTCACTAAAGCTGAACTAGTAGAAAGCCTGAATGAGATTATGGGAAAGAAGGATGATCCAATCAAAACAAGGTCAACATTCAGAAACTCTGAAGAATCCCTCATGGGATTAGTATCTCTGATTGAACCAACAACAATTGATGAAGCTCTTCTAGACAATAACTGGATTCTGGCAATGCAGGAGGAGTTAAACCAGTTCACCAAAAATGACGTATGGGATCTGGTTCCCAAAGCAAAAGGATTCAACGTTATTGGAACAAAGTGGGTGTTCAGAAACAAACTGAATGAGCAAGGAGAAGTCATAAAAAAACAAGGCATGACTGGTGGCACAAGGTTATAGTCAACAAGAGGGGATATACCATACAGAAACCTTTGCTCCAGTCTCTAGGTTAGAATCTATCAAACTCCTAATCTCTTTTGCTGTAAATAATGGCATCACTCTGTATCAGATGGATGTCAAAAGTGCATTCTTAAATGGTTACATTGATGAAGAGGTACATGTGCACCAACCCCCTGGGTTTGAAAATTCCAAACACCCAAAATATGTTTTCAAACTAAAGAAGTCATTCTATGGTCTGAAACAAGCTCCCAGATCTTGGTATGAAAGGCTAAGTAACTTTCTGTTAGAAAAGGAATTCACCAGAGGGAAAGTGGACACAACCCTGTTTTGTAAGACATTTAATAATGACATTTTAGTTTGTCAAATTTTTGTAGATGACATTATTTTTGGATCTACTAAACCTTCTCTGGGAAGAGAATTTTCTAAGTGCATGCAGGCAGAGTTTGAGATGAGCTTAATGGGGGAACTTAAATTCTTTCTAGGCATTCAGATAAACCAGACTCCAGAAGGAACTTACATTCACCAGAGAAAATACGTCAGAGAACTTCTGAAGAAATTTGACCTCTCAGAATGTAAGCCCTCAAAGACTCCAATGCATCCCACGTGCATTCTGGAAAAGGAAGAGGTAAGTAAAAAGGTAGAACAAAAAATTTACAGAGGTATGATTGGCTCTATCCCTTATCTGATGGCTTCAATGCCTAATATTTTATTCAGCTTTTTTTTATGTGCTAGATTCCAATCAGATCCTATAGAATCTCACTTAACAACAGTTAAGAGAATTTTCAAGTATCTAAAAGGTACTAATAACCTGGGTTTGTTTTATAGAAAATCCAATGAATACAACTTAGTAGGATACTGGCATGCTGACTTTGCTGGAGACAGAGTAGAGCGTAAAAGTACTTATGGAAGCTTCCAGTTTCTGGGAGACAATCTGATCTCATGGACCAGCAAGAGACAGTCCACAATTGCAATGTCAACAACAGAAGCTGAATACATAGCAGCTGCTGGATGTAGCACACAAATGCTCTAAATGAAAAGTCTGCTTGAAGACTTCAACATATTTGAGAGTAACATCCATATCTTTTGTGATAACACTTCTGTCATTTTTCTATCCAGAAATCCCATTTTGCATTCTAGGGCTAAGCATATAGAAATAAAACATCACCTTATTAGGGATTATATTCAGAAAGGAATTCTCACTTTAAAATTTATTGACACAGATCATCAATGGGCTGATGTGTTTACAAAACCCCTCTCTAAAGATAGATTCAATTTCATTATGAAACGTCTCAGCATGAAATTATGTCCAGAATAAAATGTTTTATTTTCATATTCTAACCCTCAGAATTTTATTGTTTTCTGTGAACATCTGATCAACTTGTCTTTAGAAGTTAGGAGTACAGTTTCCTCAGAATCTATCTATGAAGATCTGAACTTTTAATTTCAAGGATAGAGGCGTCCAGTTCACACCATCAAACATCTGTCATCCTCTAACAAGCTACCTTCTGAGGTTAAACATGCGTTCAAATTCTGAAGGGTCCAAGGCTCTGATTGGATGTATTGAGACACTTATCATTGGTAACTGTTCAGTATCTAACAAAATCCCCTAATTCCAGGTTTCATTAATTCATTTTAATCATTACTTACTTTCTCTTTCTTACTGATTACGTTTTCAAAAGTGTTTATAAAACTCAATTTACTATTTCATTCACGACTTACTATTTTCAATATTCTCTCGTGCTCTAGTTTTTCAAAAACCCTTTCTATCAGTTTTCCTCAAAGAATCCGTGTGAACAATGACATCCTCATCAAGCCTCAATAATCTCAACAGTGCTCCTGGTTCTTCATCAACAGAACAATATGAGGAGCCCATTAGAACACTGCTCACTCCGGTTGACAACCTTGAAATTCTATGTGAATTAATCATCGACTTTGAGTGTTTACAGGAAAACGGGTTTGATCTGTATGAAGGTGTAATTGCACAGGGATGGAACAGATACTTTGATCGTCTGCTGGGTCCAACATTTCCTATTCTTGTTAAAGAGTTTTGGATTCATGCTACTTCATCCAACCACAAGGTCACGTCATATGTTATGGGGAAGAAGATAGTTATTACAGAAGATTTGATTGGGAAACTCATTGGGTACAATGGCGGAGGAGTCAGATGCATTGATATGGATGATAAGTGTTTTGACCTTAAATCCATTGCTAGGGTCATTTTCACTTCTGGACAGCCATCCAGCAAGATCAGAGACTTGAAAGATTATTACAGAATCTGGGCTAGGATCATTCTGGGATGTATCAATCACAGGAAGCCTACAAGCTCCCCTGATTACATCAATAATAATCAGTAGTTTCTGTTATACTTCATTGCAAAGAAGACCAAAATAAATACTCCATATTTTCTCTTCAACCATCTGAGATCAAGTGTGAAAGAGACAAGAGAAGAAGAAAGAACTAAGAGGGATTGGATTCCTCTGGGAAGATTTATTTCAGATATTCTGACGGAAAATAGGTTGATAGAACATCTGACAGAGGCTCAAGAGATCAACACTCTGGAAACAACTACTAGGAAACCACTGAATGCCAAGAATCTGAAGAAAATGAAGATTATTGAAAGCATTAAGAAGGAACCAACAATTGCTTCTCATGAGGTCATCACATATAGGAGAATCCCTCTGAAGGATTTTCCACTATTCTCTGAGATAGATGCTTCTCTAGAGATTATGGTCAGATACCTTGAGGCTTGCAAGGAAGATGGGACTATTCCAGAAATCAACATCTGTGACCTGCACAAGCCAGCTCCAGAGGCTGTGCTAAAGAAATCCAGAAAGAGGAAGGCAACAGGAGAAGGATCCTCTCAGAGGACACCCAAAGCTACAAAAAAGAAAGGTAACACATCTTTTGTTTCTGTTGTAGAATCAATAGTTGTTTCAACATCTGAAACCATTCCCCCTCAACCAACAGAAAATCCCTCACTACAAACATTTGAGGATTTTGACATAGAGTTTGATCCATCTATAAGTCTTGGCAATTTCTTAAATGAACCTCACTCCTCCAATCCAAATCCAAAACAAAATCAACCAGAACTTGCAAGAGTTCTCTCTGATATTGAATAGTTTGATCAAGACTTTCACTCACCAATCCCAGAAAATCCAAACATTCAGTTTCAACAACCAGAAAATACACACCCACACTATACTCAACCAGAACATCAAAACCTCAACATACCCCAACCAAAAAATGAAAACCCTCTCACTCCTCAATCTGAAAATCCAAATTCTAAAACACTTGAACCAGAAAATCAACACGCTACCACAAACCAATCAGAATACTCCCTTACAGACTCTGATACCACTACCCCAATTCCTAGAATAACAAAATCCCTTATGGTTCGTTTACCTCTCTCCATTCATGATATTCAAGAAATACCTTCACCATATGATTCCACACCACCAAACACTCCTCACTCACCAATCCTGATTTCTGATTCTTCTACCCCCCTCACCAATTAATTGTCCAGCTGATCATCTTAGAACTGTCATTAATCTAGAAGCGTTGGACCATCTATCTTCCACCTCAAATAAAATTGCCATTCCCAAACCCAAACTAACCTTAACCAAATCAGATGTTTGTAAGAACTTGTTGATTTTTGAAATAGAAATACAGGAATGGGTTACTTATTTGAAGCAAGCAAGTCAAGAGAATTCTAATCCCACTGCTTCTGATTCTCTGTGGGATAGATTCAGAAAATGGTTCAATTCTGAATCCCAGAGGATGAAAGAATTGAGCTATGAGATGGCTCACCAGGACTTTAGTGATAAGCTGAAAGCCTTCAAAGACCAAGTTCTAAGTCACTGGGACAAGAAATAAATTCTTCTGCTGGAAAATGCTCCCTAGAAAGAGCACCAACCTTCAGAAGCCACTGAACCAGATCCTAATAGTCACCCTCTGACTACTGCTCCAGAAAAGGAAATTGCAACAGAAGAAGTTGTTCAATCAGAAGAGGTTGCAGAGTGTTCTAAACGACATGCAACCCCTGAAAATACACCAGCTTCGTCTCTAGTCATGCAAACTCTAGAAGAGTTGAAGAAGGAGAATGCTTTAATCCACGCAAGGCTGGATAAGCAAGAAGACACAAACAAAAAAATCAGGGATATATTGGACAAACAAGAAGATACAACCAAAGAAATAAAAGACATTCTGGGAAAGAAGGAAGAATTAAGCACTCAGATTAAGAGCTTGCTGGAAGCGTTGTTCACACGACTTCCCCCTCCTTCTTAGATTTTCTTTAACTTATATTCTGCATACTTCATCTTATCCTCTTTGTTTCTGAAAAATGTCATTGCATTTTGTTTTCAATATAAACCATCTTTTTGACTCTGATTACATTGATTTTTGATACCTGGCAAAAAGGGGGAGAACGTAAGATAATTTCAATAACAATATACCAGGACAAAGTCTCAAACATTCAGAATATCTTAACTTCTATTTTCTTCTGAAAGCATGAACATGAACATATTCTGATAAGGACATAAGGAGATGCATCAAAAGCTCTAATGATAAGGAACTTCAGGGAAGTAACTCATCTCTATCTGAGTACTCAACTCAGGGGGAGACTCTTTTAAGCTTTTTGTTCTATAATTTTTTATTGAAAATCCTAGTTTTTGTCATCATCAAAAAGGGGGAGATTGTTAGAATATAGTTTGATTCTACAACCCTTATGAGAGTTTTGATGATAACAAACATAAAGAACAAATATGTACTCTAAATTTGTGTTGTATTTTATACAGAAGTTCTGACTGAATCGGAATCAGAAGTTAAGCCACATAAGCTTTCAAGCTGAGCAAATCAGAATGTTCAGAAGAATGATGATCAGAATCTGCGCTAAAGTAAATTATATTTTGATTCTGAACAGAAGTCTAACTCGCTAACAGATCCTCATATCTGAGTCATCAATGTTCTGAAGTAAAGCAACATGCAAGAATCCCAAGTTCTGAAGCGTTACTTTTCAATTAAGATAATATCATATGCAACGACTTCATTTAGACAAGAATCTCCTCAGTATGGAAAGTGCATTGAGTGTCCATTATCATGTTTTATTTTGGACAGATTTCCACGCCTATATAAACAAGCTCAAAGGGTAAATCATTTACGATTTCCTCCAACGACTGCTCATACATCTCAAAAGGCTGAAAATATTCATATTCTTTGATATACTCAAATTATGTAATACATCACGGTAGTGATATAGTTTTTGTAACGAAAAACATATAGTACATAGTTAATTGTTCCTTGATTAAGATATTGTTCCTTGAGATAAACCGGGTTATGCTCATACTCAAGAATACTTTGGCAGTTGTCAAAGTAGTTTTGTAAAATGTTTGATTAGTGGATTAAGTCCTCGTTGGAAAGAGGAGAAATCACCTTGGCGGGTGGACTGGAGTAGTTTAAGATCAAGCGAACCAGGATAAAAATCTTGAGTCTATTGCATTTGATTTTTAAGTTTAAATTCAACCCCCCCCCCCCCCTTCTTGTGTTTTTCATTTCTTCAGGGAACCCACTGTTTCTTCCTTTTGCTATTTTGGGGGAATCTGATCAATTTTGGAAAGAGAAGTAGTTTTAGGATATCCATAAAACTTGAAATAGAAAGGCCTTATATGACCAAGCCTTCCACAATGATGACATCTCCAGGGATGGGAATTCTCTCTGGTGTGATTAAACTTTTTCTTGCCATTATGTCCTTTCTTACCATGATGTTTAGACATTTGATTCAACATCCTTGGTTTAGACTTGGCATCAGTGGAATTAATTGAAGGTTCTTCTGAATCAGGTTTCTTTTTCTCATTAAACCGTAGACCACTCTTCTCTCCTGTCACTCTCCCCACTTGAAGAATTTCATCTAATGTGTCAGATCCATTATTTAACATCTTGAGAGATTTGACCACTCTATCAAGATTGGAATTCAGAGAAGTCACTTCACTTTCCAGTTTAGAAAAAGTTTTTAAATGCTTTATCCTTTCTTCCTTAAGGTGGGTTATGAGTTCTTTCTGTCTCTCCCCTTCTAGGCACACTTCTGCACTTCTAAGACATAATTCTTTATATGAAGCAGCTAACTCATCAAAGGTTATTTCCCCATCACTAGACTCTTCATCAGATACATATTTGCCTATTAATTTTTTAACATACTTGGCAGATTCTTCAAGATCACTCTATGAGTTCTCTTCAGACCAAGTAACAGATAAATTCTTCTTCTATTTCTTAAGATATGTAAGTCATTCAGCTCTAATGTGACCAAAGCCTTCACATTCATGACATTGTATTCCCTTCCCTTGAGTGGTTTTTCTTCAGCCCTTTTTCTTCCAAACTCATTTGACTTATGGATGTCAGATGAGATGTTCTTGACATTTGACCTTTGGTTCCTATCAATTATTTTTATCACTTTGTTAAACTATCTTCAAAGCATAACTAAGGCATTTGATATTCCTCCATATGTATCACAATCAAAATCCTTCTCTTCATCTTCGGTATTTGATACAAAGGCTATGCTTTTGTTCTTCTTTTTCATATCTTTCATTGATACTTAATTCAAATGTCATAAGGGATCCAACAACTTCATCCACTTTCATTATGTTAATGTCTTGAGCTTCTTCTATAGCAGTCACTTTCATATCAAATCTCTTGGGAAGAGACCTGAGCATCTTTCTCACCAATTTGTCTTCAAGAATTTTCTCTCCTAAAGCACTGGATGCATTAGAATTTTCAAGAATGTTCATATAGAAGTCATTAATACTTTCATCATCCTTCATTCTCAAATTCTCAAATTTTATGGTGAGTGTTGTACCCCAAAATTTTCCCTCTCATTTCTCAAGATTTTTCTCACAAAATTTCTATTGGGTCAAGACTGCACAAGTACAATTAGATCATATTGGATATTCAAGCATCAAGTCAAAGAGGAAACTATTGAAAGATCAAAGTAGATAAATTTTATTTTTTGACAAAATTGAAGAAAAGCAAGCTTGCTTCGATTCATACTAGCTTCGACCGGGAATTGCTTAAATTCATGCTAGCTTCGACTGAACTCCTTCCTTCATGCTAGCTTTGACTAGGCAGTGTCTCCCTTTGAAACAACTTTCTTCGATCCAAAGGTTTTCATTGGACATTTAGCCTCCTGCATGCAAGTTTCGTTTGGACAATGGCTATCTTGATACCAAGCTTTGATCAGACAAAGGGCTACCTTCACAACAAAGCTTCAATTGGAGTATTGGTTTCCTTCGAAGCAACATACTTCGAATTCACCTCTGATCCCCTTCGAGCAAGCTTCGTTCCACAAGCTTCATTCAAGTAGTGGCCTCCTACATGCATCCTTCAATTCACAATCAGTAGCCTCCTATATGCATCCTTCGATTCACAAGCATTAGCCTCCTGCTTGCTTGTTTTGATTCACAAGCAGTACATCCTTCATTCCTGCTTTTGATCCACAAGAAAAATGCCTCCTTTGTGCTTGATTTTGACCCACAAGGAAATGGTTGCTTCTGTGCTTTCCTTAAATGCATAAGGCAATGGCTTCCATTCATGCTAGCACCCACAAAGCTAGTGGCCTCCTGCATGCAAGATTCGATTGAGCAATGACCTCTTACATGCTTGCTTTGATTCACAAAACAATGTCATCTTATAATGTTTTTTTCGATTCAGGAGGCAAGGGCCCCTTTCCTGCTTGCTTTTATTCACAAGGAAGGAATTTCCGTCATGCTAGCACCCACGTGGCATAGGCTATTTTCATACTAGCTTCGACTGGACAATATCTCCCTTTGAAATAGCTTACTTTGATTCCACCCTTGAAAACCTTCAACACACATAGTTTCTACACTATGGTACACAATGGGTGTCCCACTCGAAGGACATGCATTGGTGGAAATACTTGGGTGTCCCATTTGAAGGGCATGCATTTGAAGGACATACTTGGGTGCCCCATTCGAAGGACATGCATTGGTGGACATATCTGGGTGTCCCATTCAAAGGACATGCATTGGTGGATTTGAAGAACATACCTAGGTGTCCCATTCGAAAGACAAACAACTGGTGCATTCTAAGAACAGGCATATGGTCCATTCAAAGGACATGCATTTGGACCCTTCGAAAGATACACATATGGCCTATTCGAAGGAGACACTTTGGTTGGACACAAATATTGTTGTCTAAAGAAGGGTCTGGTTGAAGGTTGCATCTATATGGTCAAAACAAAAGGGTGAAGTATTCAAGAAGCTTGCTGACCATGATCCTATATGCTGCCAAGCTCAAGCCTGCTGTATTGGCCACAACAATCCAAAACTGTTGTAAAGCAACAAATTGGCATACACAAACTGCACCTCGAAGGTCATGAAGATAACATACCTAATTTGTTCAAATCTCATTTAAATAATATGTTTCACAACACATCTAAGGGTAGCTTTTGGTAGCTGAAGAAACTTTTGTTGTGTGAAAAACCATTAAACACTCTCAAACTCTCAAACTCACAGAAATATCAAACCCCTTTATACATTATTTAACCCAGAATAAAAAAAACAACACTTTGTTCTTTCTTTTAAATCCAAAAGAAACACAACACTTATTTCCTTTTTCTTTCGAATCCAAAAGAAACACAACACTTGTTTCCTTTTTCTTTAGAATCCAGTCAGAGAAACACAACACTTGTTTTTTCTCCCTTCGAATCCTAGAACATCCTGGACAATCACTCAAAGTTTGTGATACGGTGGGAGAATTGACTTTTTGTTTTGCGTTTGATCTCAAATGTTGCAGATAGCAAGATTCGCCACCCACTTTTCTTTTATCCAATAAGGAAAGGCTGAAAAGAACAGGAAAGACGTTTATAGATGTTTTCTTGAGTTCAGGGGGTAGATTATGAAAACGGAAGGTATTAACACCCTTTTCATCCATGGTTTTCCATGAGCTCTTAGTTACTTGCTAGATCACTTGCTTTTGTTTGAATGTGCTTGTGTGTAGGTTTTGAAAGTATTTTTAAAATGTCTTTGTAATGGTTCTCGTTTCTATAAGAATGCGTACAAAGTGTTTGTTTTGGAAATAGTTCAAAGAGGTGTTTGTGTTTTTTTTTAAAGTGATTTTGAAAAATGGTTTTCTTTGTAATGGCTCTCGTTTCTATAAGAATGCGTACAAAGTTTTGTCCTTTGGAAATATTTCAAAATGAGAGTGTTGGTGTATAAATTATTTTTGTTATGAGCAAGCGAGCAACTAGGAGCGAATCTACCTACTCAAAAGGTATTAGATGTTCTTTTCCTCCTCCTTTAGATGTTGCTATCTTACCATTTATTTGGTAAGAAGCCCTATCGTTGGATGTGAAGGGACGGATGCAAGACGTTTTTGTATAGTCATAGAAGGAAACCCATGGAACATTTTAGCAATGTCGTGTTAGGGACTAGATCGTTTTATCGAAGGCAACATCAAGGGTCATCGAGGGACTACGATCTTTTATCGAGGGTCTTTTGATAAAACGCCCATGTTCGAGGGATATGACTATTTTTCCGATAGGAAACAAGGTGGGATTACCCTAAGGGTGCTAGTGTGCAAGTGTGTCTGATTGCATGCATTTAGTCTTGATTAGGGTTATCTATTTGCTGATTTCATGTCTTGCCATACACGTCCTAATTACTAGCATTTACATTTGAAAGCGATAAATTGCGGAAATGTAAATTCCTACGCTATTACATCATTAAGTGGATGGGGGTTAAAATTTATGAATATGGGGTTGCAAGAAGATAAATCCTGATTAACTGTTACAACCATATTCAAATGTACAACGTAAGAAAGAAAAAGGATTTTGTTTAGAAAAATGGTTTTTTTGTATATATGGATTTTAAAAAAAGGAGGAAATAAATTAGTTAGTAAAAAGAAAATATTTTCATATCTTTTTTATATTGATAAAAAGAGTATTAATATTGAAAATGATAAAAAGGAAAATAAACAAAAGATAGAAACAGCGTGCTGCTGCAAGAAAAACAACAAGGATAAGAAGTTCTACAGCCAAGCGCGTTGTGATTCATAAAGGAACGTCAGTGGAATCAAAAGTTCTGGATTGATACACTCTAAGGCCCTGTAAAAAACGTCAGAGGGAAAGGGAACAGAGGTTCCGGGTGGTATTCAGACAGTGAACCAAAAGCCAGAAGTTTTGTGTTGTGTTAAAATAATGAGTGAACATCAGAAATTCAGTGTGTTGTCATCGTGTGAAAATTAGAAATTCTGAGTGTTAAAACAACAAGTGGAAGCATCAGAAGTTCAGTGTGCTTAACAGTAATAAATCTTAGAAGTTCTAATGTGTTTAACGTGTAGGGAGAACTCATAAGTTATGTGATGTGCTAAAAAAGTGAGTGAGTATCAGAAGTTCAGTGTGCTTAACAGTAAGAAAGCCTAGAAGTTCTGTGTGTTTGACGTGTAGGGAGAACTCAGAAGTTCTGTGCTGTGCTAAAACAGTGAGTGAGCATTAGAAGTTATGTGTTTTAAAATGGTAAGAAATCCTAGAAGTTCTGTGTGTTAAAATGGTAAAGAGAACTCAGAAGTTCTGCGTGCTTAAACAGTGAGAAAATTCTATAAATTCTGTGTGTTAAAATGGTGAATGAAAAACAGAAGTTCTGTGTTACATTTTAAATCTTTCATCATACAAATCAGCACATCAGCAATTTATTCAGTCCTTAACAACAAATAAGGAGGATAAAATAATAGCAGTTTATAGAAGTTCTAATCCTAGTTCTGAGCCTAGCCTTAATCAAGAAGTTCTGATCCACAAGTTTTTTTCCTTATGTAATGATATGGACAATCTCAACAGTATGGTATTTACATATTTAATGATGTTCTGAATGAGAAGATGCAAAGTCAGAAAGACTTATCTTGAATCTGAAGTTTGTGCTTGGAACTTGAACTGCTGCCTTTAAATGTTATGGAGTCAGCAAGAGCAACGAGAGAGAAAATGCCAAGTTCTTTGATCCAAAGGGAAGAACAAAAGGTTTGGATTTCTGGATTTTTATGAAGGTTTCACAGTTTTCTTTTCTCTTTTTTGACAATTTTCTCTCTAAATAAACCAACCCCTTGAACGTGTGATGGAGAAAATTATTTATAGATGGGTTTACTGTGCTTTTCGGGGGGGGGGGGGAAACAAATGGGATTCAAACCTTTTTGGTATACTGTTTCATTGCTTTTTAATCACAATTTTCGTATGCTAATTTGATGCAAATATGGGGTTTGAGAAAGTACATGCATGGACTGGATCAGCAGCTGATTGTAGGACTATGATATAGCAGGGCAACAGGCTGCTTAAACGAGGTTTTGAGATTTGGTGATGTTCTGATCACAGAAGATCAGAAACGTAACCTCCCTATGCTGAAGAGTCATGTTCTGATTGAAGAACTATGTTCTGAACTATGTTTGCAACTTCTGACTGCACTTGCGTGGAGGCTGGCTCAGAAGTTCTGAAGTATCATATTCTCTTAACACTTAGAAAATTTTCTAAATGTTTAGAATATTGATTTTTTTTTTCAAAGTAATTTCTGACTTCTGATTTTTGATGAACCAATTTCATGTGTTGATGAAATATAATTGTTGAAACTTGATTTGATCTAAAAGTCAAAGTTTGACTTTTAATTGTGCTTTTGACCATTTTGCCCTTGTGGATGATTTTCTTGAAAAGTTGTAATTCAAGACTTGGAACTTGATAGAAGCAAACCCCTGAGTTCGGGATGATCCTTTGAGAAATGAGGGGGCAAATTTTGGGGTACAATAAAGTCCAAAAGCACCAACTTCAGATTCAAGGTAAGTCATCCTGACTTTAACCCTTTTCGTTTCAAGCATGTAAATAGCATTTGTTTATTTTTCATTTTTATCCTTTCGATTGTTTACTTTTCCTGTCCAAGTATATGTTAGAGATTAACCCCAAACGAAAGGAAATTTTTTGTGAATCGAAGACTTAGCCTTTTCCCCTTAATGCTTCACAGTGGCAAACATAATAAGAAAGTGGTGTGAATCGAGGGTTACAGACTTCGATACACACTAGTTGCAGGCCCCAATCGAAAGAAGGCAAAAGTGTGGGAATTGAAAGGCACATCCTTTGATCCAGGATGCCTATTCTTTCTCTCTTTTACACTACTTTTCTTTTTATGTTTTCTATATATTTACATTTTCTTGCTATTCGATATGGTTGTAATAATTAGGACTTTAATTTCTTGAAAACCCCACTTGTAAACTTGTATACCCCATTCCCCCAAAAAAACACATAAAAGCGTAGGACATCTATTTCCCGCATTTTTATTGCTTTCATAAATGTTAGTAACTAGGGTGTGTATGGAAATATAAAATCGATACTTAGGCCACCCTAATTCAAGACAAAAGTGCATGCAATCAAACACACTATTCACACACATACACCTCTAGGGTAACCTCACTTGTTTCCTCGGAAAATAGTCATGTCCCTTGAATATGGGCATTTTAGCAAAGACCCTCGATAAAAGATGGTAGTCCCTCGATGTCCCTCTATATTGCATTCGGTAAACGATCTAGTCCCTAACAAAATTTCTAAAACGTCCCATAGGTTACCTTCTATGACTATACAAATTACCCATGCCTGTCCCTTCACATCCAACGATGGGGATTCTTATCAATCATTGGTAAGATAGCAACATCTAAAGGAGGAGGAAAAGAACAAAGACCTTTTGAGTAGGTAGGACACTCGTAGTTGCTTTCTTGCTCACAACTAAAAAACTATTTTCACACCAACACTTTCAGTTGAAATATTTTCAAAAGTCAAAACACTTTGTATGCATTCTATAGAGACGAGAATCATTACAAAGGCACTTTTCAAAATCACTTTCAAAAACATCTTCCACAACAAACATCTCTTTAAACTTTTTTCAAAACCAACACTTTGTACGCATTTTTATAGAGACGAGAATCATTACAAAGACGTTTTCAAAATGTTTTAAAACCCACACCACAAAGCACATTTTCAAACAAAGGAAGTGATCTAGCAAGCAACTAAGAGACCGTAGATAACTACGGATGAAAAGGGTGCTAATACCTTTCCTTTTCATAACCTACCCCCCGAACTCAAGAAAACATCTCAAAGGTCTTTCCTGTTCTTTTCACCCTTTCCTTATTAGATAAAAGAAAAGTCAGTGGCGACTCTAACTATCCGCAACAATTGTGGTCAAACGCAAAACACCAAGTCAGTTCTCCCACTGTATTACAGAACTGGAGACTCTGTTGGGGAATGTCTTAAAAGTGGGGTTACCTTAGAGCTAGATCATATTTACTTGGTTTCCTTATTTTACTTGCTTGCTTTACATTACGGTTCCTTGTTTGGGCTCGTTTTGATCCTTTACCCGAATCTGGGGAACCTTTTAGGTAAGTAGCAATAGATTGTGGAAACTGTGTGGGGTATACCGACATGGTTGAAGCGATGGCTACATTAGTGTGACACATTTATTGGTACTGGTAGCCCTTGAGTAGTCAAGTAGAATACGCGGCCGCTTTGTGGTGTCATGAAGCACTAACTGAACTTAGAACCTTAATTGAACAACTTGGCCATTACGAAGTAGTGAGATAGCCGGCTTTGGTGCAGTCCGAAGTTGGTTGATAGTCAATACTACGCTCATTAAGATCAGACTTTATGGATATTTCGGTCGCCAATAAAGAGGCTTGCGCTAAAACAATTCCCGATGAAGAAAGATCAGTGATATTGAGATCCCCTAGAACCCAATTACTTTCTAAGATAGGTTGAACCAACTAAACTTCAAGAGGGTACTTACCTATGAACCTCATGCAAGCCTAAACCTAAGGACTCGTTTGTTTTGTGTGTATATATTTACTTGTACATAACATCATGACATCATTCCATAGCATTTTACTTTAACCATTTCAAGGATTTCGAGATTCACCTTTGTTCTGTTTTGTAGGACATGACTCCCACTCGCAGGAATACTATCCAATTCAACCTCGTACGAGTACCTTTTTAACTCAAAGAATTAGCGTCAAGGATTCCTGAGAATTCTCCATTCACCAAAAGACATGTACGACATCTCAATCTTGTTACCTCAAGCCTTGATGAAGACATGATGAAGGTGCTTTTTCAGTTCTTCGACCCTTTACACCATTGCTTTACCTTCCCCGATTACCAACTTGTGCCTACTATGGAAGAATCCTCTCAACTCTTGGGAATTCCTATTCTTGATCAATTATCTTTCAACAGTATTGAAAGAGACTGGAGCCCTGAGGAGATTGCTTGAGCTTTACATTTTCAACGATCCGACGTCATGGATAAATGGGAAACAAGAAGTGGTGTCAAAGGGTTTCTAGCCAAGTTCTTATTGGAAAAGGCTCAAGGCCGTTGGGATACTCTAGATTTACAAGCCTTTGAAGAATTCTTGGCTCTTCTCATCTATGGGATGGTAGTATTTCCTAATCGTGACCAACTTATAAATGTAAATGCAATCAAAAAATTTATATCTCGCAATCCGATGCCTACTTTGCTTGGGGACATCTTGCATTCTCTTCACTCTCGCACCGTGAAGAGAAGGGGAACCCTCATGTGTTACACTGCTCTGTTAGCTAGGTGGTTTGTTTTGCACCTGCCCCGATCTGTTGTAAAGAATGAGCAAGGCTTGAGATGGTCCAATAGGTTGATGTCACCCAGACATTCAGATATTCACTGGTGTTGTCGATCCTTGGAGGACATTACTATCATCGACCATTGTGGGGAATTCCATAATTTCCCTCTACTTGGAATTAGTGGAGGTATTACTTACAAACCTTGCTTGGCTTTACGATAGTTTGGGTATGCACGAAGAGATGGTCCCCATGATACGCTCATCCAAGGCGTGGTATTCGACTACGAGAGCAATGACCAAGGCTATCGTCAAAGGTTCATACGAGCTTGGAGAATGACAAATAAAGTGGATAGTAAGACATTAGGACATACAAATTCTATTCCCCTTGAGCCTTACCTTAAGTGGGTACAAACTCGTGCTCAGAGTCTCGTGATGCCTTATCCCTCCATCCTACCTATCATCATGGAGCCTGTTGCCGAAGGAGATGTTCCATATATTGTCCTTTATCCTAACATGCCTACTTCTCTTGAAGATTTGCAAAAAGATCAGATTCAACTAAAGGAAGAGAGAGACACCTTCGAAGCCCAGTTCCACGCGAGTGAAAATGAGGTTTTAGAGCTTACGAGACAACTTCATGAAGACCGAAGTTTGAACGCCTACATTGCGCCAAAAAGGATGCGCTCAAACTTTTTTAATTAGGAGTTTATTTTGTGTTTATTTCCTCCATTGTAAGCCCAAGAGGCATGTTGTAATCGATTTGGACTTATTAATACAATGTTTTTTTCCTTTTGTCTAAACAAATTTAAATCTCCTAGGTCCTAGAAATCATTTTCATTCATCATAACAAAAACAAGTTTTTCATAACATGTTTCCTTATCTTTCTACTATTTATTTCAGTAAGATGGATATTGAATAAACAGTGAAGGATCTTCAATCACAGAATGCTCAATTCCAACAGATGTTCCTGGCTATGGCTACAGGACAAGAGGACCTGAAGGCTCTCATGATCAAAGACAAGAAGAAGAAGAAGAAGACGAAGAAAACGGTGGGTGTCTTGAATATGGGAAGGAGGTTCATAGAACCAGCAAAGAGAGATCTAGAATTCGCAACTCCATCAAATGAGGGAGACAATCAGGAAGAGAAGGAAAAAGAAGGAGACCATAGTCTGGGGTCTGATGAAGTGGAGATTGATTATGCTGAAGAATAATATCCTCTTGTTAATGACAAATTTAAACCGCTAGAGGATCATCTCAATGCCATGGAAATTCAGAGAGTACCTGGTCTGGATTTTAAAGAACTAGGTTTGGTTCCTGGGGTGGTCATTCCACCAAAGTTCAAAGTTCCCACATTTGCTAAATATGACGGTGTCTCCTTCCCTAAGCTGGACTTAAGGTCCTATGTCAGGAAGATTCAACCCCATACTGCTAATAGGAACCTATGGGTACATTTGTTCCAGGAAAGTTTGTCAGGGACGCAGTTGGAATGGTTCTATCAGCTAGAAGGAACCAACATTCGCAATCGGGAAGATCTGGCTGCTGCTTTTTACAGGAAGTACCAATACAACACTGACCTTGCTCTAACCTGTACACAATTGCAAAGTATGTCTATGGGTTCCAGCGAGGGTTTCAAATATTACACTCAGAAATGGAGGGATCTTGCGGGAAGAGTCCAACCTCCTATGTCTGATAGAGAGTTGGTAGACATGTTCTTGGGTACTCTGTCTGGTCCATTCTCCAACCATCTGATTGGATGCTCTTCAGCTGGGTTTAATGAGATGATCTTGGCCGGTGAGCAGGTAGAAGATAGTATTAAGAGTGGTAAGATTCAGAGGGATGCATCCTCAAGTACAATGAAGAAACCCTTCACTGGAAAGAAGGAGGTAAAATCTGCTTATGGCCAGAGAAATCAAAACAAAATTGAACGTCTTCTGACGGTAGGGGCTGTTATGATCTCCAATCCTATATCAAATCAACAACTAAACAATCAGCACGGGCCAGATGTGCCCATAAGACAGTTCACCCGGATCAACATGACCTTATCCCAGGTTTTGCCACACCTATTGAAGTCTAATTCGGTGACTCTAAAGGATGCTCCCAAGAATCCCAATACTGCATCTCCTCGCTACAACCCAAACGCTCGATGTTCCTACCATTCTGAGAGTCTGGGGCATGATACAAATGATTATTGAGCTCTAAAAAATAAGGTGCAGGATCTTATCGAGGCAAATGAGATTGAGTTTGACCTTCTAGAGACACCTAATGTAATAACTGCGCCAATGCCCAGGCATGGCCAGGGTGTCAATGCTGTTGATGATGACCTGTTTGTTTCCTCTGTGGATGAATTAACCACTCCTCTTTTGATTGTTAAATAGAATTTGTTGCGAGCCGGATTATTTCTGGGCTGTGGTAAAGGTTTCCACTTATGTATGTGTCTACCAGATGTTTTTTGTCATTAAAGATGGGTGTCCAGCGCTTGATGATTAACAAAGAAATTTTGTTTGATAAAGTTCCCCTTGCAAGAAATTTGTGTGAAGATGTCTCAATAATTACCATTTTCGACAATCCTCCCAAGGTCTCCACCAAAAGACCCATTAGGATTACATCCGTTCCCAAGTTTTCTTCTTTGATTATCACTCTTCCTGGGCCGATACCATATTCCTCTGATAAAGCTGTACCCCGAAATTATGGGGCTGACGTCTACTACCACGGCGTCAAGCAAGACCTATTTGCTGTTAAAGATAAAGTTACCGAAGATACTGATCATGACATCGACAACATCACCGGGACCAATAAAATTACGAGAAGAAGAAGGGTTTTCTCTCCCGAAATATCTCCGAAGATTGTTTCTACTCCTTTGATTATTCCTGCTGCTACTCCTGTTAGTACTCCCATTGCTACTCCCACTGTTATCCCTGCTGTTATCTCTGCTACGGAGTCATCCGAGACTCGGGGCAAATATGTATTGGTTGAGCCTGTCAAGACGAAGGCGCACAAAGAAGTCGTTCATGAGGCTTCTAAAAAGGAAATGGAAGAAATATTGAAGATAATAAAGAAAAGTGATTACAATGTTGTGGAGCAGTTGGGGAAGACCCCTTCAAAACTCTTGATGTTGGACTTACTTTTATGCTCCGAAGCCCATGCTAAGGCTTTGGTAAAATTCCTGAAGTCTTCCCATGTGCCTCAAGAGACCTCCGCCGATCAATTCGAGAATTGAATTGCTAGTTTGACAGCTGACAATGGACTGGGTTTCTATGATGCAGATTTGAAAGCATAATGATGCCATGCATATCTCCATTGAGTGCAGGGGCGCTACCCTAGCTCATGTTCTTGTAGATACAGGTTCATCATTGAATATATTACCTAAAAATGCTTTGGACATATTGGATTGTGAAGGACTCACACTGAAGCCCAATAATATTATGGTAAGGGCCTTCGATGGTTCCAAGAGAATGGTGCACGGGGAGGTGGACATCCCTATCAAAGTTGGTACTCAGACTTTTGACTCCACTTTCTATGTGATAGAAATCCGCCCATCTTACTCCTGTTTATTGGGTCACCCTTGGATCTATGGGGTGGGTGCTGTTACTTCTGCTCTGCATCAAATGTTGAAGTACCCGGTTAATGGAAAGATTATTACAGTCCATGGTGAGGAAGAATACATGGTGAGCCACCTGAACTCTTTCAGTTATGTTGAGATGGACGGCGAGTTTATTAAGACCCCCTGTCAGAACTTTGAGGAGGTTCCACAGGCAGTTGCTGAAACCAAGACTATTACCAATGTCCCAAAGATTACTAAACCTCCTTTGAAGATGGCTTCTCTGAAGGATGCCAAAGCAGTAGTTGAAGAAGGTGGGTGTACCATTTGGGGCCAACTTCCGGATATTCCCTACAAATATGACAAGTTTGGTTTGGGTTTTACTTCAGAGGCCCAAAGAGTTGTTCATCGTGCTCGCGCCGGGGGACCACCACTACGCATCAACAACCATGGAGTCAATACGTTGGAGGACAGTGATAGCGATTGTGACATGGACAAGTGGTCTTCCCAACTATCAGCGGTGGACTCAACAATTGGGAGGCAAAGGATTTTGTTCCTATTACTTTTATTCAAGAGTAATTGTCTTTTATTTTTAGGACATGTAATATTTAAACAATTGAAACTCTAAAACCTTGTGTCTTACCCGAGGTACAATGGTCTATTTGTGAGGGTTATTACTTCATCTTCATATGTCATTAATAAATCATTGGATGTTTTGCATGCAAATTTTACGCTCCTTGTTTTTCTTTTCTAATTTTTACTTTATCAAAAATAGCTATGCTCTTACACATACTCACATATCAAACTGCATATCCACATCCACTCTGGATCCCATTGATAACGGTTCTACTATTTCCAATTATGAATTTGAAAATATGATCTACCAAGTCGAGGACGAAGGTGAGGAAGATTTTGAAGTACCAGGGGAACTTGCCAAACTGTTACAACAGGAAGAAAGGGCAATATAACCCCATGAAGAGCCAGTTGAGACAAAAAACTTGGGTACTGAAGAGGATAAGAAGTAAGTCAAGATAAGTGCCAATATGGAGCATATTGTCAAGGAGCGGTTAATTCAGATGCTACATGACTATGTTGAGGTATTTTCCTGGTCATACGAAGACATGCCAGAGCTGGACACTAACATTTTGGTTCATCGTCTACCAAAAAAATAGGATTGCCCTCCAGTGAAACAGAAGGTTTGTCGCATGCGGCCAGAGATGTCAGAAAAGATCAAGGCTGAAGTCATGAAACAATTCAACATCATATTTTTAGTTGTTACTTCTTATCCACAATGGGTCGCAAACATGGTACTAGTACCTAAAAAAGACGGAAAAGTACACATGTGTGTGGATTACAAAGATTTGAATAGGGCGAGCCCCAAGAATGACTTTCTGCTTCACCATATTGATGTTCTAGATGATAATACCACTATTTACTGTGGAAAATGGTAAACAACCCCTGGTCCTCCCAATGTCCTAAAACTAAGAGTAACTTGCAAGATCAACCAGTTGATCTTAAGACATGCGCTAAGAGTTTTATTATTATACTTATTCTATCGAAATCCTTATCAAGGGAAACAATTTTCCGTGACTAAGGGAACAAGTATAAGGGCTTTCCACACTATGAATCGATCGATTGACTGTTGATTCGTGACCGACATAAGATATTCATATGAAAATAAGATTCAATAAACTAACTGACTGGTGACTCGTAACCGACCGAGAGTATTGAATTGTTTACGTGAATCATAAAATAACGTAAAGACTGTGTTCAATAGTACATAGAAAGCAAATAAAGTATTCAAAAGAGATAATTGAACAATAAAGGATTTGCATTTAAATAAGAGTGGTGATTCACGTACATTAAGCACTTCTTCACTCTTTGTTTCCTAACGCTCGGAATGACAGAGTTTTGACAATTGATTTGGGCATACAAGTGAACACACACTAAAACAACCCTAAATCTGCTTATTTATAATATTTACAATGTAACTTCCTAGATGAAATCTATGGATAATATTAAAATTTTGAGACAACCGCTTCATTGGATTTCGCCACCTATTTGGCGCTTAAACAAATTGTAAACCACTGGCAACTGCTGATGACTTTGAAATTTAAATCTTCCCGCTCCTAGCTTATGAAGGTAAACCGCTTCTTACTCGCTTTGACACTTTCCCTTTTGCAAGAGTTAAAAATCAACAATAATTCCTCTAAGTCCAGAAACCCTTTTGGTTGACAGAAACCAATTTTGACCATTTTCCTTGTCTTTCACCCTTTGGTCGACTAAACCAATTTCGACCATTCCTTAACATATATTATTTTATTTCCTTTTGGTCGACTTGGCTCAGTTTCGACAGTTTGGCATGACATTCCCTTTCAATATTAAATCTAGTTTAATAAAACCAAAATTTCAAATACTTTGGCTCCAATTTCCAAAAAACCCCTACTTTAGAGGGTGACCCTTAGCTTATGAGAATATCGTTATTAATACACGTGCTTGAATACCTTATGATTTTTCAAGGTAACAAAATGCCCCCCAGAGATGCCATTTTCGAATTTCGACTCATATGAGATAATGACATCTTTGAAGCGTCGGTTTTACCATTTGACCAAACCGTTTCCATCCCTCCAAAAGTGAACGTTACCATTCTGCCTTTTTCGTGACGTCATGTAATCATGGTAACGTATCATGCTTTTGAGCTTCTAGACGTGTGATATTTAATTTTTTCCATCATTGCACTATACTGGGATATGTAGCCCATTAACTAACGTTGATTATACAGCACGTGTCCCTCAAATGGCACGATTTAAACTTAGGAAATCAGAAAGTTTTTCCCCATTATTTCTTCCTTCGCTTCAGAGTCTATAAATACCCTTATTTCTCCTTTTTCTACTTTTCTTTGCTTCTTCACGCCCTTGCTTCAGAAAAATGCAGAACCTGCAAATTTCATCACTGTTCCCCATATTTATCCTCCTTCAAACTTCTTACAATGGCGAATGTTGATAATCAAACCTCTTCTCCATCAATCGCTCTTCAACTATGCCTCGTCGACAACAAAGCTTATGTGCCAGAACCTCCATTTGCTAAGGAGAAAGCCAAAATATGGAAATCTCATGTACTTATTCCTTTTTCTCTTAAAGAAAACCCCCTACCTTTTTTAGGGCCACTTACTGCAAATGCACCCTCCAAAATCTATGTAAATGATAAGGAAGCATTTTTTCCTACTAGCACTGTTACCAAACCCATAATTTCTTCTCCAAATCCTATTTCGCTCATGTACATTGACATGAACTTTAGAACTGCTCCACCTCTGCATTTCCCTAAGTTTAGCGCCTGGATGGCACGCTTAGAAGTCGACAAAGGAGATCAATGGAAAAGAATGAACATTTACACATTGTTAGACCATTATCGATGTGGTCAGCCTTACTCTAGTGGCATGCTCCTAGATGCCGTACATTTTTAGGAAGGGTCGACCAACACTTTTCATACTAAGTGTGGTATAATTACTCCTACCTTGTTCGATGTTGTTGCCATCACAGGGTTAAAACCATCTGGAACAATTTTTAACTATAAATATGCTGAACCTGCACCACTAAAGTTCGACGTTGGTGAAGTTGGTAAACCAACATACAACAACTTCATCGACCATCATGCTCAAACTTCTCCCCATAACTGATGCAGAGCATGTAGCATTTTTAACCTTATGGTTGTCTCGCTTTATTTTTTGCTCCAGGTCGATCCAGGTAGCCAAACAGTTTTCTTATCTGGCTACCCAATTGCACATAGGTGAGAATGTTGCTTTAGGCCAGCTTATTTTGGCCTCTCTTTACGCATCCTTGACTGAAGTTGCTAACCAAATCAAGCGTTTCGACCCTATTAATCCAAAGAAAAAGAATGTCTTGGTCCATGGTCCTTTTTGGCTTTTACAATTATGGTTGAATGTCACTTTTTCTGAGGAGATCAAGCCCTTCAGGAATAAAAAAGTAGCATGCATTCCATCTCAAAACCATATCGTTTGGCAATGCCTTCTTCCTTTGACTTCTATTGACAAGGCTTCCCCAAATCCTGAAGTTTTCAAACTGCTATTCAACATCATGTTGACAAGAGTTGATTTCACACCCTCTATGGCCCCATTTCATGATAGACAAGATGGCCCAGAGTTGTTTACTAGGGCTTTCCCACCTGCAAGATAAGAAGACATGAAAAATTCCCTAATCCTCTAAAGACGTTATTTAACTCCCCAATTTCTGTCTTCTGTGATTGTCAGTGTGAGTCCAGGCTTGGTCTCTTATCAGCTTAACCTGGTGGCTCGACAATTTGGACTCTGTTAACTTGTCCCCAAGTCCTTGTTCAAATCTCACGAGATGCTGATAGACATCATATCTGACCAACCTTTCGAAGTTATCAAAGAAGATATCGGAAACATATGGGCATGAAGGCCTACACTTTCTCTCACTCCATTCTAACCATCTTTCTACTACACCAAAGAATTTGAGACTTAGTGGCAGTCATATTTTGTTACATTCATTGATGATCCTGATGCAAAGTTGACTGAACTAACTACAACTTTTTTCAATTTGCAGACGAACTCGACCAAGTGTAAGGTTACTCATGTTAAACAAATTCGAGCTTTCTAGAATTACTTCTGAGTTGTGTATCGACCTAATAATCTTCGTCGGACCATTTTTGAGGCTGCTGTCGAATTAAAGGAGAAGGTAACTGATAGGATCTAGACACTTAAAATCCCTGGTTATGTGAAAGACAAATATCTTTACGCTCTTCACTTTGTAAACATCAAATTTCCTCCTTTTCCATCTAGCCATTTTGCTTTGGCTTTTGGCCCACCTATTCCTGACTGGTGGTTTTTCTCTTTATCGAATATGCAAAATTCCTATAAGAAAAAGGTGACAGAGTGGTACCAACAAAGTATTATATACCTAACTATTCAGGGAATCTTCATTATGATCTTGAATATGTTAGAGTACTTTAGACCATAAAAATCGATAACGATTTCTGTAAAGTTTAACCCCCTGCTTATTTTGATTTGGTTTCTTATTTAATTGTTTTATACTTGCCTTACAGCTATCCCAATAGATCAGGCGGGCGCCTTTTCTGTCGGCAAACCAAAAATTTCAACGAATCAGGTTTAAACTCAAACTTCTATCAATTATCATTCCTGATTTGGCATATCCGACTTAGCCAATCTCTTGTAGATTATCCCTGACCATACACCTCCGAAGATAACCCATTTCTTCTTCACTCAAGAAGTCTTCCTCTATAGGTGTACTTATATACTTCTTGTTTCCATGTCTTTTAAGCCTTTAACTGTACTAATATTTCCCTTGTTTGCCAGAGTCAAAAATGCTCAGCGGACTTGACTTCTCCCTCTGACGAATCCAAACAGTCCAAGAAGGACATACAACATACTTCTGAGAGGACTGAGGTATATTTTGTCGATTCAACTCTCCATTCTCGACTAACACAATTGCTTCGACTTATATCTTTTTCTGATACTAAGCCATCACCTAATGTTCAGTCCCCTCAACGCTCCCACAAATCTAAATACCACAAGAGGAAAAAAGACTCTTCTACTCAAAACAAGGTGGAAAAAAAGAAGACGAAGACGAAGGTACTTGTGTCCCAGAACACTGAAGCAAAGGTTGGCTTAAATCTTGTTGATGAAATAAAATAACCAGATGATGTCGAAGTCCCCCTTGTTACAAGAAGGAGACTTAAAGTGATATTGGCTGAAAATCCTGAAGCTACCTTAGATTTAGGTGCTGACACTATAGTGGTCGACACAAACATTGTCACTCTGAATCGTGCTCCTAGAATTGATAAATCTCCAAACCCAACGGGAGACACTATTGATGCTTTAGCTAAGGATGAGTCTTTTGATCTTGATCCGTCGATACAGGTACTAGCTAATTTTTTTTTGTTTCTTTTTTCTTTTAGTTTGTTGAATTTGTTTGGCTGATATCTTTTCTTGCTTTCTTTAGGTTAATGTCTCTGGCCAACAACTAAGTGTGTCTGACTATACTCCTTTGTCAGAAGCTTCTTCCCCTCATCATTATGAGAATCCCGACATTGCTGATGGTGAGTTTATTGACCTGACTATTACGGTTACTCTTAGTGACTCTGACTCAGTCACTAGTCCTGCCAAACATAAGGGTTATTGTTCGACTAACTCTGACTCTAGCCTCTCAGATTCCCTGCAGGGTTCAGAAGCAAATAAAAATGTTACCACCTCCAAAATCTTGCCCCCTCCTGAAGGCACACAAGGCACGCCTCCCACTTCTTCTGGGAAAGTTAAGGTCGACTCACCTACTACACCAAAACACATGGGAGTCAAGCCTTCTGCTCTAGAAGCAGTTGCTAGGTTGTGTCGCTTCGGGAGTTCTCACACTCTTTCTTCTGACTCTAACCAATCTCAAGCACACAATGACAAGATAAGTCCTGAAGCAATCAAAGCCAAAAATCTAATGACTAAAATTCAGACTCATGCTTTGGATCCTGATTTGGCTCATCTGCTTCGTTTTGATCTAACTCTTGGCCCAGAACTTTCAGACGCTCTCACTCAAATGAAAGAGCTCAACACTTCTGAATCAGCCACGTTTATGATAACGACATTTGAGAAATTCTTTATTCCTCTACTCCAAAAAGTCGAAAGTATTAGGGCAAATGAGGAAGCGGTCGAGTCGAAGGAAGCTTTTGTGAAAGAGAATTTGGATATGGTGGTACAAGCCACTGAAGAAATCAATGATTTATTAGCAATGATTGAAAAGAAAAAATAGGAACTGGGTCCCAAACCGAAAAGAGCTGCTGAAAAACGTGACCATATTTTTCTCTCAACAAGGAATTAGAATCGATTGCCAAACAAGAGGAAGAGATTAATAACGTTATTAATCCAGCTCAAGCAAAGTCTGACCAAATATTCGTGGATGCTATGGTCGTAAGTGAAGCAATTTCTTCTGTAGAAACGGAGCTTGAAACACTTAGGACTCAAGCAGAAGATTTTGAATATCAGGCCGCAAACCTCCATGGTGAACTGCGGTCATTCCAAAACAAATTTAAACACTTTTAATCATTGTATCAACAATCTTGTGATTTCTTTATGGCTTTAAGCCAAATTTTAATGGCACCTTTTTTTATCTGTCTTATATATATCTTCCTCTATTGTACACATTTTATGCATTTTTTGAATTTGCTGGATTCGAACACAATTTTACCAGCTTGTTGATTCGACGAATATTCATTCTATTGAAATTCTGACTTCTTGAAGAATGGGCTTATACTTTTTTAAGTACTTACCATTTACCCATAAGAATCGTTGATCTGGGGATAACTACTCAAGTTCATAGGCATTATTTGAAAAAACTTGCATCACCTTAAAAGGCCCTTCCCAATTTGGAGACCATTTCCCTAAGACTCTATCATTTTTGTCCATAGGTAATATTACTTTCCATACTAAATCGTCGATAGTAAATACTTTATCTTTTACTTTGTTATTATAAGGTCCGACAAATCATTATTTTTGTCTTATTAACCAATCAAAGGCCAACATCCTTTCTTCATCTAAGTCCACAAGCTCGTCAGCCATCATATTCCAGTAATCCTCAAATGGTATTTCATGCTGTCTTTGGATTCTTATTGACTGAACATGTATCTCCACTGGTAACATTGCATCATGGCCATATGCAAGTCGAAATGGAGTAGTTCATGTTGCTTACTTAGGGGAAGTTCTAGATGGCCATAAGGCTTGATCTAGTGTTTTATGCCAATTCGTTGGCTTCTTTCCTACATGCTTTTTAATTAGGGTAATTATTACTTTATTGGCAGCTTCGACATGGCCATTTTCCTGAGCATAGTAAGGAGTAGAAATTAACAATTTAATTCCAACTTCTTGCGTAAATTCTTGCATTTTTCGTTCAGTAAACATTGATCCTTGGTCGGTTGTAATTGTTTCTAGAATCCCAAACTGACATATGATGTGATTTTGTATAAAATCAATAACAACTTCTTGATCGACATTTTTTAAGGCTACTGCCTCGACCCATTTTGTAAAATAATCAATACCAACTAAAATATACCTTTGATGTTTTGGTGACGCTGGTTTTATTTCTCCAATCACATCTAAAGCCTATCCTTTGAATGGCCAAGGTTTTATAATTGCATGTAATTCATTTGCAGAAACATGTTGTATGCCCCCATGCACTTGGCATTCTTGACAACCTTTAGAAAATTCAATGCAATCTTTTAGCATTGAAGGCCAAGAGACACCTGAACGCACCAAAAGCCATTTTATTTTTGTGTCCTTCTTGATTTGGGCCACATGCTCCACTATGCACATTTGACACTGCTACACATGCCTCATTTTCTCCAAGCCATTTAAGCAATATTCCTTCAGAAGTTTTCTTAAATAATTCATTCTTTATCAAAACATAACTGAGGGCGCGATTCTTGATCTTACAATTTGTTGACCCCGAAGGGATGCGCAGATAGTCGGCCAATGGCTTTCGCCAATCATTCTCTTGCCCATTGTGAACAGTTAAAATCTGAAAATTTTCAACATCTACAGCCCCTAACTTTATTATTGACAAATATGAAGGAGATAACCAAGTTGCTCGAACTTTATCTCTTACCTGAATAAGTTCTTCATTTTGGTCTTTCTTGTATCCCGAGGCTTCTTGTGCTAGGTCATTAGCCTCTTCATTCTCTCGTCGAGGTATGTGTCGAATACTCACTTGTTCAAATTGCTTTAACAATCTAATAGTAATCACAAAATACATGATTAAATTTTATTTAATACATCTGTATTCCTTTGATACTTGTTCAATTAGTAATGCAAAGTCTCCCATAATTTCGACATTCCTTGCACCTAATTCTAGCAGTAGTTCAAGTCTTATTATTAAAGACTCGTATTCTGCTTCATTATTTGTACATATATCGTCGATTCTATACTTGAACTCTGCTGGAATTCCACTGGGGGAAATTATAATTCCTCCTATTCCAGCTCCATTTTCATGGCTAGAACCATCAAATTATAATTTCCATGGAGCTAGATCTACATAATTCTAAGGCATACCAACCATTGAATGGTCGACCAAGAAATCTGCCACCACTTGTCCCTTCATTGTTTTTAAGGGCACATAAGTCAGAGAATAATCTGTTAATGCTAAAGCCCATTTACCAATTCGACTATGTAAAATTGGTTTGGACAACATGTGCTTAATAATATCGAATGTGAAGATACATACACATCAACAAACTTTATATATTGCTTTAATTTAATACAAGAGAAATACAAGTAAAGGCATAGTTTTTCTATATCACTATACCTAGTTTCAGGAACATTAAGCATTTAACTAAGATGATATATAGGTCTCTCGATACCTTTTTCGTCCTGTTGGACTACCATACTTCCTATAGTCCAACTTGAGGCTGCAATATATAACCTCATGGGCCTATGTCTAACAGAAGGTGCCAATATTGGATGCTTCACTAATTAGTCTTTTATTTTACCGAAAGTCTCTTGATGCTCCTCTTGCCAAACGAAATCCTCATTCTTCAGTCGAAGTAGTGGTGAAAATGCTTTGGTTTTTCCACTTAAGTTGGATAAGAACCTCCTTAGAAAATTTATCTTGCCCAACAAAGACTGAAGTTCCTTTTTGGTCAACGAAGGTTTGACATCCATGAGGGCTTTGGTCTTGCTTTGATTCACTTCTATGCCTTTTTATGCACCACAAAGCCAAGAAAATCACATGCTTGCACACAAAAAACACATTTTAATGGATTCATTTTTAATTCATATTCCCTCATCCTTTCAAAAGACTTTCAAAGGTGTTGCAGATGAATCAATTTACTATTCGACTTTATTATAATATCATCAATATAAACTTGCATGAAATCTTCAATAAAATCATCGAATATAGAGTTAATTACACTTTGATATGTCGCTCCAGCATTTTTCAAACCGAATGCATGACAACCCATTCATAGGTTCACAATGCCTCTGGGCAGAGAAATATCGTCTTCGGCACATCTTCATATGCAATCAAAATTTAGTTATAACCAAAATAACCATCAAGCATACTTAAATATTCAAAATCGGCAACAGAGTCGACCAACATTTCTGCCACAAGAAGAGCATATTCATCTTTAGGAGTGGCAGCATTTAAATCTCTAAAATCGATGCACACTCTTAATTTTCCATTTTTCTTAATTACTGGAACTATGTTTGCCAACCAGTCGACATACCTTGTAGTTCTTATGAATCTTCTTTTAAGGAGTCTTTCTATATCCTCTTTGATTTTCGACATTATTGCTGGAGCGAAGCGTCTGGGAGTCTGCTTCACTGGTTTATTTCTAGCTTTTATTGGTAACTTTAGTTCGACCGAATCCCTTCTTAAACTTGGCAATTTGTTATAGTCCCAAGTAAAAAAATCTTTAAATTCGTTTAATAAAGATATTACCTCACACTTTAACTTTTGGTCGATGTTGGAACTGATATAAGTTGGTCATTTATCTCCCTTTTCTCAAAGATCTATTTCTTCTAAAGGGTCTTGTGGCTGCATTCTTTCTGGTGCCATCTGATCCTTTTCGAAGCCTAAGGGTTCTTCATCATATATGTAGTCCAGACGGTGCTTATCAAAGTTTTCTTGGACCATTTCTTTTTCATCTCGTGGCTTTGGCTCAATAGCCAAAGTAGCTCCTTCATTCAGAATTTGTGTCTTATTGGCTTCGACATCCATATTTTCTTCAACCTCTAGCGCCAAATTTATTTTACTTTCAGCAATATACGCCGAAATCCTTTTCAGAGCATCTAGCTCAGACATCATCACTGATGTCTCCCCAGCCTGTTGGTCGGTTTTCACAGTATGGATCCTCAAGATGTTCCACATCCCATATAAAACCATGGGTCTCATGTAACTTTAACGAAACAAATTCCTCAGCAAAGTTGGCATACACATCTTCAGCAGGTTGACATGGGGAAATGTTAGCTAATTTCCGGTTAAATTGCTTCTTGCCGACATTGTTCACGTCTGCCTTGAAATATCCTTGATCAGCTTCAATGTTCTCGATAATACCATCTTCCCTCTAAATCATCAAAAGTTGGTGCATAGAATATGGTACAACCCTTACATCGTGCAACCATTCCCTCCCTACTAAGAGGTTGTAACTTGGCTTGCCTTGAATCACCATGAATATAGTCGGCCTAGTAACGGATCCAACAGTAATATCAACTTGGATCACACCCATAATGTTTCTAGTCCTTCCTTTGTAGTTTGATAAGACCACGTTATGATTTTTAACATCGGTGTCATATTTGCCAATTTTATGCAATAGGTGGTGTAGCATAATGTTTACCGTAGCACCATAGTCTACCAACACCTTGTTGATAGCCACCCTTTCAAGCTTAGCCCTTAGTAAAAGAGGCTTCAAATGGCTCTTCATGGCCATATCTGGTCTTTCAAAAGAATGCATATTGGTTCTCAATTGAACCATTATTCATCACAAAGTAACATGTTGGCTTGTGTAAAGTCATCTCCTCAGAATTAACATCTGCTGAATCTTCCACTTCAGTTAAGCAATCATATTCTGCTGGCAGAATTGATACCACATTAACTAAGACATTCAAACTCTCTTCAGACTCAGACTCAAAAATGTTAGTAGCTTCTTCAGAACACTTAACAACTGGTCGACTCAGGAACTCTTTGATTCGTTCTTTTGCAGAGGAATCGACCTTCACTTTATACTGCTTTTGATTTCCAGCTTTGTTTACTGCAATCTGGCCAGCAAATGGTTGGCTCTCAGCCTACTTTCGACGCTGGAAGCGTCTCCATTGGGTTTGAGTCATGGGATTCTTCCCCATGTAATTTTCAGAAATATGACTTTTCCTCTCAGACTTAAATTCATGTCAGTAGTTAATAGCCGACTTTCCTTTGTTTGGATCTCTAGCAATAGCACCATCAATTGGTGCCCCCCTTCTCCCTTGAGGCTTAATCCATGTACTGTTAGGAGCTTTTGCTGAAGGAATATAACTTCTTGGTTTGGCATGGGAGATTCCCACAGTTCTTCTTGGGTCCCTTGGTGTAGGGAACCTTTTATTGTACGGCTTGCCCTTGTTTTTTTCTAACTGCAGCTTTTGGAAATTTTCAAAAACTATTTTATCAGTCAAGGCACCATACCTAGGACACAAGCAAGCTTACGAACCTTTGTTCTTACAGCGGTAAAGGAAGTCTAGCAAGTCCTCCTAAGGCCTTGGGTACAAATCAGCTAAGTCGACATCAAGACTTTCTCCAGTACCATCTTCGACCATATCATCATCAGGAAACTCAGTAATTCTACCATGTTGATGTCAACAGGGTCAAGAATCAGAGCCTCCTCTTTCCTAAGAGGATGAATGTTGTACCCTAAAATTTTCCCTCCCATATTTCTCAAAACGTTGCAAGAAAAATATCCAAGTTGCCCAAGGTTGCTCAAGACTTGGTCAGACAAGCTCTCTCCTAAGGCAATCTACCCCAAAGTAGGGTTTTGTGTTGCATCAAGATCCTTGAGTCCAAATGACCTCAGGTGCTCCTCAATGTCCTAATATGTTCTCAAGATCATCCATGTCAAGTTTCAAGCCATGCAGAGGAATTTTGCTCATTCAATTGCTCAAAAGGTCCAAAAATCGATTGTGTTAGGGCAAAAGTCAACTGTGACCCAAATACAGTCAAACTTCAATATTTTTTGTCAAAATTCTCATTTTTAAGTATATTTCATCATTTTATAAAGGGTTTATCATGATTCATCAAGGATTTCTCAAGATTCATCAAGATTCAAAAGTTGCTAAATTAGGGTTTTGTAGGAAAAGTCAACTCAACTTTGACCAAGCATAACTTTCTCATACTATATGAGACATGACCCATCCAAAGCTCTTGTTTAATAGGATGCAATTACCTACAATCCATATTCATACCCCAAGATCAAATTATGAACTCACAAGAAGTTATGAATTTTTACATTATAGGTCATTTTGAAAAGTCAACAAAAATACCTTTTTTGTCAAAGCGTCTAACTTGAGCATGGAATATCAAAATGATATGAGACTAAAAGGGTTGCTTAGATGATAGCTCAAGCTTTATAAAAAGTCTAATAACTCTTCCAAAACTTCAAAATTGAAGAAGTTATGCATTGTTGAAGTTGGAATGTTTTGCAAAATTGCCAAAAGTCAACTATCCCCAAAACTTCAAATTTTGCCAAATGGGCCCATTCTTTTTCACTTGATTTGAGTTTGCATTATTTACCACGTGCTCTAGCTTTATCCATGTGTCCATATATTATTTTTATTATTTAATTTGATTTTTATTTGAATTAATTCATTTTAAATAAAATAAAATCCAAAGCATTGATATCAATGGATTTCTTGATCATTTCAGGCTCCAATTACAGCTAGCTTTGCAATCAAATTCGTATCAAGGCTATTATGCACAAAGAGATTGGATTCAAGCCAAAATTGGAAGGTTTTAATGAAAGATCAAATCAAATATGCAATCATCAATGTAGGAGGATTTGGACAAAGTTTGTTACCGTAATACAATGCATAATACATAAGCAAGCGCACCATACAAGAATCAGGGTTAGAGAGCACTTGTGGAGGCAGAACCAAACTCACATAAACCAGAAAAAAGTGTGACTTTGAAATCAAGGCGAGTTTAACCATGGCGTTAGAAGGCATTTGTATGGCCTATAGAGGATTTTGGAGTGAGACATGCTTGTAGCGACGAACCTCCATCCGTAGGTATAGCCATTAGAATTTTTAGCCACGATTGGGAGGTCAGGGATAATACGTGGCATCCATCCGTTGGCTGGTTCAAACGTTCGCGCGTGTTTTTATTTTTTCTGGCCATTATGCTTGTTTTATTATATTATGTTTTATTTGTGTTATAATAACAGTTGAAGACAAGTGGTGTAGTGGCAAGCTTCGCATTGGATATCCCATAAGGACCTGGGTTCGAATCCCAGGTCCCCCTCTTTCTCAATATTATTTGTTTTTAGATATTCCAGTGCATATGCCAGCCTAAGATCTACCATACTCCCTCACTAATTAAAGCGCCAGATGGCCAGGTGGCCAGATCTGGTGGTCAGCATCAGAGGAGCACCAAAAGCCAGGTCAACGCATGTGTATTGGATCCCAAAAGTCCACACGGATCAGCTTAATGGGCCAACAAAAAATGCTTCCTGCACCCTCCAAAAAAGGCCCAATTTCTCATTCTCTTTATATTTTATTTATTTAACTTATTCCCTTTATTTTTGTTTAATTAATTTACTAACCAATAACAAATTTTCTTTTTATTAAAAAAATCACAAAAATATCATTTTTATCCAATAAAATTTTAGAATACTTTTTTTAATAATAAATACTAACTAATTAATTTAGGTCTTTAATTCTAGGAAACTTTAATTTATTTTTGTGAATAAATAAAATCAATTAGAAATCATTAGGTTTTAATCATTATTTAATTACTTTTAATTTATTTCTTAAATATTCGAAAACTCCAAAAAACATGTCATTAATTATTTTTTTTTCATCAATTAATTTATTTAATTAGCTTTTGATTTAGGATTTAATTTCTTTTCTTAAAATAAAAACAACAAGAAGGAATTTTCTTTTAAAAAGGGTCAAAACCCTAATTCGCATCCGATTTAATTTTCCGCGCGCTTTATTTATTTTTATCCATATTGATGTATCTGCTCCCGGTTTGTAATAGATAATTAGGAAATTTTATTTATTTTACCGCTTTATTTTATTTTCAAAGGGTTGCTTTTGGCGATGTAAATACCCGACGCCTTGTAATTTAATTTCCGCACCTTTAATTTCTGCAAATTACAACTGTTAGATGTTTGATAATAGGGTTTGCATGACAAGACTGAATGTTTAATCTTAAAATCAAATTAGATCACCCTTAACATGTGCAAAGATAAAAATAACTGAAAATGACACACTCGCACACGCGCACTCTTAGGATACACCGCACTTGGTTGCCTTTCGTACACGGTCATTGAGTATAGGGTATTTTAGAGGTCGTCCTCTTGTCTAAAAGATCATAGTCGCCTCAAAACAGTTTCCTCGGATATTGTTGCCTCAAACAAATGATCTAAGACATTAGGGTTACCGCTAAGGCGTCCTAACATTGCTTTGGTGACCATATGTCCCGCATTCGAATTGACCCTCAAACTCCAACGACGGTGCTACCTACTCACTAATAGTGGGATAACACTGTCTAAAGGAAATTAGCATAGAACAATTCCTTTTTCGAGTAGGTAGATAGCTCTTAGATACTTGCTCATCCAAAAACAAACTTTTTCTCAATTACACACTTTTTCAAACAAAGTTTTCAAAAACACTTCATTACACTCTTGAGGATAGAAGCAAGAGTTAAATCGAAGTTAAAACAAACTTTTCAAAACCCACAAGCACAAAGAAAACATTTTGAAAATGATGAACAAGTACCTAAGAGCCCGTGGATAACTATGGATATAAAGGGTGCTAATACCTTCCCTTTCTATAATCTACCCCACGTACCTAGAAAATATCGAAAAAGGAATTTTTCTGTGCTTTTTTCCTTTCCTTGTTGGATAAAATAAAAGTCGGTGGCGACTCTTGCTTACCGCGACATTTTGCGAAAACACACGCAAAATGCAAACCAGCATTCCAAAAACATTCAGTTCTTCCCACCGTATCAAAGAACTGGAGACTCTGCTGGGGACGATATAAGTGAGGTGTACCTTAGGAATAGTTCATCATAATGTTTTCAATTGCTTGATTTGTATGCTTTATCTTTGTGGGCTTTGTATCAGAGTTACCATAGATCCTAACCCGGATCTGGGGATACCCTTTAGGTAAGTAGCAATAGACTATGAGGAAACTGTATGGCATAGACTGATACGGTTGAAGCAGTAGCTACGTTGGTGTGGCACTTTAGTTTGTACCGATATCCCTTGTGGTGGAACAAGGAGAATATGGGTCTTCTAAGGGGTCATTAAGCACCAACTGACCTTAGAACCTATAATTGACCAACTTGGCCATAGAACAGTAGCAGTATGCTACACTCATTGAGACCAAACTCTCGCGATGTTTCCGGCCGCAAGAAAAGGTTGCCAAACTGGAATTATGACCGATCGAGAGTGGTCAGTGATATTGAGATCCTCTAGAACCCGGTTACTATTACTAGGACAGGTTTGAACCAACTAAACTGAAAGAGGGTAATACCTAAACTCCTTGCCAGCCTGAAATCTAAGGGCTATCTGTGTGACTTGTTTGTCATTACCATGTTTACTATATGTGAATACTTGTGGTGTGTTTCTATCATAACGTAATGCATCATGACATTGCATGCATCTTGCATCAGACTAACCTATTTCAAAGACAGAAGGGATTCATCTTTGTTCTGTTTTGTAGGTCATGGCCTCTATGCATAGAAACACTATTCGCATCAGCTTTGTACAAATTCCTACTCAACTTAGAGACTTGGTTGCAAGAGTTCCAGATACTTCCTCCTTTATCAGAAGACATGGTCACCTTCTTGGTTTAGTCACTTCCAAAATGGATGAACAAATGATGAGTGTTTTGTGCCAGTTCTTTGATACATTATACCACTGCTTCACTTTCCCGAACTATCAGTTAGTCCCTACTCTAGAGGAATTCTCTGATCTACTTGGTATCTCTATTTTAGAGCAGACCCCATTTACAGGTTGGGAGAAAGTCCTTAGGCTGGAAGATGTTGCTTCAGCCCTCCATCTGACAAAGGCTGAGGTAATGTCTAACTGGGAGACTAGAAGTGGGACAAAAGGCTTCTTAGCTAAGTTCTTGGTTGATCGGGCTAATCAGTTTTGGGACAGTTTGGATTTTCAAGCATTCGAGGATATTGATAACGAGAAATCGTATCATATAATTACTATGCTTTTTATCGATTTTATAATACATTGAGTCGTCTAACTCCCGATTATCCCGAGTTTTTATGTCTTTTCACAGGTATAACATTTGTCAACTCAAACCAATGAAAAAGGACTACATGAAGGAAGCTAGACAAGAAACAGAAGAGAAAAGAACCAAATCTGCAAAGTTTGGAGATTTTGAAACGGTGACGACCGTCACACCCTGTGACGACCGTCACACCCTGTGACGACCGTAACGACTCCCCAACTTGAAAGAACGCTCGTCACATATCATTGACGAGCGTAATGCGCTATTTAAGCGCATTATGACCGTCACCCACCTGTGACGACCGTCACACGCGTGAAGAGGAGCGTTATGAATTAGTGGAGACGTGGGCAACGTGAGGGCAGAAGTGTTCTCCTATATTCCCTCCACTCAGTAACCATGCATCCTATATTTCCTCCACTCAAGCCTTTTCCAAAGATTCTTTCAACTGCAATATTTTCTCCTATATATATGTGGTAGTGCAAAGGGATGAGGGTCGAAGAAATTCTCCCAGAACCAAATTTCTACTTTCTGCAATTATTTCTATTTCCTTGTTTTAGAGTTTTTTTCTACATTACTGTAATTTCTATTTCCAACATTAGTTTTAGAGTGTTAATTCTTCATTTAAGAATTAACACAATTTATTGATTTCGATTGAGCTGCAAGGAATATTGTAACATCCAAGATTACCATAGCAACGTTATTTCCAGGTTTTTTATGCAATTAATATTTATTCTTTCTTGTATTATGCCAATTATTTTTATGGATTATATTTTGAATTGCATAGTTATTAAATATATTATATCCGGCTAAATTATTTGTACCGGTATGTGACTCTTAAGTACCGAAAGAATTCAGTGATACCTTGGCCAAAAACATTTATAAAACAATTTTTGGTTTCCAATTTCCATGTTTAATTTAACTACCCTTGTCACGAGAGTGAGAGGATAATTAACACGATTTTGCCACGAGAGTGGGAAATTAATTAAGGCAAGAACCTGCATGCGAGAGCTGGGGTTCAACCCAGATAGTGGTAACGAAACATTAATTTTTAAATACACGAGAGTGTTTTAATAAATTAATTAAACTCAAATTGTTTTCAAAAAGTGTTATTAAATTTAAAGTGAATCCACTAGGTTTAGTAGCACGACTTATTTCATGAACTCGAGAGTGTATGTCTCAGGTTTTTAAACAATTAGTTTTTACCGAAATACTTTATAAGCCAAGCGATTCACCGAATTCCCGAAGTCCGACTATCACATACTAGTATAACTATTACTATTATTTTTAATTAAACTATTTCCCCCCTAAAATCAAATATTCATCGCTTAGTTAAACAATTTGTAGCATTAGATCGTATGCGATTGATCCTCAGTCTCTGTGGGTTCGATAATCATTTAAAACTAGAACGACTAAACTGTATACTTGCAGTTAGTATCCCAATAGACTCATAAAGTCCCGATCAGATATCCTGGCCCTTCTCATTTATGGTTTGGTGTTGTTTCTTAACTCCGATTCTTTCGTTGACGTGAATGCAGTGAAGATTTTCATGTCCTGTAATCCTGTGCCCACTCTCTTGGGTGACATTCAACACTCTCTTTATGCCCGTACTGCTCGGAAACGGGGAACCCTTATGAGTTTTGCACCATTGCTGGTGAGGTGGTTTATTTCTCACCTCCCCAAATTAGTTTTGAAGAACAAGGAAGGCATGGGTTAGGCCTACAGAATTATGTCTCTCGCTTACACTGACATTATCTAGAACACTAAATACATGGAAGACGTAGCCATTATTGATCGCTGTGGGGAGTACCCCAATGTTCCACTACTTGTAATTCGAGGAGGGATCACCTATAATCCTTGTCTGGCCTTACGACAGTTTGGGCGAGCTAGAAAGGACGGTCCTCATGAGTTACTGGTTTCGAGCATTGTCTTTGACTTCCAAGGGGATAATGACGAGCATCGCCGCAGGTTCATACGAGCTTGGGACAGGGTGCACCGGTCTGATCCATATAAGTTAGGGATGAAGACCTCTCTTCCGATGGAACCATATCTCCGATGGGTTCGAATCCGTGCCCAAAAGCTGGGAATGTCGTACGAAGCTGTCTTGCCTGTAATTATTGAGATTGCTGATGAAGAAGGGGTTCCTCCTACCATCCTACATCCGTACATGCCAACTGACATTGGGGTATTAAAGAGGTCTTGGATGCAGCTAAGAGAAGAGCGGGATACTTACAGAGAAAATTATCACGAGCAGGAGCAGAAGATTCTAAAGCTTACAAGACAACTGGAGAATGAGAAGGTCCTCAACGACTATGTAAGCACAGGAGGCAAACGACCATGGGAGAGCTGATGTCTTTTGTTATTTCTAGTTTTTATTTACTTTTCAATTTTTCCTTTGTAACGCCTTAAAGGAATTTATCAAACATTGTTTCAAGTTATTTATCTAATAAAAGTGTGTTTCATTTTGGTTTACGAATTTGAATCTCTCGACGTCTTTGAAATCATATCATACGCATTTCATTCCATGCACCTCATTACAGGTACCCTTACAGGTCTCTTATCTTCTTCGCTGTTTATTTCAGCACATCATGTTTGCTGAAACATCAACTGATCAAGCTATCAAGGCTCTACAAGCTCAAAACGCTCAATTCCAGGAAATGTTCATGAATTTGGCTAAGGGTCAGCAAGATCTGAAGACTCTTATCTTGAAGGATAAGAAGAAGAAGAAGAAGAAGAAGAAGAAGACGGTCCTCCTGAACATGGGTCGTAGATTTGGTAACAATTTGCGAGAAGAGGTTGATTTGACTCACTCATCTGGAGGGGGAGAGAATCAGGAAGAAAGGAGGGCTCCTAGCCCTGTGGTATCTGACAACAAGACTGACTTTGACAAAGACCAGTATCCTCCGGCTGAGGATAGGTATAAACATCTAGAAGATCGGTTAAGTGCGATGGAGATCCAGAAGGTCCCTGGATTGGACTTTGGTGATTTGGGTTTGTCATATGGGGTGGTGATTCCCCACAAGTTTAAAGCACCAATCATTTCTAAATACGGTGGGGTTTCTTGTCCAAAGCTGCACCTCCGCTCGTATGTTAGAAAGATCCAGCCATACACTGCTGATAAGAACCTCTGGATCCACTTCTTTCAAGATAGTCTTTCAGGGACTCAACTTGAATGGTTTTACCAGCTGGAAGGAGCTAGTATCCATAATTGGGAAGACCTTGCTGCTGCTTTTTACAAGCAGTACCAATACAATGCCGACCTCACTCCCACGCGTACCCAGCTTTAGGGTATGTCTATTGGTGGGAGCGAAGATTTCAAAGACTACGCTCAGAAATGGAGGGACCTTGCTGGAAGAGTACAACCCTCGCTGGATGACAGGGAGCTAGTGGATATGTTTTTGGGGACCTTGTCTGGTCCGTATTTCAACCATCTGATTGGAAGTTCATCGTCCGGGTTTACAGAGCTGATTATGACTGGGGAAAGAGTTGAAGCCGGTATCAAGAGCGGTAAAATACAGAATGGTGCTTCGTCAAGCACCGAGAAGAAGCCTTTTAAGAAGGAGTCAAGCGCAGTTTACAACGCAAAGAGCCATAATAGACCTGAACACCGCCAAGCAGTTAATGCAGTGGTTATATCAAGACCTGTTGTTGCTCCTCAGCACAACAATCAGCCAAGGGCCGAGAGACCGCAAAGATAATTCACTCATCTCAACATGACCCTGTCTCAGATTCTGCCGCAATTATTAAAGACCAACTTGGTGATTCCGAAGGAGGCCCCGAAGAATCCCAACACAACATCGCCCATGTACAATCCGAACGCCCACTGTGTTTTTCATTCTGATATCCCAGGGCACGATACGAATGACTGTTGGGTTTTGAAGAATAAGGTGCAGGACCTAATTGATGTTAAGGAGATTGAGTTCGAAGCGCCTGAAAGGCCTAATGTTGTGACTGCTCCTATGCCCAAGCATGGAGTAAATGTTGTAGATGAAGACTCGTTTGTGGTTTATGTGAAAGACATTACTACTCCATTGATGACTCTGAAGAAGAACCTTCTTTTAGCCGGTTTATTTCCGGGCTATGGCGAAGGTTGCCGTCTGTGTTTCGTTCTACCTACTGGTTTCCATCTTTTGAAGTCAGGTGTCCAACGCTTGATGGATAATAAAGAAATTCTGTTTGAGAAGACTTTTGTTCCTTTGATTCCTGTTGAAAAGTTGCTATAATCACCATTTTCGACAATTCTTCCAAGGCTTCCTCGAGAAAGCCTGTTAGAATTACATCTGTTCTGAGAATCGCTCCCTTGATCATCACTATTCCTTGGCCTATCCCCTATACATCAGATAAAGTTGTCCCATGGCACTATGGGGATGACGTGTATTATCACGGAGTTAAACAAGACTTAAGTGCTGAAGAGGCTGATATTGACATCGACAATATTGTTGGATCTAGTAAAGTCACCCGCAGTGGAAGACTTTTCTCCCCTGAGATCTGTCCATCAGTTGTTCGGAAGCCTGTTGTTATTACGCCAGCCAATACATCTGCTACTATCCCTGCTCAAGTTCCAATTCTTACCCCTGTCACCGAGTCAGCAGACACTCGGGGCAAAGGGACCACCGGTGAGCCTGCCTAGACGAAAGCACCGAAGAAAATCACTGTTGAAGCCTCTAGACAGGAGATAGAGGAGATTTTAAAAATCATCAAGAAAAGCGACTACAATGTAGTCGAACAGCTGGGGAAAACCCCGTCAAAGATCTCTATGTTGTCCTTATTGTTGTGTTCAGAGGCCCATGCTAAGGCTCTGATTGCTTTCCTGAAGGCTGCGCATATGCCGCAGGAGACCTCAGCTGATCAGTTTAAAGATTGTGTGGCTAGTCTGACAGCCGATAATGGGTTGGGTTTCTCCGACGCAGACTTGACAGCTAAGGGGAAGAATCAAAATGATGCCCTGCATGTCTCCATTGAGTGCAGGGGCACTACTCTAGCTCATGTATTGGTGGATACTGGATCTTCGTTGAACGTTTTATCCAAGAAAGCTTTGGACCGATTAGACTGTGAAGGGTTGGAGCTGAAGCCGAGTAACATTATTGTTAGGGCCTTTGACGGGTCCAAGAGAATGGTACATGGAGAAGTGGATATTCCAGTTAAGGTTGGTTCTCAGATATTCGCGTATACATTTTATGTGATGGACATTCAGCCATCTTATTCTTGTTTGCTGGGTCGCCCGTGGATCCACAAAGCTGGGGAAGTGACTTCTACGCTCCACCAGATGCTGAAATACCCAATGAAAGGGAAAATTGTTACGGTACAAGGAGAGGAGGAGTATATGGTGAGCCACCTCAACTCTTTTCGGTATGTGGAAATGGACGGGGAGTTCATTGAGACCCCGTTTCAACATTTTGAAGAAGTTCCCCAGACGCTGGCATCAACTGAAATTATTACTGAAGATCCTCCAATGAAGATGGCTTCCCTAAAGGATGCCCGAGCTGTATGAGAAAGGTGGGTGTGCAAATTGGGGCCAACTCCCTGATTTTACACATAAGACTAACAAGTTTGGTTTGGGTTTCACTGCAGAAGCTTAAAAGGTTGTACGACGTGCACGGATCGGAGGACCTCCCCTGTTTATCAGCAATTCGGGAGTAAATTCCATTGAAGACGATGTTAAAGAATCCGAGTTTGACAGTTGGATCTACCCTACTACTGATGGCGGACTAAGAAATTGGACAGCAAAATACTTCGTCTCAGTTTCTTTTATTACCCAGTAATGAGACTTTTGTTTTGAATTTGTAACAGACAATTTTTAAACTTTACGGCCCGGTGCCTTACCTGAGACACTGTGGCTTTGTTTGTGAGGGCATTATGTGTGTCATTTCCATATATCATTAATAAAAGCATTGGACGTTTCTTGCATTTCAAATTTTGCGCTCCTTGTTTTTCTTTTATTATATATTGCAAAACATCTATTTTACACACACTCACATATACAGGTCGACATCCACTCTGGATCCCAGTAATAACGACTCTGATACTGCCGGTTATGACTTTGAAAGTCCGGTCAACTTAGCCGAAGACGAAGGTGAAGATGATTGCGAAGTGCCTGGGGAACTTACTAGACTGTTACTTCAGGAAGAGAGGGCCACACAGCCGCACGAAGAGCCAGTGGAAACGGTAAATCTGGGTACAGAGGTAGACAAGAAAGAGGTCAAGATCGGTGCGAATCTGGAGTCTAGTGTGAAACAACAGTTGATTCAGATGTTGCATGACTATGTTGAGATCTTTGCCTGGTCTTATGAAGATATGCCTGGGTCGGATACTGATATTGTGGTTCACCGATTGCCTACCAAGGAAGATTATCCTCTAGTGAAACAGAAAGTCCGCCGAATGCACCCAGAGATGTCTGAGAAAATCAAGGTTGAAGTTATGAAACAGTTCGACGCCGGTTTTCTAGCAGTTACTTCTTACCCACAATGGGTGGCCAACGTGGTTCCTGTGCCGAAGAAGGATTGTAAAGTTTGAATGTGTGTCAACTATAGGGATCTGAACAGGGCAAGCCCCAAGGATGATTTCCCTCTGTCTCATATCGATGTTCTGGTTGACAACACCGCACAGCATAAGGTATTCTCCTTTATGGATGGTTTCTCCGGTTATAATCAGATTAAAATGGCTCCCGAAGACATGGAGAAGACAACCTTTGTTACTCAATGGGGTACCTTTTTCTACAAGGTCATGCCTTTCGGATTAAAAAATGTTGGGGCAACGTATCAGCGTGCCATGGTCGCTCTGTTCCATGACATGATCCATCACGAGATTTAGGTATACGTTGATGACATGATTGCAAGGTCTCAGAATGAGGAAGAACACTTGGACCATCTTCATAAGCTATTTGACAGGTTGAAGTTTTACAAGCTGAGGTTAAACCCGAACAAGTGCACCTTCGGGGTGAGATCTGGTAAGCTGCTGGGTTTCGTCGTAAGCGATAAAGGTATTCAAGTGGATCCTGCAAAGGTGAAGGCTATACAGGAAATGCCAGCTCCCCAAACTGAAAAAGAAGTCAGAGGCTTTCTGGGACGGTTGAACTATATTTCCTGATTCATCTCACACCTGACTGCTACTTGTGAGCCAATCTTCAAGTTACTGAAGAAAGATCAAGTGGTAAGATGGAACGATGAATGTCAGGCCGCTTTCGAAAGAATCAAAGAGTATCTCCAAGAGCCACCTATTCTAGTTCCGCCAGTTGAAGGGAGACCTTTGATCTTATACTTGACAATACTCGACAATTCGATGGTGTGTGTGCTGGGGCAGCATGATGAGTCTGGTCGAAAAGAGCATGCTATTTATTACCTTAGCAAAAAGTTTACCGACTGCGAGACCCGATAATCGTTGCTTGAGAAAACTTGTTGCGCTTTGGCATGGGCTGCTCGCCGGCTGAGACAGTATATGCTGACTCACACTACTCTATTGATATCAAAGATGGATCCAATCAAGTATATCTTTGAAAAGCATGCCTTGTCCGGAAGAATAGCAAGATGGAAGATGATCTTGACTGAGTATGACATCCAATACACGACTCAAAAGGCAATCAAGGGAAGTGTGTTGGCAGATCATCTGGCACATCAGGCAGTGGACGATTACCAGTCTATGAACTTTGAATTCCTGGATGAGAACATCATGTTGATTACCGACTGTGAAACACGTGGACCAGATGAAGGACTTGAGGAAGGATCCCGATGGTCTATGTACTTTGATGGAGCTTCAAACGCTTTGGGTAATGGCATTGGTGCCGTGATCATATCTCCTAAAGGCTCTCATACTCTGTTCACCGCCTGATTATGTTTCAACTGCACCAACGACATGGAGGAGTATGAAGCATGCATAATGGGTCTTCGAGCAGCTATTGACCTAAGGATTATGTTCTTGAGTGTTTTCGGAGATTCCGCTCTCGTAATCAGTCAGATCAAAGGCGAGTGGGATACGAAACACCCTAATCTTATTCCTTACAAGGAGTATGTGTTGACATTGATTCCATATTTCAAAGAGATAACCTTTGAACACTTCCCTAGAGAGGAGAATCAGTTGGCGGACGCGCTAGCTATAATGTCTTTTATGTTCAAGGTCAGATGGGACAATGAAGCTCCCCAGATTACCATTGAGAGGTTTAAAGAACCTGCACATTGCTGTGATGTTGAGACTAAAGAGGCAACGGATAAACCTTGGTTTCATGAGGTGAAGAGGTATCTTGAAGCTCAAGAGTATCCCAAGGGTGCATCTGTTAATAATAAGAAGTTCTTGAGGAGGTTCGTGGCGAAGTTCTTCACCAGCAATGGTATTCTTTACAAGCGTAACCATGATTCAACCTTACTGCGTTGTGTGGATAAGAACGAAGAAGAAAGGATCATGATAGAGTTACATGAAGGTACTTTCGAAACTCATTCCAGTGGACATACCATGGCAAAGAAAATCCTACGGGAAGGATATTATTGGTCTACAATGGAATCAGACTGTTATCAGCATTCTCGGACCTGTCACAAGTGCCAAGTCTATGCTGATAAGGTTCACATACCTCCAGTACCTCTGAACATCTTGACAACACCCTGACCTTTTGCAATGTGGGGGATTGACATGATCGGCGAGATCAGACCTACGACATCTAATGGGCATCATTTCATCTTGGTAGCTATTGATTACTTTATGAAGTGGGTTGAAGCAGCTTCCTTTGCTACAGTGACCAAGAACGTCGTGGCGCAGTTCATTCGGCACAACCTGATCTGTCGGTATGGTGTACTAGAGAGGATCATTACAGACAATGGTACAAATCTCAACAATAAGATGATCACCGAGCTCTGCAAGCAGTTCAAGATACAGCATCACAACTCTTCTCCCTACCGGCCGAAGATGAATGGGGTTGTAGAAGTGGCTAATAAGAACATTAAGAAGATTGTGCAAAAGATGACGGTGACGTACAAAGATTGGCACGAGATGTTAGCTTTTGCTCTTCATGGGTACCGCACCTCAGCGCGGACATCAACAGGGGCAACACCCTATTCCTTGGTTTATGGCATAGAGGCAGTCTTGCCCATTGAAGTTCAGATACCCTCTCTTCGGATTATGAAGGATGCATGTTTGAGCGAAGATGACTGGATTCAGACCCGACTTGACCAGCTGAACTTAATCGACAAAAAGAGACTTACTGCTATTTGTCATGGTCAAACGTACCAAAAACGGATGATCAAGGCATTTAACAAGAAAGTTAGACGACAAGAGTATCAAGTTGGGGACCTGGTTATCAAGCACATTATTCTACCTCAAGGTGATCCCAGGGGCAAATGGACCCCTACTTACGAAGGGCCATTTGTGGTTAAGAACATTTTCTCAGGAGGAGCTATGATTCTAACCACCATGGATGGTGATGACCTTCCTCACCCCGTCAACGCAGACATATTGAAAAAATACTACGTATGATCAAAGACCCGCTAGGTTGATTGGCCTAGGCAAAAATAAGGGCTTCCCAGCGAACCAAAAGGGTTCGGGCAAAATAAGGGATGAAAATGAAAAAATCTGTACACCCGGCAAGTCGAAAACCTGAAAAGGCAGCTTGGGCAAAAAAAGTATCCCGGTGGATCGAAAACCCGAAAGGGCGGTCCAGGAAAAAGTTAGGGATTAAAGCGTAACACTATGACTCATTGAATCACCTTGCAACCAAACTTCGGTATCGACTATCAAGCTCGGACGACACTAAACAATTTGATCTACCTTCGACCAAGTAGCAAAGTGATGAGATGCTCGAGGATATAAGGGAAATAGCAGAGTTGGAACCCAGTGGGATTATTCACATAGTTGTTTTTCTTTGTTTATTGCAAATTGTATAAACTCTATTGTTCGACGGCATTCTCTTACTAGGACGTTAGACTCTTGTACAAAAAAAAACGCCTATTTACAAGCCAAACTTCAAAGTCAATACAATTCACTTTCAAAGAAATTTCAAGCTGTTTTTCCTTTATCTGTTTTGTTTTGCAAAGAACGTTCAATGTTCATTTTTGATATATGCATTTGACATTAATTGTTGCTCATGAATATTTACATGCGAAACAAAAGACGATTACTCGTAATACCAGAAACAGGGGCAATAAGAATTGTCCAAGCTTTACAATTGCTCTGTCCATCAGGTACAAAGGTAGATCCAACTGAAGAATATGGTTAAGGTATATTCACTCCCCGCAGAGTAAGAGAAGGCAGTAATGTTAGCTCTCCCCAACTGAGACTCACAACCGCTAATGAATCGGTAATATTCTCCCCAAGCAGAGTTTATCTATCATCAGCACTGAAAAGTCTTATTATCCCCGACGGAGTACAAAACATCCTCAGTGCAGTCTGAAAAAGCATCCCCAGTGGAGTTTGGAGAATCATCCCCAGTGGAGTTTGGAGAATCATCCCCAGTAGACTCTGGAAGAATGTCCCCAGTAGAGCCTAAAAGGTTATCCCCAGTAAGGTCGCTATTGAAAAATTATCCCCAGTGGAGTTCATTCCTTTCACAAGCAGAAACACAAATCCCCAACAAGATTCACTATCACCAGCAGCGACAATTCATCCCCAGCGGAATTTATCAGCAGAATCCTCTACAGAACATCTCTTCCCCACAAAGTAATATCCTCATCAGTTTATTCCCCAGTGAAGTTACCCTCTCCTGCGCGTTTATTCTCACAATCATCTTCATTCGCTATCCCTAGCGGAAACCAAGAATTCAGCTCTTTTCTCCAGCAACTATCTGGGATTCATTTTCCCCAGCTAAAAACATTACATTTCCATACATCATGACGTGCATACGCATCATACGACATAGTCTCATTTATTTTGAGAACATCATTTGCTTGATACATACCATGCATTAGATACAACTAACCTTTATCTTTCAGGAAGGATGCAGTTAAATTCTCACAAAATTCAAAGTTTTGAAGCTTTTACTCTAGTCGAATTACTGACAAGTTCTTAAAACTCACCAGAGATGTTTTCTCGGTTGAAGTACAGACAAAGTCCTAAATCTGGACAAAGTTGTTCCTCCGTTGAATTACAAACAGGTTCCTAAATCTCAACAGAGAAGTTTTCTCAGTTGAATTACGGGCGAGTTCTTAAATCTCGATGAATATGTTTCCCTCCAAGTCGAATTACTGACAAGTTCTTAAATCTCAACAGAGTTTTTCTCATTTGAATTACAGACAAGGTCCTAAATCTCGACAAAGTTCCTCCGTTGAATTACATACGGGTTCCTAAATCTCAGCATAGAAGTTTTCTCAGTTGAATTATGGGCGAGTTCTTAAATCTCGATGAAGATGTTTACCTCCAAGTCGAATTACTGACAAGTTCTTAAATCTCAACAGAGTTTTTCTCAGTTGAATTACAGACAAGGTCCTAAATCTCGACAAAGTTCTTCCGTTGAATTACAGACGGGTTCCTAAGTCTCAGCAGAGAAATTTTCTCAGTTGAATTACGGGCGATTTCTTAAATCTCGACGAAGATGTTTCCCTCCAGTCGAATTACTGACAAGTTCTTAAAACTCAGCAGAGATGTTTTCTCATTTGAAGTACAGACAAGGTCCTAAATCTCGACAAAGTTCCTCTTCGAATTACAGACGAGTTCCTAAATCTCAGTAGAGTTTTCTCAGTTGAATTATGGGCGAGTTCTTAAATCTCGATGAAGATGTTTCCCCCCAGTCGAATTGCTGACAAGTTCTTAAAACTCAATAGAGTTTTTCTTAGTTGAATTGCAGACAAGGTCCTAAATCTCGACAAAGAAGTTCCTCCGTTGAAGTACAGACAGGTTCCTAAATCTCATCAGAGTTTTCTCAGTTGAATTACGGGCAAGTTCTTAAATCTCGACTAAGATTTTTACCAAGTTGAATTATTGACAAGTTCTTAAAACTCAGCAGAAATGTTTTCTCAGTTGAAGTACAGCCAAGGTCCTAAATGTCGACAAAATTCCTCCGTTGAAGTACATACAAGTTCCTAAATCTCAGCAGAGAAATTTTCTCAATTGAATTACGGGCGAGTTCTTAAATCTCGACGAAGATGTTTCCCCCCCTCAGTTGAATTACGGGAAAGTTCCTAAATCTCAACACCTTAGTTAAATTACTGGAAAGTTCCTAAATCTCAACACCTCAGTTGAATTACGGGCAAGTTCCTAAATCTCAACACCTCAGTTTAATTACGAGCAAATTCCTAAATCTCGACACCTCAGTTGAATTACGGGCAAGTTCCTAAATCTCAACAAAAATCAGACTTCCCCAGCAGAATTTACCTCAACAGCAAGTATGCAAGCTCTCGCTAAGGAATCTCTTATGCGACCGACACTCCTCCAAATGGCATTTGTAAGCCCATTCCCGACATCACAAAGCAACCACCACTTCATGCGAGTGCAAATTTCTGGGCACTTTAGTGTTCAATCATCTTCCACCTTCGGATCACGAAAGGAATAAAAGCCAATCTACATCCTCAGGTTTAAGAAGATTGAACAGGGGCAGCTGTTTTACCCCAAAATTTTACCTCCCATATTTCTCAAAACATTGCAAGAAAAATCTCCAAGTTGCCCAAGGTTGCTCAAGAGTTGGTCAGACAAGCTCTCTCCTAAAGCAGTCTACCCCAAATTAGGGTTTTGTGTTGCTTCAAGATCCTTGAGTCCAAATGACCTCAGGTGCTCCTCAATGTCCTAATATGTTGTCAAGACCATCCATGTCAAGTTTCAAGCCTTGCAGAGGAATTTTGCTCATTCAATTGCTCAAAAGGTCCAAAAATCGACTATGCAAGGGCAAAAGTCAAATGTGACCCAAATACAGTCAAACTTCAAGATTTTTTGTCAACATTCTCATTTTGAAGGATATTTCATCATTTTATCAAGGGTTGATCATGATTCATCAAGGATTTCTCAAGATTCATCAAGATTCAAAAGTTGCTAAATTAGGGTTTTGTAGGAAAAGTCAACTCAACTTTGACCAAGCATAACTTTCTCATAATTTATGATAAATGACCCATAAAAAGCTCATTTTTAAGAGGATGCAATTATCTACAATCCATATTCATACCCCAAGATCAAATTATGCACTCACAAGAAGTTATGAATTTTTACATTATAGGTCATTTTGAAAAGTCAACAAAAACACCTTTTTTGTCAAAGCTTCTAACTTGAGAATTAAATATCAAAATGAGATTATACCGAACGTTTTGATTAGAAAACATCTCAAGCTTTCTAAAAAGTCCCAGAACACTTCCAAAAGTTCAAAATTGAAGAAGTTATGCATTGTTGAAGTTAGACTTTTTTGCAAAATTGCCAAAAGTCAATTATCCCCAAAACTTCAAATTTTGCCAAATGGGCCCATTCTTTTTCACTTGATTTGAGTTTGCATTATTGCCAACATGCTCTATATTTATCCATGTGTCCATATCTTATTTTTATTATTTAATTTGATTTTTATTTGAATTAATTCATTTTAAATCAAATAAAATCAAATAAAATCCAAAGCATTGATATCAATGGATTTCTTGATCATTTCAGGCTCCAATTAGAGCTAGCTTTGCAATCAAATTCGTATCAAGGCCATTATGCACAAATAGATTGGATTCAAGCCAAAATTGGAAGGTTTTAATGGAAGGTAAAATCAAATATGCAATCATCAATGTAAGAGGATTTGGACAAAGTTTGTTACCCTAATACAATGCATAATACATAAGCAAGCGCAGCATACAAGAATCAGTGTTAGAGAGCACTTGTGGAGGTAGAACCAAACTCACAAAAACCATAAAAAAGTGTGACTTTGAAATCAAGGTTAGAGACATTTTCAGGGCTTGAAACTTGTCTCAATCGATTGTTGGCCATCTCCAGAAGCTAACCCAATCCAAACCACGCGCTTTCAAGCATCCTAGAGCACTGTAAGTAGTCCACGAATCTGCCCCATTCTTGAAATCGGTTTGTGTTATTCTTGCATTTGTAATGAAAACTAATTGCATATTTTGGTTCATCAGGCCATCTGTAGTCTTTTGGTATCATTTAATTTCATTCATCTAACTTGTATTATGATTCACCATAGCTAGGGTTTCAAGGTGTGGTTTAGGGATTTCCGTTTCAGCTAAAATCAGCCTTAGTGATGGCGATAGGTATGACCGGAAGAGGAAGGCGAGTTTAACCATGGCGTAGAAGGCATTTCTATGGCCTATAGAGGATTTTGGAGTGAGACAGGCTTGTAGCGATGGACCTCCGTCCGTAGGTATAGCAATTGGAATTTTTAGCCACGGTTGGGAGGTCAGGGATAATACTTGGCATCCATCCGTTGGCTAGTTCAAACGTCCGCGCACGTTTTTATTTTTTCTGGCCATTAATCTTGTTTTATTATATTATGTTTTATTTATGTTATAATAACAGTTGAAGATAAGTGGTGTAGTGGCAAGTTTTATGTTGGATACCCCATTAGGACCTGGGTTCGAATCCTAGGTCCCCCTCTTTCTCAATATTATTTGTTTTCAGATATTCCAGTGCATATGCCAGCCTAAGATCTACCATACTCCCTCACTAATCAAAGCGCCAGATGGCCAGATCTGGTGGTCAACATCAGAGGAGCACCAAAAGCCAGGTCAATGCATGTGTATTGGATCCCAAAAGTCCACACGGACCAGCTTAATGGGCCAACAAAAAATGCTTCCTGCACCCTCCAAAAAAGGCCCAATTTCTCATTCTCTTTATATTTTATTTATTTAACTTATTCATTTTATTTTTGTTTAATTAATTTACTAACCAATAACAATTTTTCTTTTTATTAAAAAAATCACAAAAATATCATTTTTATCCAATAAAATTTTAGAATACTTTTTTTATTAATAAATACTAACTAATTAATTTAGGTCTTTAATTCTAGGAAACATTAATTTATTTTTGTGAATAAATAAAATCAATTAGAAATCATTAGGTTTTAATCATAATTTAATTACTTTTAATTTATTTCTTAAATAATCGAAAATTCCAAAAAACATGTCATTAATTATTATTTTTTTTCATCAATTAATTTATTTAATTAGCTTTTAATTTAGGATTTAATTTCTTTTCTTAAAATAAAAACAACAAAAAGGCATTTTCTTTTAAAAAGGGTCAAAACCCTAATTCGCATCCGATTTAATTTCCCGCGCGCTTTATTTATTTTTATCCATATTGATGTATCTGCTCCCGGTTTGTAATAGATAATTAGGAAATATTATTTATTTTACCGCTTTATTTTATTTTCAAAGGGTTGCTTTTGGCGATGTAAATACCCGACGCCTTGTAATTTAATTTCCGCACCATTAATTTTTGCAAATTACAATTGTTAGATGTTTGATAATAGGGTTTGCATGACAAGACTGAATGTTTAATCTTAAAATCAAATTAGATCACCCTTAACATGTGCAAAGATAAAAATAACTGAAAATGACACACTCGCACACGTGCACTCTTAGGGTACACCCCACTTGGTTGCCTTTCGTACACGGTCATTGAGTATAGGGTATTTTAGAGGTCGTCCTCTTGTATAAAAGATCATAGTCGCCTCGAAACGGTTGCCTCAGATATTGTTGCCTCAAACAAATTATCTAAGACATTAGGGTTACCGCTAAGGCGTTCTAACATTGCTTTGGTGACCATATGTCCCGCATTCTAATTGACCCTCAAACTCCAACGACGGTGCTACCTACTCACTAATAGAGGGATAGCATTGTCTAAAGGAAATTAGCATAGAACAATTCCTTTTTCGAGTAGGTAGATAGCTCTTAGATACTTGCTCATCCAAAAATAAACTTTTTCACACTTACACACATTTTCAAACAATGTTTTCAAAAACACTTCATTACACTCTTGAGGATAGAAGCAAGAGTTAAATCGAAGTTAAAACAAACTTTTCAAAACCCACAAGCACAAAGAAAACATTTTGAAAATGATGAACAAGTACCTAAGAGCCCGTGGATAACTATGGATATAAAGGGTGCTAATACCTTCCCTTTCTATAATCTACCCCACGTACCTAGAAAATATCGAAAAAGGAATTTTTCTGTGCTTTTTTCCTTTCCTTGTTGGATAAAATAAAAGTCGGTGGCGACTCTTGCTTACCGCGACATTTTGCGAAAACACACGCAAAATGCAAACCAGCATTCCAAAAACATTCAGTTCTTCCCACCGTATCATAATGAGTATCAATGTTCATTTTCTGTGCAACAAATTTCAATCTACCCTCCTGCAGCGATTTTTGTACGAGATCCCTGAAAAGATAACATTGAGAGGTTGTGTGACCAAGATAATTATGAAATTTACAAAAGCCTCTTTTTTGCCGTTGTAATAATGGTGGTAACTTAGCACATGGGGGTAATAAAATTTGACCATCTTTAACTAACAAATCAAAAATTTCTTCACATTTAGTTACATCAAACATATAAGTTTATGCTGGAAATTTTGGATTATTTTCGACCGTATTTTTTCCTTTAGCAGGAAATACTGATTTGCATTCATATGTTAGCCCTGGCTTCATTTTAGCCATGTCGACCTCTGTCTCTATTGGTGACGTATAGTCGGTCTCACAAATGGGATCTGTGTCATCATAATCTATGAAGGCTACTTTTTATTTCTTAGTCCTAGCCTTAGTATGTCTGACCTTTTCTAGTCGCAGACGCTCTAGATGTCGAACTCTATCAGCTAACTGTGACATACTCTTCACGGAGGTCGGATCTGTTTTCTTCCTAATGGAATAATCTAAACCTCCAGCAGCCATTTGAGCAAGCTCATGTTCTGGTACTTGAGTAAAGCATCTTTCTTTCAATGACCTAAATTTATTTATATAATCATCAATGGTTTCAGAAAACCTTCTTTTAATGTTTGACAATTCAACCAAACTAATTTTCGAATGACCCTTATAAAACTGTTCATGGAAAAGTTTTTCCAACTTAGTCCATGAGTCAATCGAATTTGGAGGCAAAGTGGTAAACCACGTGAAAGATGCCTTAGTAAGGGAAGAAGGAAAATGTTTTACCCTTAAGTATTCATTATTCGACATATCCCCAGATTCAGTCAAATATCGAGCAATGTGTTCCACTGTCGACTCTCCCGATTCTCCCTCGAATTTTGTATACTTAGGAATTTTCCATCCTCTAGGGTTTTTAGTCTGTAAGATATATTCAGACAAAGGGGAAGAATATGTTGGCCTCTGAAGTGTGGTATTCATACCATTCCTAGCCATAATTCTTTCGACAATGGTGGTTAGATTATTTTCTACGGCTAAATCCTCTTGTTGAATTTGTTCAACAATTTGATCAAACTCTTGATGTCTATGTACTAATGCCCTAGGTGGATCGACAATAAAATTACTTGGAGGTACTAGAACTTGTCCCTGATGGACAGTTTCATCCTGTATTGCCCCATGTCTATTTGACCAGGGGCATCTAGTCGAACAAGTGGCGCTTGTCGAATAGGTGTTGGGGGAGCACCTAAAAAATTACACAAACATGTTAATTGGGCAATCACCTGTCGATTTGTTTCAGCCGACTGCCTATTAGTCTCAACTGAATCTTGTACTATAGGATTAAATACATTACCCATTTGGTTAGTTAACATATTAACCTACTCATGGTTACTATCATCCATTTGTTGTCTTAACACTGCTACTGAAGTGTTAGTGGGAGGCGGTACTATTGGTTGAGAAGGCATTCCTATAATTTGGTTGCCTCTATTATTTCCTCCTGGTGCAGATACTTGTAAAGGGGAGTTCAAATTTTGAACATTATCTGACATCACTGCTGCATTTGACGTTGGCTGGTATCCTGGCATCATGGAATACGACATTCCATAAATAGGATACATATTACCAAAATGAGGCACATTAGGTATGGTGGTCGTAGTCATTACAGGCCTTGGGCTTCCTGGTGGAGCCTGAGAAATTTGTGCGGAACCTGCTGCAGTTGACCTGATTGGAGGAAACAGTGCAACTTGAGAAACTACTGGATCAGTAGTAGTTAAAGTTCGTGCTGGTATTTCGTCTACGTTTGGATTATCATGAATTGTCATTCTTGATATATGCTTCCTAGATGATGGTTTATTATACTCTTTGGTTAACTTTCCATATCTAAGCTGCATACACTTAAGACAAATTCTTAGCACTGTGTCCCACCGGGTGTTCCAATTTGTTTACTGTGGAAAATGGTAAACAACCGCTGGTCCTCCCAAAGTCCTAAAACTAAGGGTAACTTGCAAGATCGACCAGTTGATCTTAAGACATGTGCTAAGAGGTTTATTATTATACTTATTTTATCAAAGTCCTTATCAAGGGAAACAGTTTTCCGTGACTAAGGGAAGAAGTATAATGGCTTTCCCAACTATGAATCGATTGACTTACTGGTGATTCGTGACCGATAAAAGATATTCATATGAAAATAAGATTCAATAAACTAACTGACTGGTGACTCGTGACCGACAAAGAGTATTGAATTGTTTATGCAATGCAGAAAATAACGTAAAGACTGTGTTCGACAGTACATAGAAAGAAAATAAAGTATTCAAAAGAGATAATTGAACAATAAAGGATTTTCATTGAAATAAAAGTGGTGATTCACGTACATCAAGCACTTCTTCACTCTTTGTTTCCTAACGCTCGGAATGACAAAGTTTTGACAAGTGATTTGAGCATACAAGTGAACACACCAAAAAACTACACTAAATCTGCTTATTTATAATATTTACAATGTAACTACCTAGATGAAATCTAAATACAATATTAAAATCTTGAGACAATCGCTTCACTAGATTTCGCCAGCTATTTGGCGCTTAAACAAATTGTAAACCACTAGAAACTGCTGATGACTTTGAAATTTAAATCTTCCCGCTCCTAGCTTCTGAAGGTAAACCGCTTATGACTCGCTTCGATAGTTTCTCTTTGGCAAGAGATAAATATCAACAACAATTCCTTTAAGTCCAGAAACCCTTTTGGTTGACGGAAACCAATTTCGACCATTTTCCTTGTCTTTCACCCTTTGGTCGACTAAACCAATTTCGACCATTCCTTAACATATATTATTTTATTTACTTTTGGTCGACCTGGCTCAGTTTTGACAGTTTGGTGTGACATTCCCTTTCAACATTAAATATAATTTAATAAAACCAAATTTTCAAATACTTTGGCTCCAATTTCCCCCAAACCCCTACTTTAGAGGGTCTCCCTTAGCTTATGAGAATATCTTTGTTTAATACACGTGCTTGAATACCTTAAGATTTTTTCAAGGTAACAACCGCGCATCATAAAGTTTTCTCCTTTATGGATGGTTTCTCTGGATATAACCAGATTAAAATGGCACCTGAAGATATGGAGAAAACAACTTTTGTTACGCAGTGTGGGACCTTCTGCTACAAAGTTATGCCATTTGGATTGAAAAATGTTGGGGCAACATATCAGCAAGCTATGGTAGCCTTGTTTCACAATATGATCCATGACGAAATAGAGGTCTATGTCAATGATATGATAGCTTGGTCTCATACTGAAGAGGAGCACTTGAATCATTTGCAGAAATTGTTTGAAAGACTGAAGAAATAAAAGTTAAGACAGAACCCGAACAAGTGAACCTTCGGAGTAAGATCTGGTAAGCTATTAGGCTTCGTTGTCAGCGTCAAAGGTTTCAAAGTAGATCCTGTAAAGGTTAGATCTATTCAAGAGATGCCAGCTCCCCGCGCTGAGAAGGAGGTTAGAGGATTATTAGGACGTCTAAACTACATCGCCAAATTCATTTCCCACCTAACAACTACTTGTGAGCCGATCTTCAAACTACTAAAAAAGGATCTATTGGTGAGGTGGAATGACAAATGCCAGACTGCCTTTGACCAAATCAAGGAGTATCTTCAAGAGCCTTCAATTTTGATGTCGTCAGTTAAAGGAAGACCTCTGATCATGTATTTAACAGTATTAGAAAATTCAATGGGGTATAGGTTGGGGCAGCATGACAAGTCTGGCCAAAAAGAGAATGCAATATACTAGCTGAGCAAAAAGTTTACCGACTGTGAAACCATATATTCACTTCTCGAGAAAACATGTTGCGCTATGGCATGGGCTGCTCTCCTTCTAAGACAGTATATGCTAACTCATACTACCTTATTGATATCTAAAATGGATCCTATCAAATACATATTCGAGAAGCCCGCTCTCTCTAGAAGAATGGCAAGATGGCAAATGGTCCTGACCGAATTCGACATTCAGCATACTACCAAAAAAGCAATAAAAGGAAGTGTACTAGCTGATCATTTGGCTCATCAGGCTGTGGACGACTATCAATCCATGAATTTTGAATTTTCGGACGAGGACATCATGTTAGTGAATGACTGGGAAGAACTTAGACTGTATGACGGACCTGAACAAGGATCCTGATGGACTATGGTTTTTGACGGAGCTCCTAACGCACTTGGCAATGGCATCAGTGTTGTGGTCATATCTCCCTAAGGCTGTCATACTCCTTTCACTGCCAGATTATGTTTCAATTGTACCAACAATATGGTTGAATATGAAGCATGTATTATGGGTCTCAAAGCTGCTATCGGCTTAAGGATAAAATTCTTGAGTGTATTTGGAGACTCGGTCCTATTAATCAGTCAAATCAAAGGAGAATGGGACACAAAGCATCCTAATCTCATCCCTTACCGGGAACATATGCTAACATTAATTCCATACTTTGAAGAAGTTACCTTTGAGCATTTTCCACGAGAGTAAAATCAACTAGCATACGCGCTAGATACAATGTCATCCATGTTCAAGGTCAAGTGGGAAACTGAAGCTCCTCAGATCACTATTGAGAGATTGGAGGAACTAGCATATTGTCATGAGATTAATACTGAAGAGATAGGGGACAAACCTTGGTTCCCTGAAGTCAAAAGATATCTTGAAGCCCATGAGTATCTTGAGGGAGCTTCAGTCAATGATAAAAAGTTCCTAAGAAGGTTCTCTGTCAAGTTCTTCCTCAGTAACAAAATCCTCTATAAGCGCAACCACGATTCTACTTTGCTCCGGTGTGTGAATAAAAGTGAAGCAGAAAAGATTATGACAGATTTTCACGAAGGCACCTTTGGCACCCAATCCAGTGGGAAAATAATGGCTAAAAAGATCCTACGGGCAGGATATTACTGGTCCACTATGAAAGAAAACTGTTATCAACATTCACGAACTTGTCACAAGTACCAGATCTATGCTGATAAAATACATGTCCCTCAGTCCCCTTGAACGTCTTAAATATTCGCTGGCCATTCGCAATGTGGGGAATCGATATGATTGGATATATTAGACCCACAACTTCTCTTGGGCACCGCTTCATCCTCGTCGCCATATATTACTTCACAAAATTGGTCGAGGCGGCTTCATTTGTTTCTGTTACCAAGAACGTTGTGGCCCGATTCATCAGATATAACCTTATCTGTCGATATGGAATTCCAGAAAGAATCATTACGGAAAATGGTACCAATCTAAATAATACTATGATCACTGGACTCTGCGTGCAATTCAAAATCCAGCATCATAACTCTTCTCCTTACTGGCCAAAGATGAATGGCGTTGTGGAGGCTTCTAATAAAAACATCAAAAGATCATACAGAAGATGACAGTGACATACAAACATTGGCATGAGATGTTACCATTTTCTCTTCACAATTATCGTACCATAGTGCGCACATCAACAAGGGCAACTCCTTTCTCTCTGGTATACAAAATGGAAGTCGTCCGACCCGTGGAAGTCCAGATCCCTTCCTTGAGAATCATGAAGGACGCGGGTTTGAATGAAGACGAATGGGTTTAGACTCGACTTGACAAATTGAACCTGATTAATGAGAAGAGGCTTGCGGCTATCTACCATGGTTAGATGTACCAAAAATGTATGATTAAAGCTTTTAACAAGAAGGTCAGACGTCAGGTATATCAGGTTGATGACCTAGTAACGAAGCGCAATATACTGCCGCAAGGTGATCCCAGGGGCAAATGGACTCCTACATAAAAAGGACCATTTATGATCAAGAACATATTTTCTGGTGGAGCTATGATCTTAACCACTATGGACGGTGATGACCTTCCGCACCCTGTAAACGCGGACATAGTTAAAAGATACTATGCATGAACAAAGACCCGCTAGGTTGAATGGCCTAGGCAAAAATAAGGGCATCCCGACAAACCAAAAGGGTGTGGGCAAAAATTAGGGATATACATATGGAAAAAATGTGTACACCCGACAAGTTGAAAACCTGAAAAGGCGGCTTGGAAAAAAAAGGGTAGCCCGGTGGACTGAAAACCCGAAAGGGCGGTCCAGACAAAAGTTAGCGATTTAAAGCGTATAACTATGTCCCGTTGGATTACCTTACAACCAATCTTTGATAACAACTATCAAGCTCAAATGGTACTAATCAATCAAGTCAGCTTCGGACGAGCAGCAAAAGAGATGTGACGCTCAAGGACATACAAGCAATAACAGAATGGGAACCCATTGGGATCATTTCACATAGCTGTTTCTATTTTTATACTATTTTTGTATAGTTTTCATTCTTACGAAGGTATTCTCTTACTAGGATGTTTGTCTTCTTGTACAAAAATGCCTATTATAGGCAAAACCTATTCTAATTAATACAAAACTACCTCTTTGAAAGTGCAAAACTATTTTTTTTTATCTTTCTGTTTTGTTGGCAAAAAATTCCAGTGATTATTTTTGAACATATGAACTTGAATGTGATTACCGTTTAGAAATACACACATAAAAAACAGAAATACAATTACTAATGACTTTAAGAAACGGGACAATGTCTAAAGGCCATCCATAAAATCCCCGCAGATACTTTCTCCAGCAGGTACAAAGGAAGGGGAATCCTAATATAAAGTCACTGCCATATCCTTAGAATATAGTCTAATGATATCAGATGTTCTTATATCCCCGGTGGAGCAACAATATCCAATTACTGCCCCGACATCTTAAAGAATTCCCTAACCTGGTTCACAAGCTTTTTAGGATCCTCCAGCAGGATTTCAGAAAAATCCCCAAGCAATTCACGGAGTTTCCCTTCCTCAATAGAGTTTATTTCTCTAACAACGGAAATCCATCTTCCAGCATTTCCACTTCAACAAAATTTGAAGACTTACACTCTTCATCCAAAACAACAATCAGGGATTTACTTTTTCTAGTTCAACAATACAACAATAGAACGACTGAGACAATTTTACAAGCTTCATAACATATGTACCAAGATTGCATATATCACAATATCATTTAATTTGAGAGCATAATTTGCACTTCATGCATCATGACATTGCATGCAACTAATTATTTACCTTTTTAGGAAAGATCGACAGATGAATATCGTCAACAATTTTCAAAATTTCCAGATTAATACCTGAAACAAGACATGACAACTAATTACATGAGCAGGGTAAAGATTAATACCTGAAACCAGATGGGAAAACTATCTTTCTCTAAGATCAGAGGTTAATACTTGAAACCAGACAGGACAACTATCTCAACGGCCAACAAAAGCAAGTTCCAGATTAATACCTGAAACAAGACAGGACAACTATCTGTGGACGATTGATTGTAGATTAATACCCGAAACAAGATGGGAAAACTATCTTCCTCTCTCTTATATCAGAGATTAATACTTGAAACCAGATAGGACAACTATCTCAACGACCGACAAAAACAGGTTTCAGATTAATACCTGAAACAAGACAGGACAACTATCTGTGAACAACTAATTGTAGATCAATTCCCGATACAAGACGGGGTGACTATCTACACGACCAGATGAAGCAATCTTATACATGTTTCTTTTCTCCAGATGCAGCTTTACACGGGCTCATCCTTAAGAAATCTTGCACGAGTTCATATATTTTCAGATGCAGTCTAACACGGACTCATCCCGAAGTAACTCTATATAGATTCCTTCTCATCACTCTCCAAATGCAGTCTAACACGGACTCATCCTAAAACATCCTTACACATGATCCTTCTAATACGTTTCCAGGAAACATTTAATTTATTCTCCCCAGCAAGTTACTGTGAAGCCAGGATTTCAACCAGAAAACAGTAAACTTTCATCTATCTAGTCTAGAGATAATTCCTCAGTAGAGCCATGGATAAATAAACTCCTATACTCTATTCCCCCGCTGAGTTTTCCTCAAGCGAAAGAACAACAGAAATCAACATTCCCCAGTGGAGTCCTCCTCAGACAACGGGAACAAGAATCCCCATAAAGGGGCCTCTTATTGAAGTTAGCGTCTACTTTGGATGACATCTCTAAGCCCATCTCCGACAACTCTTCACCGCTTATCCAAAATGGCATATTTAAGCCCATTCCTCACACAATCAATTAATACATCATCGAGTGCAAATTTCTGGGCACTCTAGTGTTCAATCATCTTCCACCTCCAAGTCACGAATGGCGGACTTGTCAATCTAACTCTTCAGGTTTAATAAGATTGAACAAGGGCAGCTGTTGTACCCAAAAAATTTCCCTCTCATTTCTCAAGATTTTTATCATAAAATTTCTACTGGGTCAATACTGCACAAGTACAATTAGATCATATTGGATTTTCAAGCATTAAGTCAAAGAGAAAACTATTGAAAGAGCAACGCAGATAAATTTTATTTTTTGACAAAATTGAAGAAAAGCAAGCTTGCTTCGATTCATACTAGCTTCGACTGGGCATTGCTTCGATTCATGCTAGCTTCGACTGAACTCCTTTCTTCATGCTAGCTTCGATTGGGCAGTGTCTCCCTTTGAAACAACTTTCTTCAATCCAGAGGTTTCGATTGGACATTTGGCCTCCTACATGCAAGTTTCGTTTGGACAATGGCTATCTTGATACCAAGCTTTGATCAAAAAAAGGGCTACCTTCACAACAAAGCTTCGATTGGAGTATTAGTTTCCTTTGAAGAAACATACTTTGAATCCAACTCTGATCCCCTTCGAGCAAGATTTAGTCTACAAGCTTCATTCAAGTAATGGCCTCCTACATGCATCCTTTGATTCACAAGTAGTAGCCTCCTACATGCATCCTTTGATTCACAAGTAGTAGCCTCCTACATGCATCCTTAGATTCACAAGCATTAGCCTCCTTCATCCTTGTTTTGATTCACAAGAAGTACATCCTTCATGCTTGCTTTTGATCCACAAGACAAATGCCTTCTTTGTGCTTGCTTTCGACCCACAAGGAAATGGTTGCCTCTGTGCTTGCCTTCAATGCACAAGGAAATGACTTCCCTTCATGCTAGCACCCACAAAGCTAGTGGCTTCCTGCATGCAAGCTTAGATTGAGAAATGAACCCTTACATGCTTGATTTGATTCACAAAACAATGGCCTCTTACAGTGTTTGTTTGAATTCAGGAAGCAAGGGCGTCTTTCCTATTTGCTTCAATTCACAAGGTAGGAATTTCCCTCATGCTATCACCCACAGGGCATTGGCTATTTTCATACTAGCTTCGACTGGACAATATCTCCCTTTGAAATAGCTTGCTTTGATTCCACCCTTGAAAACCTTCAACACACATAGTTTCTACACTATGGCACACAATGGGTGTCCCACTCAAAGGACATGCATTGGTGGACATACCTGAGTGTCCCATTCAAAGGACATGCATTTGAAGGACATACCTGGGTGCCCCATTCGAAGGACATGCATTTATGGACATACCTGGGTGTCCCATTCAAAGGATATGCATTGGTAGATTTGAAGAATATACCTAGGTGTCCCATTCAAAAGACAAACAACTGGCGCATTCAAAGAACAGGCATATGGTCCATTCGAAGGACATGCATTTGGACCCTTCGAAAGATAAACATATGGCCTATTCAAGAAGCTTGTTGACCAAGGTTCTATATTCTGTCAAGCTCAAGCCTGTTGTACTGGCCACAACACTCCAAAACTACTATAAAGCAGTCCTGCTATACTGCTCCCATATTTGCACCAAATTGGCATACAAAAACTTCACCACGAAGGTCATGAAGATAACATACCTAATTTGTTCAAATCTCATTTTCCCCCCTCAAATCTCAGCCAAATTCCCCTAAAAATAAGACGTTTCACAACACATTTAAGGGTAGCTTTTGGTAGCTGAAGAAACTTTTGTTGTGTGAAAAACCATTAAACACTCTCAAACTCTCAAACTCACAGAAATATCAAACCCCTTTATACATTATTCAACCCAGAATTAAAAAAAAAACTTTGTTATTTCTTTTGAATCCAGAAGAAACAAAATATTTATTTCCTTTTTATTTCGAATCCAGAAGAAACACAACACTCGTTTCCTTTTTCTTTCGAACCCAGTCAGAGAAACACAACACTTGTTTTTTCTCCCTTCGAATCCAAGAAAATCCATGACAATCACTCAAAGACCAAAAGCAGCAACTTCAGATTCAAGGTAAGTCATCCTGACTTTAATCCTTTTCGTTTCAAGCATGCAAATAGAATTTGTTTATTTTTCATTTCTATCCTTTCGATTGTTGGCTTTTCCTGTCCAAATATATGTTAGAGATTAACGCGTACAGACCCCCAAACGAAAGGAAAAAGTTTGTGAATCAAATCCTTAGGCTTCGCCCCTTACTGCTTCACAGTGGCAAATAAAAAAAGAAAGTGGTGTGAATCGAAGGTTACAGACTTCGATACACACTAGTTGCAGGCCCCAATCGAAAGAAGGCAAAAGTGTGGGAATCGAAAGGCACATCCTTCGATCCAGGATGCCTCTTCTTTCTCTCTTTTACACTATTTTTCTTTTTATGTTTTCTATATATTTACATTTTCTTGCTATTCGATATGGTTATAATAATTATGACTTTTATTTCTTGCAACCCCCACTTGTAAACTTGTATACCCCATCCCAATAAAAAACATGTAATAGCGTAGGACATTTATTTCTCGCATTTTTATTGCTTTCATAAATGTTAGTAACTAGGGTGTGTATGGAAAGATAAAACATATACTTAGGCCACCCTAATTCAAGACAAAAGTTCATGCAATCAAACACACTATTCACACACATACACCTCTAGGGTAACCTCACTTGTTGCCTCCGAAAATAGTCATGTCCATTGGATATGGGCGTTTTAGAAAAGACCCTCGATAAAATATCGTAGTCCCTCAATGTCCGTCAATATTGCCTGCGGTAAATGATCTAGTCCCTAACGAAATTGCTAAAACGTCCCATAGGTTGCCTTCTATGACTATACAAATGACACATGCCTGTCCCTTCACATCCAACAATGGGGCTTCTTATCAATCAATGGTAAGATATCAACATCTAAAGGAGGAGGAAAAGAACAAAGACCTTTTTGGTAGGTAGGACATTCGTAGTTGCTTTCTTGCTCACAACTAAAAACCATTTTTACACCAACACTTTCAATTAAAATATTTTCAAAAGTCAAAACACATTATATGCATTCTTATAGAGACGAGAATCATTACAAAGGAACTTTTCAAAACCACTTTCAGAAACATCTTCCACAAAAAACATCTCTTTGAATTATTTTCGAAACCAACACTTTGTATGCATTCTTATAGAGACGAGAATCATTACAAAGACGTTTTCAAAATATTTTCAAACCGACACCACAAAGCACATTTTCAAACAAATCAAGTGATATAGCAAGAAAATAAGATCCCGTAGATAACTACGGATGAAAAGGGTGATAATACCTTCCCTTGTCATAACCTACCCTCCGAACTCAAGAAAACATCTCAAAGGTATTTCCTGTTCTTTTCACCCTTTCCTTATTGGATAAAAGAAAAGTCGGTGGCGAATCTTGCTATCCGTAACAATTGCTATCAAACACAAAACACCAAGTCAGTTCCCCCACTGTATTACAGTGAGAAACTGAAGTCTTGACATCTTAACTTTGGATGTGCCTTCATGGGTAGATTGAATAATTCCCCATGCATCTTTAGCTACTTCACATGTGTTCACTAATATGAAAATGTTCTTGTCAATTCCATTGAATATAGCATTCAAGGCTTTAGAATTTCCAAGACAATTTAATCTTCTTTTTTAGACTAATCTTCTTCTGGTTTTAACTCAGAAGTAGGTTCTCCATTTACTCCCAATTTTACAGGGTGTTTCCATCCTTTCAAAATAACTTTCCAAGCTCCGCTGTCCAGAGACTTTAAGAAGGCCACCATACGTGGTTTCCAATAGTCATAATTACTTCCATCCAGAATGGATGGTCTGTTCACAAATCCTCCTTCCTTGTCCATAGTACCAAAAAGTATCTTCCCTGAATCTCATCCAGATATAGAGCATGATGCATGCTCTGATACCAATTAAAATTCTGGTATCAGATATGAGATGTCGAAGGAGATGTTAAGACACAAATATCCGAGGATAATGTAAAATGCAACAAAAGTAAAAATAATAAAAACACAAGGGATTGTTAACCTAGTTCAGTGTATAATAACACCTACTATGGGGGCTATCAAGCCAGGGACAAGTCCACTAAATAGTATCAATTCATAGACCCTCAATAAACAACAAGTTTACAATCTAACACTTAACAACTACTCGTGCTATACTTCTACCTAAGTCACACATAAGTATGAGGCCCTCCTCAATTTCCTTCAATCACTTACACTGAAGAACAACTGAAATAACAAGTTTTAAAGACTTCAATCATTCAATTCTTAAAAGCTTATGAATGATCCACAATTAACAACTCAAATAACAACTCAAGTATTAAATCAATACTAGAGTGTGTGAAAATTAAAATATTTAGACTTCAAAAACAGAAAGAAAGTGTTCTTCTTCGAATATTGCAGTGGAATGAATAAGGAAGCAAGTCCTTATAAAGGCACAACAGTGGGCTTAGGCTGAAAAATAAATATTCCAATCTTTGAATATTTCCATGAAAGTAGGCCAAGATATAATCCATAAGTATAATTTAAATAGAAAAATATTCCTTCATATTTTTCGCAAGCTATGAGTCACAAATCCTGAATTATGGCACGCACGAAAATAGGAAGCAAAAAACTTAAACTGATATGAGTTGCGTTTAGTTCAAGAGGAAGATGTCAAGACATCTGCTTTGACATCATTCAAAACAATTTGCTTCAAATGTCAATAAATTTAGAAAAACATTATCAAAACAATATTTTACCAAAATTGATGCCAACAAACACTTACAATTATCACTCTTTAAATGATTTTCTGGCATTTTGATACCAATTGTGCCAACCCTTTTTCCTAGTCAAAGATTGGAGGGAGGATGACAATGGTTAAAAGAAATATCTCTGATTGTATGCCTTGGAGTAGAACCCTATTGATGATGTACAAGCCTTGTTTCAAATCCCCAAACACCGGAGATATAAGGAAGATAGACCCTCGTTAACCCCTCTGAGACTTCGAAGTAGGAGTTTCTTTTCTGTTTGAAAATAAAACCATATTTTCAACCTGGGGCATGGCAGATGTTCAGTTAATTTGATCGAGCGTTCAAATTTCATAAGGGTTGTCCTATTTGAGGATCACCGCACCTTATCCCTCGCATTATGAGATTGGGAAAAATATCAAAACCATAATTGTTATTTCCTTACGAAAATCCCATCGAGATCAAATTGATATAACAATCGTTATCTCTTGCCGACCAAGGAATGATGCAGTCACTTTCTTCTAAAAAAAAGCTCAAAGACTTAGTGTCACACGACTTTTTCAAAAGGGAAAGTATGAATAGGAAAGAAACAAAAAGCCCTGCTAAGTCGAACTTGAAAAATAAGTCGCTTAGGAAAAAGTTAGGGTATCCCGCTGGACTTCCAGATTGCAATTCAAAAGAATTTGTTCAGGCGGAAGTTAGGGAAAGAGAAAAAGAATTTGAAATCCCGAGAGAAAGAAAATGATTATGCAATAAAAATCCTCATCAAAAGAAAAATTGTGTGATCGAACAGCCCAAAACCAAAGGTTAAGTAATTGTCGTGTCCAAGATATCGACGTGGTTCCTCAACCATCATAAACTCTTTTGAGAAATGAGTGCTTGTATCGAGTCAACTGAACTTAAGACCGGAGAACATCACGAAGGGGGCGGGCACCAAATAACTTGAGCTTTAAAATATATTTTTTTAAAAACCACGAACCAGGCCATGTTACAACCATTAAAAGTCCTAACTGAAACATGGGTTTAACTCGAAGGCATACTACAACAAGATAGTGTTTCCTAACTCCCAAATATGTGTTACATATACATGTTGGTATCTTATCACCTGCATCGTGTTTATTTCAAAAAGTTTTTGAAATGTTACACTCTAGCTAGTTATTGATTCACAACAGATTTGTGACATCTTTTTCATTCAATGTTTTCAACTTCAAGGCTTACATAATTGTTGCATTAAAGGTGTCATTCTCATGATAAACATTCTTCTGCATACAAAGCAATTGCTCGACATCATAAGATCTTACACAATTAACATCAGTAAAGATCTTAATGTTGTTAAAGAAGGAAGATTTGATTACTCCATTGGGTACAAGGCCATTTGTTTCACGAGAAGTGATGGTATCAAAAGGCATGGTGCCTAAGGATTCCTTTGAGAATTGTACAAAATGTCTCCCCAGTCAATGTTTCACCAATATGGGGAAGTCAAGTTAAGGATCGATCTCTTAATGTTTCATTACTCTGGGGAAGCACATCCATGATGGTACGAATTCCATGTAATCCTCTCGAGGAATTGTCGTTCACTCTGTAAGTTGCAGCTTGTTAGCACCCATGTGAGAATCTTGCCTCAAACTTTTGAACTTGGGAATAGTGAATTCCCCGCATAGTTATTTCTTTCTAGCATTGTCGTATGAGGGATTATTGAGGCGGATAAGGTTTTAAGTTTTTTGGAAACCTTTATCCCCAAACCAATTCTTGATGAGCATTATCTCGTTCTTGATAAAGACTATTCCCAGCAGAGTTTACATTCCAATTTGAATTATCATTGAAATTTGAATTTCAAAAATTCTCATTTTCCCATCTGAGTTGCAACTTGGGCATTTCAATATCAAAAGAATCCTTTATTATCCTTAGTAGGGTTGATGTTAGCTGAGATTTCCATTTCCCCAGTAAAGTTGATATTGTCTGGCTATCTTCATGATCTATTTTAGGGTTTCATACCAAAGGTTCGGGAATCCCCAACAAAACGCTCCCCGACAGAGTTTTGAATCCTCAGTGGAGTTTTGTTTCCACATCAGAGTTTTATCTCCCATAAATCTTTTTTAAGAGAAAGGCTTTGTTCTAAGACTTCAATTTTGAAGACGTCTCATGTCCCCAACGGAGTTGCTTAGATGAGGACTCACAGTCTGAAGAAGTTTCAATTCCCTAGCGGAGTTTCCAATTAGAGATTCCTCGTCATGTTCTCTTGTTCCCCAGCTAATTGGTTGCTTGGGGCATATTTATTTAAGGATCTTTCCTTATCCCCAGTGTAGTCGTTGTTGGTCGATTAATTAAGATTTTATTAATCTTCGGCAAATGGTAAAGGACTTTAAGATGGAAGTTTCCCCAACGAGGGTTTTGATTCCCACATATGATATATTATTTTGATGTGATTCTCAACATGGCGGCACACCAACTTTCCCAGATAGTATAGTCTTGCCCTGATCTTCTCCAACACCAACCGATTCCTATTTGGAATTCTCCTTCAGAAGCTACGGTCTTGCCCTGATCTTCTCCCACAACACCCAATCCTCACTTAGCATTCCTTCTTGAAGTTAATCAATTTTGACCCGATCTTCCCCAGCAGAGTTCACAATTTATTTTTGCAACTCCTCTCAGTGTTTGTAGCCTGTTTCTATCGGTTGCTCAGTTTTTTTTCAATAGAGTTTCAGCTCTTCAAGGGTTTCTCTCTAGTGGTTCCTTATGTCTTCTCTTCTCCGTTGGATTTTGCAAGTTCTGTCAGGTTTTGACTCTTTGGTTATTGGCCTCTCGATTAGCCATTCCTCAGTGAAACATTTAAACATGCATCATTACATTGCATCTACCAAAAAACGTAGCATTACGCTATATAAAAAAAATTCAAACATGCATCGGAATATAAGCCATTCCTGTTTTGGTTTCCCCCAGTGAATTTGCTAAAACTTTGGATTATATTCCCAGCGAAGTCTTCATCCTCAGTATCTCAGTTTCACCCTATACAAATATCATGTTGATGTTAATAAATTGAATAGTTGAGTGTCTACTCTTGTTTGTAGCTCAGTTTTATCCCGACGCAGTTTTCTCGGGTTTAGTCTTCACTACTCCCATCGGTTCATTTTAATGTCTATTGATGTACCTTTTGAATACCAATTTCGTCCTGATATTCACTTACAGCAGGTTTTTAGTTGTACGCCCTAATCACCTTGCTTTGGGTCGAGTTTTGAGTTTTGTCTCCCTACTCGCGCATGAAATCCAGTTTTCGTTCTGGTACTCATCTAATTTAGTTTTTTTCTAACTAGTTATAATGAGTTGAGTGTCATCTCATTTTGTTTTCTTACCTTGGACTTCCATCAATGTTTGATTATTGAATCCTTTATCGGTTTTCGTTTGCCGAGTCTCTTTGTAGTGTTCGTAACAACATCCCTGATTGAAATCAGTCTCCTTTGTTCCTTGGACTCTTCTATAAGTTTTCATTACTATTTATCCATTGATCTGAGACCAGCAGGTGCTCAAAGAAACATGTGCTCTCACCACCTTACTTTGGGACGAGTCTTGATCTCGTCGCCTGTGCATGAAATCCAGTTTTCGTCCTGTTACTCGTCTAGTTTAGTTTTGTCTAACTAGTTATAATGAGTCGAGTTTTGTCTCTTTTTGTTTCTAACTCTTGGGATTCTTCCAGTTCCTTTATAATGTCTATCTTGGGTTGAAACTTGTCTCTTTTATAACTTCTGGGATCTTCCAGTTCCATCTCACTGTCTTCCCTTAGTTAGAGACTAGAGGGTGCTATGACAAACATGCGCTCTCACCATTTTGCTATGGGTCGAGTTTTGCCCTGTTACCCACACGTGAAATCTAGCTTTCATTCTGGTACTCATCTAGTTTAGTCGATTTCCGTCTCGTTTTTTTTCTTACTCCTGGGATTCTTTCAGTTCTTTCATACTGTCTATCTTGGGTTGAAACTTGTCTTTGTTATTGGGATCTTTCAGTTCCATCTCACTGTCTTCCCTTGGTTTGAGACTAGCAGGTGTTTCTAGAATTATGCGTTCTAGCCACTCTGCCCCGTGTACTTTTCCAAGAGTTTAGTTTTTCCTATTCTTTGTGGATTGAGTCTTGATTCAACCCCTTTTGCAGTATAGTTTTATCCAGACACTTTGTTTTGAAGATTTGTTTCGTCTAATCTCCTAAAAATCCCGCGTCCGCTGGCATCCTTTATCCTTGGGGGGTTTTGTTTCTTCTTCAAGAGTGTAGATTTTCAGGTTCTTTTGTATTCAATCATCTTCAACTCTGAACGCTCGAAAGTTGTCACTTTTCTCACTTATCATGCTAAAGACGATTGAATAGGGGCAGTTGTTGCACCCTAAAATTTACCCTCTTGATTCAGGCTTTTATTTCATCATAAACATCACATTGCATTACATTCATTCTTTTGTGATGGGATCAAGGTGCTTTGCTTCTCAATTTGTCTACAAGTTGTGTTAGTTGATGGCATTGACAATTAGTGTAAGAAGGGAGCTCATTCTCTCAAACTTTGGATTTCTCAAGTCACAAGGGTCCCTCATGTCTCAAGACCTTTCATCCATCTCACTAGCTCATCAGAAGGTTGAAGATTGTGTTGATTTGAAAGGGAATCACATTCTCTTAATTCATCAGTCAAAATTAGGGTTTTGTCCAAATTGAAGTAATTGTGACTTAAATGAGTCATGTTTTGAAGCATTATTTTCTCATCATCATTTGAATCAACTTTATTCAAGAAATCTCTCAAGATGCCCAGTGGAATCTGGGTTTTGAAGCTTGATCAGATATATCCTAACAAAAGGTGCAAATTAGGGTTTTGGATTTAATCAGGATTTCTCTTACTTTTTCACCTAAACTTGTTTTCGTGATTCACTACATGTTATAAAGCATCTTTGAATGAAATATTGAGTTTCAATTTGGATTGGAAATGGTTCAATTGATTAGAAAGGGAAAAATGGTCATTTTGGTCACAATAAGTCAAAATCAGAGGTTGACCAATTGAAATTTTGGTCAACCATCCACTCAAACATCTTATTTTCATTTTTCAAAGTCAATTTCATCACAAGGCCAAGAGAAGTGGAATATTGGAATGTAACTTGTTCACCAAGAAACTTGAAAAGTTACTAAAAATGGAAAATATGCACCAAATTTCAAAAATTCATAGTTTATTCATTTTTGATCCAAAATTGAAAATATTATATTCTTTCTACAACTTTTATTCTTTTACCAAAAGCAAAACATGCAAGGGTGAAGAGTTATGGAGCTTAGGACTTGTGATCACATGTGAAAATCATAGGTCACTTTCAAAATTCAGTGACTTTCGTGCCAATTTTTGAAGACTTTAATGGATCCAATTTAAAAAATTCAAAACTACAAGGTTGTAGATATTTTCAATATCTTTCCAAATTATACTCATTTCTGTCCAAATTCCAAAGGATGAGCAAGTTACGGTCTTTTGAATTTCATGCCATTTTATTGAATTTTGGCCAAGCAAGCAAAATGCAATTTCTTGCAAACTTCACTTCCAGCCATCCTCTTTGTTTCTAATCAAGCCCATGACTTATTGTAACTTGTTGAGGCCCATAATGCCAACAATTTCATGCCTCATGGGCTATGGTACTTGCTTGCCCTAAAAATTCTCAAAGTTACCAAGATAAGCCAATTCACCAATACTCACTCTACTCAATGAGTCATGACCTATAGCTTTTGAGGTTTTCTTATGACGATATTTGGCATGCACAATGCAAGAGATATCAAGGAATGCACGAGTAAAATGTAGATACCCATGTGCACTCAATTTTTGGCCAAATTTTCCAATCAGGCCCTCTAACGATTTTGAGGACCAATTTCCTCTTCTAACATTCTCTAATCACTCTATATAATGATATCCAAGTCTCATTTCACTCTCTCCATGCTTCATTCACCATAAATCCAGATTTGAACATTTCTTCTTCCTGCTGAAGTTTTCTTCGATTCTCTCATTTCCTTCGTGCATTCTTTAAATTTTTGGTGGATTCAACTTCAGGGAAGTGTGTAGATCAAGACTGTAGAGTTTGTTGGCATCTATAACTGAAGAATCAAGATTTCAGTTTCCACATTGAGGTGATTTTTCTTGAACTTCGATTTGCTTGTGTAAGCTTGATTTGATGAATCAATTCATGTTCATGGTATGTTAACTGACCAGACTATAGGTCTGATGTACCTGGTTTGCTTGATTGGAGCTTAAGTTGTGCTATGTGATTTTCTGCAACTTATATAATTCACTTTGTCAGCAACTTTGCATGCTTAATTCTCTTAGATCCTTGATCCATTGTGAATTTTATGAGTATCATGAGGTATATGCTAGTTTCAGCTTTAATTTATGCTTTGATTCATGGAATTTGGTTGAGAAACGAGCGCGTTTGATGGATCTGAGTATAGGCTCTGGATCTGTTTGTGAAATACATTTTAGGTCATGCTGAAGGTAGCAGATGAAGTGATGTGGGGCGCTCTGATTGGATCGTTTGAATTTTTAATGCATTTTATATTATTTGAATTCAATTGTTTTATCTGATTTTATTTCATGATGAAAACAACTTCAAAAATTCTCAACAAATTACCATAAGCTGATCTTAATTACTAGTACTTGTCATAGTTTTTCTGAAAATTTTAAAAATCATTTGATTGGTCAAAAAATTTTGTGCATTATTTAATTTTGTTTATTTGATTTTTGCATAACATTTTTGTTAATTTTTGTTTCTAACCTTTCTTTATACTAAAATTACACCAAAAATGTTTTGTACACTTTTATTGATCCATCTTAGGTTTTTTGAATTTTATTTTAGTATTTTCATATTTTTAATTGATTAAATAATTAATAAGATTTAATTCCTTCTTATGTTTTTTCAATTATTTTAACCATAATTTTTAAAATACAGAAAATTCCAAAAAAAATATATCACATTGTATCAATAGTATATCTTCATATTATTGAATTTATTTTATGATTTTATGATTTTTTCATTTTGTTCATTATAAATTTGTGTAAATATATTGCCTTTTTTAATCATAATTTTCACACTTTGGTTCCATTTGTTATTTTCCTTAGACATAAAAAATGCGAAAAAATACTTTTAGACATCCTTATGACTTAATATTGATTGTAGGATTTTCTTAGTATTTTATCATGCTTGAGTCTCTAATTTCATAATTATTAAAGTTGGTGAACCATTTTTGATACTTTTGTTTCTTACACCACAAGTTATGATTTAATTTGCTAATTTTCAAGACTTGTAAAGATCAAACAAGTTTTGATTGAGATTCTTGAATGTGTCAGGTCTCTGGAAATTAGTTTTGTTGGAATTTATACTTTAAAACCCTATTTTTTCCAAAATATTTGGTTAAAGGTGTCTATTTTGAGTTTTATCTCAACTAGTTGTGGAAAATGAATTTTATTTCACATTTTCCCTACACATTCAAGGAACCAAATTAATTGATTATGACCTATATAAGTCTTGATCACTTAAAAAAATCCTCATTTGATTTTTGCAAGCCTCTTTCTATTTTTTCTTGATTTAAGTTTGTGAATTAGGCCTTCGAGCTTTGTGTCAACAAGTTGACATCTATTTGAGTGTTTTAGTGCATGTTTGGGAACTAATATTTTGAATACTTGACAGTGCTGACTTCATTAGGTTGTGTGTGTTTTTTCATGATTTTCTTGTGTCTCTAACTATTTTTCCCCATTTAATCAATCTAGGGTTCCCATTTAGAGGCTTATCTAGGGTTTATATCTTGTATTGATTTAGTTTTCAACTTGAGCCTTACTAATTTTGCTTTTAGCTTGATGTTTTTGATCTTTTGTTCTTTATGAACCTTGGAATAATTTTTTACAAATTTTACAAGCTTTGTTTCCATTTTAGGTTCAATAATCTCTCACGTATGCTTTTATGATCTTTTGAATTAGAGGTAAAGAGAACGCACTTGTGCAAACCATGACGGATGATTTCCTTTTCTTTTTATCATTATGTCCCCTATTATGGAGACTTGATTTTATCATTTAACCATTCAAGTTTTTACCACTTGCTTATTTTGTCAATTTTGCTTGATAATCACTTGTGAATATGGTTAAGGAGATAACTTTTGTGCATCACCTTTTGAATGCAATTAGAATTTATTTTAAGTTGAACTGATTATGATTCTGACTTGTTAAATAATTCTTGATATCATGCAAAGCTCCTCTGATCCTTGGTTAACATTTCATTGTTAATTCAACATGGTGACAAGAAAGAAGCAATAATTCAGTAGTTTTGATCTAGTTGTTGTTTGTGTTTGCTTGAAGGCTCTTACACTATTGACTTGATGTTTTGACATGATTTCTCATGATTTGATATATTATCATCCATCCCTTATTGATTCATCAATTCTCCTTGTAATTATTAGTTGTTTTGTTAAGTATGCAATGTACCCTGAGAATGTTTTCCATATTGACTTGATGACTTTGTGTTCCACTTTTCTTGTGGGACACAATTTGTTATATTTTCACCATTTGTGTGCTTTGTATATATTTTATTTCCTTGCAAGATATTTATGTGGTTGTGTCTATTATACACCATATGTGGGTTATATTCACATTTGAAGCCTCAATGCTTATATTTGATGTCGTGATCTCTGACTTGATTTGTTTACTGATGCTAGCTTGCTCGAAGTTCTCCGGTTTTCTTTTTCTTGCTTAGCTGCTACAGATAGTTATCCATTTGTTATTGCACTACTTCCCTTTTACTGGTTTCACACTTTATTGTTTTCTATTGCATGATGGGACCTCTGTTGCAGATATATGTAATGAGCCCCTCTGGTTTATTTAAAGACATGTTTAAGGAAATTCTGTCGGCATGCTAAATGTTTTTGTTTAAAATGGTACCTTTGGAGTAGGTATTATGAACATGTGTTTATATTTGTGCCTGCATGATATTACAGGTGATAAGTCCTCAAAAGGAGGCAAGCGGTGAGGGTCTGTAATCGATCCCCGCACAATCTAGTTTATGTCATCCTTAGCTCACGTGGTACGTCGATGCTTTGGAGTCGTGTAGATCATATGTATCGATTTCGTAAATTGGGGAATGGTTTTGCAATCAAACCCCCATGCTTTGTCCGGAGTTCTCATTGGCCGATACTAACGCTCTATGATCATTCATATTGTATTTTGTCGCCTAACTTGATCTTCTATGTCGTGGTTAGGTGTTCAGTCGCTTTGGGCGTCATATTTTTCTTATTTCATCTGTATCCCGCTTGTTTGCTTCGGTTGATCCACTCCCCTTAGCTAAACCATTTTCTCTTCATACCCCCATCCCTTTAGTCAGTATATCCCGATTGTGTGCTTTTGCAAAAGCACTTGTTTGCTCACTTGTTTGGTATTTACCATCCTCCCTTAGGATCACTCGATTGGAGTTAGCTTTCGAGCTAGACATTAAGATATTTATCCATGCCTGCTAACATAGGTTAGAGACTTCCCTTTTCATCCTCAACCTTAAGGTCAATCATTGTGTGATAACATTAGGGGTAGTGCTAGGATAGTCTTCCTTAGTTAATTTTCCTTTCTTTGCATACTACATCTTAAAACTAAAACTTCTTGGAAAATCATAAAAAGTATCTAATGAACTTAAATCTTTCTTCAAGATAAAAATACAAACCAATCTTAATTGTTTGGGTGCCTCTTGGCTTTTGTTTTAAACACTTTTAGGTTGACATCTTACTATTCTTTTCCATGTTATCCTTCTATTTTTTAGCCGATGTTTCCCCGTCGCATATGTTTGTTATCGATGTTTTGCCATCACATGTGTTTGTTATCCTACTTTGATTCTCAATATTATTGTTAGGTGTGATGTTTTATCGTCTGAATTGTTGATGTTTCGCCATCTTTGCCATGATATCTTGTTATCTTTTAGCCAATGTTTCACCATCGCATGTGTTTTCTATCCTACTTTGATTCTCAATATTATTATTAGGTGTGATGTTTTATCATCTGAATTGTTGATGTCTCGCCATCCTTACCATGCTATCTTCCTATCTTTTTGTTGATGTTTCACCATCGCATATGTTTGTTGCCGATGTTTCACAACCGCGTATGTTTGTCATCCTACATTGATTTTCGATATCATTGTTAGGTGTAATGTTTCATCGTCTTGTCTGATATTTGTGATTATCATGTTGACGTTTTATCATCTCATCTGAGTTTGTGTTTCCATGTGATGTATTTTCATCATTTTTCTGATGTTTTTCCATCTTGTTTATTGCTTTTGTCTTCTTAACTAAAAAACACAAGCCAACCAAAATATATGATTCAGACTATGGCTGATTTGTTTCCTTAAAAGGGATACGTAGGCATCGGGGTAGGGCCCGAATGAGCACAACTTTATTTTCGCTACATTATTTTCTCTTATCTTTTGCATGTATTCCCTCTTTGCATTTTCTTTTAGCTCTTAAGCTAAGACATATAATTCATACACCCATTAGAATAGAACAAGAAGAGTGGATATCATAGAGTACTCCGTGCGTGTGGGGTGCTAATACCTTCCCCTTGCGTAACAAACTCTCTTACCCGATCTCTCGGTTGTAAGATTGTAATTTCACCCTTCTCAGGTTTACTTGATGTTTACCTTTCTCTTCCGTGAGATAAAAAATGTTTGGTGGCGACTTCATTGATTTTAAATCAGATGACAATTCGGCAGGTTGTTTCACTAGGCAGTTGAATGAATTGATACAAGATGAAGCTCATGTATTTTTGTTAATTGTGTCTTTGTCTGTTGCAAACCAAGCTGCAATCAATGAGCCGCAGGTGGTGCATGAATTTCCTGAAGTTTTTCCAAATGATATCTCAGATGTGCCACCCGAAAGAGAAATGGAGTTTTCTATTGATCTTGTCCCTTTTACTAGACCCATTTCAATGGAACCATACAAGATGTTGGCATATGAGTTAGCAAAGTTGAATATGCAATTAGAAAAATTTAAAATAAATTCTTGAGACCAATTGTATCGCCTTGGGGAGCTCCGGTGTTTTTAGTGGAAAATAAAAATGGTAGCATGAGATTCTGTGTAGATTAACGACAACTGAATAAAGTGAAGATAAAAAACAAGTGTCCACTTCCGAGAATAGACGACTTAATGTATCAATTGGTGGGTGCATGAGTGTTTAGCAAAATTTAATTGAGGTCGGGTTATCATCAAATTCGAGTAAAAGATGAGGATATTTAGAAGACGACATTCAGGACTCGGTACGATCATTATGAGTATATTGTGTTTCCATTTGGTGTGTTGAATGCACCGGGAGTTTTCATGGAGTATATGAACAAACATGGCACAACTAAATTGAATAAGAAAACAACTTTATTAAAGAACTCAAGAACTTATAATCATTACAAATTCAAATCAGGGACACCCCTAGCATTGGGGGGTTTAGCCGTTCATATTGTTCATGAGAATTACAAAAATATAAGAATTAGACATTACAGATGATGAAGGAACTTTGGTCTTCAATCGCGTCCGCTCATGAAAGATCTTTGTTCTTCAAGAATCTCATATCCTCCTCCTAGACTCTAGACCTCATTCTCTATAAAAGGGTTCCTAATTATTATTCAAACTCGTCTAAATAGTTCACAATCCATTTGTCTTGGTAGGGAATGTCCAAAACACCCCTATGGGTTCCAAATCATAAAAAATCTTTAAAACACTCAAAATCAGCATCCTGGCCAACATGGACCGTGTCAGCTAATACAGGTGCCTGTGTCGGCCTATGCCTCTTCTCCCAAATCACAACTTATGTTTCCTCTCCTGACATGGCCCCTGTCAGGTGATACGTGTGGCCGTGTCAGGCACCCTTTAGCTTGGTTTTTGAGATTTCCTCCAAAACTCCAAATTTGCACTTTTCGCACTGAGTTTCCTAGTTTTATTTCTCTGAGCTTAAAAACAATTAAAATAAACATCCAATACATAAAACATAGAAGAATGAAATAAAACACATGACAAAATAAAGAAACTATAACTAAAGTTAACTGTAAATAAAGGTGGAAAAACCACTGATCAAACTCCCCCAAACTTATACTGTTGCTTAACCTCAAGCGACCATTACGAGAACTCATTAAAATCATAGCACCCTGGTACTCATACGTGAGACATCCGTTCAAATTGATCAAAAAGAAGTATGTTTGATGTTCACATGACGCGAAGAGTTTTTGTAAGAATCTTTAAATCTTGAGCTTCCTCTTCAGATACCTCTCTAACTATGCTTTGTACTTAAGTCTTTTTCTGATTTTCCTCTTTTTTTCATTCAGACAGTCATGTTAAGGCAACGAGAATTTTTAATGATCATCAGTCGCACAAGACTAATAAAGAAATTTTTTGTTCAGGCATCAAATAAGAGCTTTTGCTCCTTTTTTATTCCAGATGAAATTTTCAAAACTTTTCTGTTTATATATTGTCCTTTATGGTCGATGTTTGGGGATCAACCCCCTTTGGGTTGAATAACCTGGTGAAGGATGAAACAATCGGTGAAAATCATCAAAGATAAAATTCAACGAAGCCGTTATCGAACATCTTTAATCCCACATGATGGGAAAGGTAAACATTGAGAAAACCTTAAGAGGTGAAATCACGGTCTTGCGACCATAGAGACCGGGTAAGGAAATCGGTTACGCGAGGGGATGGTATTAGCATCCCACACATCTGTAGTACTCTATAAGATCCACTTATGTTTGTTATGATCTAAGGGTGTGAATTCTATTTCTAAAGCTTAAAAGCTAAAAAAGATATAAGAGGGGGAATGCATGCAAAAGAAAAGAGAAAATAATGTACGGAAAATAAAGGATGTGCTTGTTCGGGCCCTACCCTAATGCCTACATATCCCTTTTAAGGAATCAGAGCAGTCGTAGTTCGGATTCAAAATTTTTATTTGTTTTGTATTTTTAATGAATAATATTAATTTCGCCTTCTGCCGCAACTCGACCTTTGGAGAATTACGCGTCAACACAGAAGTGAATTAATATGTTCTTTTGAAAATATTTCGAAAGAGAAGCCCGAAGGCAAAAAGAGTTTGTGTTGGCTGGTATTTTTATTTTGGATGACAGCTAGTTGATCTCAAGAGAGAGATATTAGACATTTCTCCACTTATTCATGAAATAAGTCTTTGAGACTTGAACCACACCAAGGCTTAGAATGGAAAAGCAATAATATCGAGAAGAAACCTATTTATCATCTCACATACTCAATAAAGGTATGATTCTCATAAGTAATTTTTAAGTGTTTTGAAGTTTGCCAGAAAAAGAAGTTTTGTTATAAATGCAAATGAAAAGAAAAAAAGTCTAAGGGGAGGATAAATTGGGAAATATCTACTTAATTTTTGCATACATGGATATAAGCCTAAGGTCTATTCAGCTTAAACTTAGAAAAGAGTGAATTGAAGATCCTATGGGGAGCATAGCAAAGAAAGCAAAGATGAGGAAAGGGAAGATGAAACCTCACATAAAAACTAAGCCTTAAGTATGATCAAAATTTTGACAAACACAAGTTATGAGTGGAACTCTTAAACACACCAAGAGAGGTGGATAAGAGAATATTCTAACTTTGAAAGGGAGGGAAGCCCTAAATCCAAATTAAGTTAAAAAATTAAAGAAAAAAATTGTAAAAATTAAAACCAATGAACCCTAGCTTCCTAAAGACTTATAAAAGTCAAATACATAGTTTAAACCTCTTTTATTAATTTGAAGATATGAAAATGATTGAGAATCTTCAAGACTAGTTGATAAAGTGATCAAATTAGAGAGTTTTAGCAAAATATTTATGAAAAAATGTAAAATCAAAAATTAAAATTCAGAAAAAATGAATTTTACGATTTTAAGTCATCCAAGAAATTTAAACATATCTTCTTTGATTTTTATAAGTAAAGGAAATTAGGGTTTCAAAGGTTTCTTCTAGCTTAAGCAAAAACAAAGTCCAAAAACTATCATTAGTTTCTAAAATTTGGAAAAATAGGAAAATTGAAATGTAAATTCAATAAAAAACTATAGAAAATTATCTAAGTACATATGGGTCAGCAATTATATTTTTGTGGAATTTTATCAATAGAGAAAGATATCAAACAAAAATTATTTGCAAAATGTAACAAAAAAAGTAAAAAAAAAATATATATATAACTATTGGTTGATTTTATTTACTTATCACAAAATTTTATAAAACAAAACAAAAATTATTTTTATGAAGTAGATTCAAATTGAAACTTAGTTTATTTTTTTGTAGATTGTTTATATTATTAAAACTTGGAAAATAAAATTCTAGAACTTAAAAGATGATAAAAACCCTAATTGAACTCATTGATTTATTTAATGTTCTAAAAAGATAAAAAGAAGAAATAAAATTCATAATGTGAAAATAGACTAAAAGTATAGTCCAATAAATTTTTATGATGATTTTTGGATGATACAAAATATTAAAACTAAAATAAGAGATTAATTAAAAATGTATTAAAAATTCAAAAAAAATCAAGGCTTATTACACATGTTAAAGCCAAAACCCGCTGTATAAGAAAATCAAAACATGTTCAATAGATGCGCGCCATGTAATCGCCCCTACCACTGAACCATGCCCTAACACATGTTATTCAGTTTTACATGCTGGATTCAGATCATGATATCTCCTTCAATTCTTGATGAAAATGCACGAATTTATTATCAAATTAAAGATCTCATGAACTAGATCAACATAGGATTAAAGGTTTTTTAAAGTGGTTCATGAATCAGGAATAAAAACATGCGCGAAAGTCAGTGAAATAAACATATTTTGAACTTGTAAATACATAATTCATCAAGCCAAATTCAGATCCACATATCTCATTCATTTCTTAACCAAATCACTTGATCCAAACATCAAAGTTCATTATGAAAATGAAAGGAACAACAAGATGAACATAAATTTCACAAATAATACAAGATTAAACAGAGATATGAGCATGAAATCTTTGTTTCAATCAAAGTTCCAAGCAACTTATAGAGCATGATTTTCACATCAATTCACAACAGATATACATCAGATTTAAGATCTGGCCAGCTAATCCAAGATGCACATGATCTTCAACAAGAATGAAAACTTAATCGCGAATTTGAGTTCAATGATGCTTACCTCAATTTGTGAAAAATAAATTCACAAGTTACCTCTGAACTTTGTGAGAAAACTAATGATTCTTCTCCTACAAGCGTCAATGATGTGTAACTCTGCAGGAATTGAAGCTTTAAGCAAAGCACTCGAGATAAAATATGCATAAGAAGATTCTGTTTTTGAGAGAGAGGATTGAGCTTTGAGGAGAGTTTTTTCAAAGATTTGTTGTGAATATAAATCAAGCTCTTTTGAATGAGAATGAAGAGGAGTTTATATAGAGGGAAGGAAGTGTGTTGAAGAAGTTTTGCTAAGGGTATTGTAGCGGTAGAAATGCTTAAGACTAAACCATTGGATTGACTAGACTTTATACAAATCAAAATAAAAATCTCCACCGCGCTTTATTGTTTCCAAAGGAATGGGAAAAGAGAGAATAACCCAAAAAGAGGGGGAAAGATTCAAGGTAAGGGGGTTGGTTATGCAAAGGGAAGGTATTAGAACCCTAAACATCTATGGTACTCCGCATGAGCCTCTTTGTAAAATCTGTATATTTTGGCTATAAAAATTGTTGTATATAAAATGGATGGTGGAGGTGAGAAAAGAAATAAATTTTTTTAATGATTTTTTCACCCTCCGCGGTTGCGAACCTTTAGTGCCTACGTACCACCTTTCGTGCAATAGGGGATCAGGGTACACGAGTTCCTCTTTCAAAAATTTAAAACAACAAATGTGTTGGTTAATTTTATAAGATAAAACATCATCGTCATTGTCCGTGTGGAAAACATACCTACTACCCACAATCATGAGAAAAGATAATTTTCATCATCTCAAAGTGGAGGATATGGCTTGGATTTCAAAATCAACAATGCCTCACTCAACACCCAAGTGGAAAATATCTCTCTTCACTACATATTATAGAAGTATAGTTGTTTGCATCACTACAAGGATTGACAAGAGTTTAATCTTTTAAGAAAAGTTTTAAAGGTACAAAGCCAAAGGGGCAAAATGGTTTGAAATGAGATTGATTGACTTTTAGTCTTCTCACAAAAACATGTCAAGGTATTATTAAGTTGGTTGGAGTTTATTTATGAAAATATTTTGAAAATACATAGACCTAAGTCCATGTTTATTATGAAAATAGTTCAAGTTTCAAAACAAGAAGAGTTTTCAAAAGGAGGGAGAAGATTTTGAAATTAAAGAAGATGGGAGGAGAAGAAGAGACTATCCTAAAGCATAAGGTAAAAGCTAGGGATAAGAACAATCTAACCAATAAAAAGCCAATACTTGACATTATGAGCCAAGATAGAATTCCCATTCTTTGGATTGAAACCAAGCAAGCAAAGATACTAGACCTCTTGAGAGAATCAAACTTCAAGTGTATTAAGTCTTCACAAAAATTGGGCAGAGTAACGGTTGTATACGGCTGAATTCCATATTAAAAACAGAGAATGTAATCACAAAAACCCACACACAAAAACAAACAAGCAACCCAATGTCTTGAGGTAAACCTCAAGAACTCCAGATAAAATAATCAGATAAGATCACAAGGTCTCCAAGATAGGCCAAGGTTTCTAATCCTAAGTCCAAGGAAAAGTCCCATGCCCCATAATGCCAATGATAGTAACCAAATAGTCTAAGTACCATTAAAGATTTTTTAGGGTTTATGTTGATTATTAAGTATCTTAAGAAAGGAAAAGAAAAGCTCAAGTGAGCAAAGTAAAAATGGCAAGAAAATAAATGCTCAAATGAGCAAAGATGAAAATGGCATGAAATGTAAATGCTAAAAGTAAATAGTATATAAAGCATAAAAAAGAATAAAAGCATAAGGTAAAACAAGTCAATAATTAGTGGTTAGTTGGATGACCATCTTGAAACTTACATTTGGAACTCATTAGAGGATTGGTAGAACCAAAGCCTCTACTCAACAAGTTGCATTTGCTTTTTGTCAAATATATCATCCATTTGGAATTATTATAAGTATCATTTAATGATCAATGATGTTTAAGTGATCCGCATTGACCAAAGGTGTTGTAGATCCATTAGAGGATTGGTAGAACCAAAGCCTCCACACAATGAATCTCAAGGTTATTGGATCAAAGAGATCAAATTAACATACTTGGGCTTGCAATCATAAGTTAAGGCCACGAATGATCATTTATTCGAATCGGCACAAAATTTAGCGCTATGTTAAGCAATCGTAAGTGGACTTATATAGAAGTCGCACCTATTTTGAGGCTGATCAATAGCAATTTATGTACCATTTGTTTTGAGACATGATATATAGATCATGCTCCAACAACATCTAGTGCAATAAGAAGGGGATGAGATGAAGAGGGATGGGGAAAAAAATACACAAACCACATTTGAATTAACTTTTAATCAAACTATTATTAAAATTATTCATCCATTTTTTGTAGAGTTAAACTCAATACCATGGATCCAATGATATTAATAAAGTTCGTGATCCAAAATCTACCCCAAGATCAGCCAGAAAATAGTCATAAAATAATATCACATTTAATATACACAAAAAAGGATTTTAAAAATGTTTTAAAAATAGAAAATAAAGAGAAAAATATCAACTATGTTTAAATTAATCAAGAAATAAAAAGTAAGACCATAGAAAAATCAGAAAAAAGGCTCAATTAATTTTACAAATTTTTTGGTAATTTTTTAAAGTCAGAAACTATTTTTAAAATTAAGTAAATGGGTAAAATTAAAAAAATGGTAAAAAATAGTAAAGTCAGAAACAAAAAAAAATATAAGGTCACCAATATTTGTCACAATATCAATGGATCATTCCATAATTTTTTCATAATTTTAAAATGTATAAAAATATATATAAACATTTAAAACAAATCAAATAAGTGTAAAATTTATAAAAAATACCAAAACATAAAATTAAATTGTGAAAAAATAAATATAAAAAAGAGAATAATCAAAAATATTTTTCATAATATTTTCAGATTTTTTGGACTAAAAATGAATTTTCTATGATTTTTTGAAATTTAAAACAATTCAAATATAAAAATCAGAAAAAGAAAATAAAAGTAAAATATGTGGACCATTGGATGAAAGTCAAAATGCGTATCCAAGGGATCTGGCGCGTTCTGCATATCATGGTCATTAGTGAATAATGTACAAAATTATTAATTAAATCAGATTTGAAAAATACAGATGGCACACCTTCATTGGTTGGAAGATGACACGTTGGTCATCTTCAACCTCCAGCCATCACAAATTGCAGGCCTCTTAAACTGAAAATTAGAAGCTCAGACCTATGTCATTCACTTCGTCTCTTCAAGACGAAGACAAGCACACCTTCGCGCCAAATTTATATAAACTATAGCTCAAGTAATTTGGAAGGAAAGTTTTGAAAAGGGATTTGAAATTTCATGGTAAAAACGTGTTTCCAGTAAAAGGTAAGTGTTGCGACTAGAACCAAGGAAATGAGAGCAACACAATGATATCAAAGTTTTGAAGAATTGATGAAGGAATCTACCTATTAAAGTTGAGTTGCAGAGCTCTGAAACTGGACTTCTATGGAGAAATATAGGGCACGACTCTTGAATGTAATTATGTGGTTAGCTTCAGGGAAGATCAAGGAAGGTGAATTGATGGAAAAATTGGATTGAAAAAGGGTCGAGAATGGATTTTGAAGTTATAGAAAATTGAGTTATGGAGTAAGTTTGGCAGGGTAATTCTGGCTATCCAAGCTTGGGAAATTTAATGGGATAGTTCAGGTATTTATAGGAGAAGCAAATGGGATCAAAAGGAAGAGTAAGTGATGCGTTTTGGAGGGAATTTGTGCAAACTTGATGCACGAGTGAAGTGTGATCCAAACATCATCAAAACTCATCCAATTCTTGAGTTTTGATGCATTAAACCCCTTGGGAAAGTTGGCTAATCATGTTTAGACCCAAAATGCGTGTTAATTTGAGGTTTATAGGTTGTAATATGAAATTCAAATTCTGACTTGCAAGGAAACTTCAATTCCAAGTTACCATTTTTGAAACTATGGCATTCTTAGCTCAAGGGGTCTCAAGGCATAATTCTTGATGCTTTGGAAAGATGAGGTTACAAGCTTTGCAATGGAAAAATAGTTGAATCAAATGGATGCTTGAGCTGAAAGTTGCATTCAGTCAAAGTTGAATAAAAAGGGTTGACTTTCCATACTTAGAAATATTTCAAATTCTTCTTCAAAAATGACCTATAATCTTTTGCATCCAAACATAGCCTTCCACTTGGAATTTTCTCTTGACCAAAAAAGATGGAATGATATAGATCTCTTGAATGACATTTTGAAACTTGAACCACTCAAAATTCTCAAAAATTGAGCAAGTTATGACTTGTTGAAGTTGGCCAAAAATCATGAAATGACTTATAAGCTTTTGCATATTTAAGGTAACTTCCATACATTTTCCCACTTTGAACATAAAATAAGGCATAAAGTTCACATCTTTAAGATAATTATGGAAAAAAAATGGACTCAATGTGATAAAAATTGACCAAGTTATGATCATTTGAAGTTACTTATGTAAAATTGTGGATTCATCTTGATGAATTGTAATCTTTCTTCTTCACCAAGTTTCTTCCACATGAAAACTCTTTGGAATTTTTGAAGTGATTTCTTGATAATTCTTTAAAGAGAAGGATGTCTTTGGAATACCTCAAAAATACCAAAAGGTGAGCAAGATATGCTCCTTTGAAGTTCAAAACCCTAGCTTCTAGATTAAGAGAATGCCTTGAGGAACTTTGACATGGCTTGCTAGAAATGCAACCTTGAGATCTTCCCTTTGATTGACTATATCTTCCTCAATAATGGCTCAATTAATGTGATTCAAAGAGATAAATGAAACCCATAAAACAATATTCAACATGCTTATTTCCAATTTTTCAATTGATACTTGAATCAACAGAAATTCAATCATGAAAATGGAACACCAACTGTTTGTGGAAATGCCTTGCTTAATATGCGCGTGACTTGTTACTTTTGACAACATTGTGCCTTATCCTTCTAAGCTCCACATCTCACAAATGCTTCATTTTTGGGACTTGAACACACATTGACAATCTTGTAGGGTTTTTCTCAAGATTTCCAAGCATATAAGATATGCCTCCATTGGATAAAAAATGAGAAAGTTATGAATGTCCACAATTCAGTACTATTGGGCTTAAGGACTAGGAATTTTCCCTAAATGTCCAAATAACTTCTTGAATAAGTTATCTCCATTTTGATCTTTTTTCTTGATTTTATGACACCAGTGATCATGAATCATGAAAATAGGATACTTGAATTGATGGTTGACCAAAAGTCCACTTGGTCAACTTTGACTTTGGTTGACTTTTGGTCAAAATGACTATTTTGCCCCTTTTGATCAATTGAACTTATTTTGCTCAAAATTGACACCCAGTCTATTAATCATAAATACTTATCAACATATAGATAGGCATGGAATTAAGTCTTGCTCAAAAATCCTGAGATTTCCTGATATAAATCAAAACCCTAATTTCAGTCCTCTATGTAAGGAGATAGTGACCAACCTTTAAAACCCTCCTTCTCCTGGACAAATTGAGAGATTATTTGAACCAAGTTGCCTTACATGATGATGAGAAGGTAATGCCTTACATACTTGATTCTTACAAGGCTCAAATTCTTCAATTGATCACACCCTAATCTTGAGAGATGAACTGTGGAAATGTGATTCTTTTCTAAACTTTGCAAACTTCTAGCATCTAATTATCATATGGGACAAATTAGATGCCTTGAAATACAAGAAAACTTTGTAGATTTGAAAGAGTTTAAGAGATTGAAGACATGAGATCCTCTTTTTCAATGTTTTGACCAATCAAATATCTTCTATGGCTTGTGGAAGAACTTGGGAACCAAGATACCCTAATCCTTACCATGAAAATGTATGGATATGTATGATGAAACATAAGCCATGTAACTAAAATGAAGAGGGAAAATCACGGGGTACAACAGCTGCCCCTATTCAATCTTCATTAGTCAGAGGGCAAGATTGGCAACAACCTTTCTAACAATCATGGTAAAAGAAGATTGAATATTCAATAGAACCATAAAATTTGCGCTCTGAATCCAGTCGGGTGAAAGAAAAATTACCAACAAAAGGGATACCTGGTGAAAGGGGATCTAAAACGGAAAGACACCGGGAGAAAGTGAACTTTACCAGAGGATAGAGGACGTCAGACGAAGACGAACTTTAACCAACAAAAAGGGACACCCGGCGAAGGTGGACCTAAAACAGAAAGACACCGGGCGAAGGTGAACTTACCAGAGAAAAGAGAACATCGGGCGAAGACAAATCTTACTCAACAAAAAAGGGACACCTATTGAAGGTGGACCTAAAATGGACAGACACCGGGCGAAGGTGAACTTACCATAGAAAAGAGAACATCGAGCGAAGACGAACCTTAACCAATAAAAAAGGGACACCGGGCGAAGCTGGACCTAAAATGGAAAGACACCAGGTGAAGGTGAACTTACCAGAGAAAAGAGAACTTCGGGTGAAGACGAACCTTACTAAACAAAAAAGGGACACCGGGTGAAGGTGGACCTAAATTGGAAAGACACCGAGCGAAGGTGAACTTACCGGAGAAAAAAGAATGTCGAGTGAAGATGAACCTTAACCAACAAAAAAGGGACACCGGGCGAAGGTGAACCTAAAATGGAAAGACATCGGGCGAAGGTGAACTTTACCAGAGGAAAGAGGACGTCGGGAAAAGACAGACTTTAACCAACAAAAAAGGGACACCGGGCGAAGGTGGACCTAAAACGGAAAGACACCGGGCGAAGGTGAACTTACCGGAAAAAAGAGAACATCGGGTGAAGAAGAACTTTAACCAATAAAAAAAGGACACAAAGCGAAGGTGGACCTAAAACGGCAGAACGAGACTAACCAAAGGGGACTCTAACAGGAATTGTCCACACCGATCGAGTCTTTTTAAAAAAATTGGGAATGCGCAAGAAACACAATATCCCTTAAGCCAGAAATGGGACATGATTCTGTAAGAGTGGCATATGTCTAATATTACCACACCCTAAGTATGGATACTTAGATACTTGAGCAAAAAGAAAGGTTATACACCGACTCTTACTCGTACTCTGACGGGGAGGTAAACACGGGTAGAATAACCAAGGACTTGCAAGGGCAAGAAGAAACCACAACTTACTGGGGAAATGTGGAATGTCAAAGACCCGAATGGTGGTAAATTAAACAGACTGCATTGTGGAAACAAAATAGGATCACCCTAAGCTTGTTGCGGAGATAATTCATCTTTTAGCGTGTAACAATCTGGTTACTAAAGGTGAACACAATTGGCTTATACTCATGCATGTTTAAATTTTTATAGCGTAATGATCCATACAATGGAAATGCTATGTGTTTTGGTAGATGCAATGAAATGATGCATGTTTTAGTGATGCATGAGGAACGTCCCGTAGAAATCGGCTATTGAGAAGATAATGAATTCCCAATTAAAGATATTCGCATATCTGATCAACTGCAAATAGGAATCAACTTGAGCTTCCATGAGGACGCATAATTCAGGCCCCATAGCTTCTGAAAGTTGTTATCACTAGGTAAATAACTTCCTGGGGAAAAAACTACGAACATAAATTCGCAATTCTGAAAGAATCTTGAACTATGGTCAAACTCTGAACTCCCCCTCCCTTAGGAAACAAATCCAATCCCCTCCAGGTGAGGAAAACATTACTGGGTTTAGAAGCCTTTATTGGGAATCATAGAAATTCTTAAAAAAGAATTCTATTCAGACCATCTTAAGGATGTCAAATAGAGGCAATAAACTCCACTTGGGGAAGAAAAAGAAAATCTATGAACCACGATTTGAAATTTGGAACTCCACCGGGGAATTCTCCAGTGATACTCTCCTATTGAAGATAAGAAACCTTTGAATGAAAAACGTCAATGTATATTGCTTCAAAAAAAGCTAGGGACTTGACCCATTAGGGAGTAAATAAGATTGATGATCAATCATCTCTTCAAGACACTTGATAGGGCAACATTTTCTAAGGAGAGAAAAACTTCACAGGGAGTCAAGCATCAACCTTATCAGGGATAACACCAATAGGATAGAAATATTTTTCTTGAGAAGAAACAAGCATCTTGGAGGCAGGAGTTCCACTAGGGATATCTCAACAAAATCTTCTATCATCGGGGATGAAAGAGTTATAATTGGCATTCCTATGTACATCACACTGGGGAGACAGGGTACTTACTCCACTAGGGACAGACAACTTGATCCACTAGGGAATAATAAATAAATTACTCTGACAGGTCTTCGAAATTCGGCTACATCTGGGGAGCAGAAATTAATTTAAATTGAGCAGTATGAAATGTCTCCATGGGAATACCAAACCAGAGTCTCCCATGGGTAATCGGGAACCTCTTCAAGAAAACTCTGATATGGGAAGATCGCACAGGGGAAAAGAGTGCAAACTTGACTGAGGATTAGCATGTGCACTTCACGGAGAAAACGAGGGCTAACCTCACCGGGGAAACCGCATAATGTCGACTTCAATGGGAGGATGTCGATAATCCTTTAGTAAAGTCCGAGTATGAGATGTCTACCTTAGACATTATATCAGACACCTGAAATTTCTAATCAATTTTATTTATCGGTATCATGTGCTGTAAATTCCTTAAAGTTTTAAATGCAAAGTTTATCAAAAATGTTGAACGTCTTTTGCAATAAAAATAGTAAACATAAAAACATATTGGCTCAATTTGAAAAAAAACTTTTATTGATCGATTGCCCTTTAAATAAGCATTTACATCAAGAAGCAATCCCTGAAAATAGATAATTGCATACAAAGTATATAGAGGAGAAAACAAAGATGGCAATATAAGTGCCGATTTATCGAGGACAACTCTGCTACATCTCCTATGACCTCAAAGCTCTTCCAATGAGTGTTGGTGTTGTTATCTTCTTTCCGACGATGTCAATGGTGTTGTGTCATACCCCAAATTTTCCCGTAGGGGTATAGACAGTCACTCTCTTTTTTTTTTTAGAACTACTTGTTTATTTGTTTTACTATTTTTTGTGTTTTATACTAATTCTTACATTGACGTCTCAAATATTTGTTTTAAAAAGAAATTTATTTAAGTGTAATAGGGTTTAAATTTATGAAAGTGGGTGTATTTTTTTAATAGGGGCTCATTATTTAATTTTAAAATCTGAATGACCCATTAAGTTTGTTGGAGGCCCATAACAAGGTTAGTGAGATTTTCATGGTTGTTGACTAGAGTCAACATCTTTTAAATTATCTTTATTATTATTTATAATTATTTGTTTTTTGTCAGTCAATACTTCCAGGTTTTATAATTATTATGATATTATTATTCATTTTCGTTTATTTTATTTTATTTATCTCAAGCCCATGTCTCAAAACTGCGCCTTTTTTGGATTTCTTTCTCTCCAAGTCACCCAAAGCCCAGAACTCAAAACATATGTGAATCAAATCTTTTCTGAATATTTGATTAAGAAAATCATTTTTATTGATTGAATTTGAATTTACAATACAAAAATTTCCAGATACGTTGCAAATTTCGCAAACCCTAATCTCAATCAAATCTTTTGATTTACAAATCTGAATCAAATAAACTTCTAATTCTAATTCGTAAATACAAATCACTAACAAATTTCATAATTTGACTAATTCTAAAACCTATATAAACCTATACCTAATATAAAATTAGGGAGAAAAAATTGGAGACTTGGATAATTGGAGAAGAATGAGATCCCTTGCTTGTTGTTACATCTCCATCATCCCTATTACCTGAAAAGAACCAACATAGAAATGGATTAAATCTAGGGAGAAGGAATCAAAAATCAGAAAAGGATCGATACAAGAAGAATCAGTACACAGACGATAACTCAAAAAAATAGTTAGCTTTTAGGGTTAATTGTCACTATGATTGGTGTTTAATCATTGAAATTTATGAAATTTGTGGTTTTGGGGTTAGGTTTAGGGTTGTCTAGGGTTAGGGTTCCTTGTTGTTAGGTTAGGGTTCTATGGATATATGATTAGGGTTCTTCGCGTTGTTGTTTCTAGGTTGGGATTGTTGTTAGGGTTCATAGGAGAACCCTCGGGTTAGATTTAAAACTCATAGGTGTTATACCCAAAATTTCCCCCCTAACATTTCTCATCATCTTATATCATCAATACACCAAGATCACACATTAGGGTTGGTTCTCTCTTTCTACTTTATCTTATCATTTTTGTTTTTGAGGGATCACCAAGCACCTTGAATTGTGTATCTTGTACATAGGTTCTTTTAACTAACATCAAAATGTGTATATATGTATCTTTGAATGTTTATATTCCAGGTAATGGCATAATTACATGCATCTCCTAGCAGAGGGTCAAAACTAGGGTTTTGAATTTAATCAGGAAATATCTCACTTTTTGGGCAAGACTTGATTCCATACTTCTCTACATATTCACAAGCATCTATGATTGAAAGCTTGATCATCAATTTTGAGTTGAAAAGGTCAAACTGATCAAAAGTTGTAAAATTGTCATTTTGTCAAAAGTCAACCAAAGTGAACTGTTGACCAAGTGGACTTTTCGTCCACCATCAATTCAATGTCCCTATTTTCACATTTTATGGTCAATGGTGGCATAAAATCAAGATAAAGTGTTGAATTATAATTATCTTGTCAAAGAAGTTATTTGAACTTTTGAATTTTTCAAAGTGTTCCTAGTACTAAACTTTAGATGATCATAACTTCTTCATTTATTATTGAAACAAATGAAAACTTTATATTTTTAGAAATAGGATACAAATTTCTTCAACTTTGTTCTTGAGGGCTCAATTCCAAAAAGTGAAAGGAGAAGACGTTATTTAGCTTGGAAAATTCTAGACACTTAGTGAAGTTTTTGAATATGTGCAAAAACCTGATTTCTTCATGGCTAATTTTGAATGTCCATTTGAGCTCAAATAAAAAAGTTGTCAACATGAAAGTTGGATTTTGAAACTTTTTCTTCATTTTTTATACAAGAATCATCTCAAATGGTCAAGTGTGTAGAGAGATACAATGCTTAGGATTTGGAGCCTTGAGAAGTCATTTTGCCCAGTCACGCGCGCGCCAAGCCAAGCATTTCATCAAACAGTTCATGGGCACACATTAATCATCATTTTTCTCTCTGAAATATTGATTATTTTGAAAAATGTCCAACATCAAAGATCAAGCTCTATTTGTTATGAACAACTTTTCTTTAAGAATTTTCTCAAAATAGTTCCTACATTTAAAGATATGATCATGGGAAGTAGGTGACATGTAAGCTGAGTTTTTCCCAGCAACAAGGGATGTCGCGTGCGTATACTTGGTAGGAATTTCATCAAACATGTTATGTGCATACATTCATAGCCATTTATCTCATTGATTTAAACCTTGTTTTGAATAATTTTTAACATGAAAATTAGAGTATGTTATGCCCTCTTCAATTTTGATTCAAATTTTGTTTCATTTCATGCACAATGGAGAGAGATACGGTGAGTTGAAGTCATGGTCCAAAAATAGATAAAATTTCAATATTCTGCATGGTCACTACACTAGTCCATTTGGTAGCATCTTGAGTTTGACTTCATGGCCATTTTCAAATAACTTCAAGGCCTCATTTCAACTTGTGGTTAATATGAAACTTTCTCCTTCAATGGCCCTCTTTCTAACAAGCTAAACTTCATCTGAAATGGTCACGATTTCATCAAGCTCAAAGGAGGGAAATCTGTTTGCATGAAACAGCATGATGCTTGCTTCAAACAACATCAAGTTGCCAGCTCATCATGCATGATTATTTCAATAAAATATTCTCCCTTTTCTCACTCAAAAAAGACAACATACCTACACAAGCCAAGCCTCAAAACACAAGACACATCACACTACCCTATTTTTGATATTTCTGACTCTTTTTCCATTTCTACCCCCAAGGCATCTTCCTCAACACTCTTTCCACTCTATTTAACCCTCTCTATTATATCATTAAGCAGAGTAGAAGAGCATTCAGAAGCTACACCTCCCTCTCACATAAAGTTTCCTATTCCTCCAAATTAGATTTGGCCTCTTCCAACCTGTGATACGGTGGCAGAACCGACTGTTATACTGGTTTTGCATTTGTGTTTGCAAATGTTACGGTAAGCAATATTCGCCACTTACTTTTATTTAATCCAACAAAGGAAAGGGTGAAAAGAATAGAAAAATACCTTTCGAGATTATTTCTGAGTAAGGGAGTAGATTATGGAAAGGTAAGGTGTTAGAACCCTTTCCATCCGTAGTTTTCTACGGGCTCTTAGATGCTTAGCTCTTTTTAAAAAGTACCATGTGCTTTGTGTGTTTTGAAATATGTTTTGAAATTCCTTAGTGCGGCGATTTTCTTTGCATTAACTCTTGTATCGATCCTCAAGAGTGTTGACAAAGCAAATGTTTTTGAAAGTTGTTTTTGAAATGTGTAAGTGTGAAAATTTTGTTTTATTTGAGCAAGCATCTAACAACTATCTACTTGTACTCGAAAAGGTTTGTTATTTTCCTCATATCCTTTTGACAGCGCTATCCTACTATTAGTGAGTAGGTAGCCCTATCATTGGACGTATGAGGGACATTCGAATGTACGTACAGTCATAAAGGAAACATGTAGAGGCGCTTTAGAAATTTTTGTTTAGGGACTAGATCATTTATCGAAAGGCAATTGTAGGGTCATCGAGGGACTATGATCGTTTGATTTACAGGTCTTTGATAAAGCGTCCTTGTCTCGAGGGACATGAATGTTTTTTCGAAGGCAACCAAAGTGGGCGTACCTTAGAGGTGCATGTGTGTTATGTTCAGTTATATTAGTCTTTCCATACAAGCCTAATTACTAACAGTTAATATTTTGCAAAAATTTAAAGTGCGGGAATTTAAATCCTATGCTATTACAATGCTTTAGGGAGGGGGTATTTACATGTTCAAATGGGGGAAAAATAAACAAAGTGATAAAGTCCTATTTTAATCTATTACATACTGTTAGAAGATACATTATTATAAAAAAAGTGAGAACAAGATAATGCGTGCAGAATAGAGACGAACGCCTAAAACCCTAAGAAAATTTCTAAGTAAACAAGAAAATCTTTTTTTGGTTTTGTTTATATTAAGAAAATACTTAAACTAAATTAAATTAGAAAAAAAACTAAATATAATCTTAATTAATTAAATAAAATAAAAATGATTGTTAATTAATAAAACTAATTCTACTATTTTTTATGTTTTTATTAAGAAAATCTTTGAATTAAATAAACCTATGTCTAGTTGATTTTAAATTGATAAAATGAAGTTAAAATAATTAATTTAATTAATTTAAAAATAATTTAAGAAAACCTAAATCTGTTTAATATTTTTTTGATTTTTATGATTTGTTAAAAAATGATTAAAATAAATAAATATGATAAAACAAAAAAAGAAGAAAAAAAGTAAATGGGCTTAGGGTTATGCAGCCAAAAGGGGGTGTTGACTTGAAATTCGTTGGGCCCATAAGTGAGGGAGCCTAGAGGTTGTATTGAGATTCAGTGAGGAGAAGCCTTGAGGGCGCATGGTGAATCTCAAATTGAAGCTCTTAGATCTGGATGGATTGACATTGGAAGGCGTGGATCTGATGGTCTATGACGCGCGCTTGGGGATGCAATGCATGGTATCCTGTAAGAAAATGTTAGAAAAAATCAAAATGCTGAACCTGTGACTCGAACCCAGGTCATTTCCCTTTCACGCGCCTTGACTTTCCAATTGAGTTGCTATTTCATTTGTGCATTATAACAAGGGCATTGTATTATATAAAAACAAAGTCAAATATATTTAAAAAAATAAAATCGCGCGCTGATTCAAACAGTCTAATTGGCAGTAGACACATGGGCTTCTCGTCAACGGTGCCGGAGACAAGCTCTGGTCACCTTCTCTGATCAACCAACAATTTAAACCTGTGAAAAACTTGAGATTTGAGACAAGATCAAACACCTATCCTACATAAAATCTAGCCCTGAGCTTGAATCTGGCCTTGGATTGGCCTAAAAGCCGTTGTATCTCACAGATCGAAGCTTAACAGCTTCAAAGTCCTATTAATGGAAAGCTGTGATCTAAGGCTCAAAGCATACATGTTTTACGTTGGACCTGTTCTATGGATCACCCTGAGCACTAAGCAAACATCAAAAGGCATTAATATAACATGAAACTAGAAATACAAATTTGAGAATTTTACTAAAATGCGTGGTTCCGGTTTGGTGCTTTCAGGCGTGTGATAACTTGAATGAGGAATGGTATATGCTCCTGGGAGTCCTAGGAGGTTGATGGAGTGTTTCGAATTAATTGAAAATGGCTGGTGAAATTTGACAACTTTGAAAAAAAAATTTGTAATTTTGCGTGGGCTTTTTTTAAGCAATCCACACCTGTGTTATACTTGCTAACATGATCCTTATATAGAGGAGATGGAGTTAAGACGAAAGCATGAAAATAAATCAATCATTAAGGTTGTGTTTTAAGGGCATGAATGACATTTTAAATTTTTTCCAAAAATGAGATTCCATGCCTTGTTTGATGGTGAATGAATCTGGGCACCCCCTGCATGTATTCATGGGTCTCATGTCAAGATAAAACAATAGCCTAAGGGTCAAGGCCCATTTCCAATTATTTTTTACCATTTATTTTATATTTATTTGAAATAAATCAAAATAAATATGATTAAAATAAAGGAAAAATGCAAGGTAATGTAGAAATGCTTTCAGAGGTCCTTTATAATGTTAGGAGGGTGTTTGAAGTCCAAAAAGTTGGTCCATTGCCTTACCAATCCAAGTTTATTCAATGCATAATTCTTAAAATTTCCCAAATCTTCCCAACTTGGGAAAGCCAAAACTTGCTCAATTTTTGTCTCATGATGATGATTTGGACTTTTTGTAAAGCCCAAGATATCTACTTCAATCCCTCTTTTGATCAGTTTTGCATTTGAATAATTTATCTTGACGTAAATGGTCTTGAAAAAAAAGTGTCTTTTGTTGACTTTTTGAAAATGACCTGTAATGTATGAGCTTGTATATTTCAAATGGTGCATCTCTTGATATTTAAGACAAAAGAGAAGTTGTATGGAATTGGATTATCTTCAAAATAAGCTTTGGTTGGGGAAAATGGATGAAGTATGTGAAAGTTATGCTTGGTCAAAGTTCAGTTGACTTTTCCTATAGAAACCCTAATTTAGCAATTCTTGACTTTTGATGAATTAGGAACATTTCTTGAGGAATCATGATCAACCCTTGATCAAATGGTGGATATCACTTCAAAATGTTGATGTTGACCAAAAATCTTGAAGTTTGACTGTACATGGGCTACAGTTGAGCAATTGACTGAGCAAATTTGTAGTGGAAGACATGGAACTTGGCATGGACAATCTTGAAGACATATTAGGACAATGGAAAACATTTGAGACCTTTGGAGTTCCCACATATTGATGAAAAGTGAAACCCTAGTTAGAGGTTCGTTGCTTAGGAGGAGAATTTGTCCGGTCAACCTTGAGCAATTGGGAACATCAATGAGCATGCCTTGAGTAAAAAATGGGAGGTCAAATTTTGGGGTACAACACAACCTCTTTGAATTTTTGTGCAAGCTCCAATATCTGCTCAATTCCATTGTGTTAAAGATTGAAAGTGAAAGATCATTGGATTTCTTACTGAATTCAGAGGCACCTTGTGAATTTATTTTTCATAAATTGAGGTGAACATATTTGAACTCAAACTCGAAATTTAGCTTGCATACTTGTTGAAGATTATGTGTATCATGGTTTAGCTGTCCAGATCTTAGATCTAAAGTATGATCCCATGCATCATGTTGCTTAATTTTTTGTTTGAAAAGTTGTATGAACCTTTGTTTGAACCAGTGCTTTAATGCTCAGTTTTCGTTCTAATCTTGCATCATTCAAAATAATCATAAGCATGACTGTGTTCTTTTTCATTTTGTGATGAATTTTGATGTTTGGATCATTTGATTTGGTTTAGAATAGAATGAGAAAATTGAGTCAGAAAAATGTTTGTTGATTTTCTTAACTCAAAGCCATGTTCATGCAACAACCTTCGTGGCCTAATTTCTCTATGAATCTTGCATAATTTCATGAAATTTTTTATCCTATTGTGTTCTACGCATTTTAATCTTGAATTTGATGTTTACATCTTGGATTTTCATGGAGAAACGAGTGAGATATCAAGATTTTTGAAGTTAATTTTTATTTTTGAGATCTTTTCTTACTTAAGCATGAAGACACAATTAATTTTGTAACTTCCCTCCTTTCTAAAAATCAAATAAAATTTGTTCAAAGTTCCTGGATGACTCAAGATCATTTAATCTTTTTTTTCTGATTTTTGAAGCTTGATCTTCCATTTTATTCAAAATATTTTGTAAAGCATGCCTAGTTTTAGTCTTTGACTAGCTAGTTTTGATGTTTGAGTTTCAAAAAACATATTTCCTCCTCTTTTCAGGATCTTTTGTCCATGCCTCTGACTTTTATAAGCCTTTATGGGATTAGGATTAAATGGACATATTTTTACAAGTTATTTTCCTATTTTTAACCTAATTTTGACTTAGGAGTATACTTAGGGTTTTGCTTCAATCAAAAAGTTTGTGTTTGAGAATTTTTGTGCACAATTTTTGTTTAACTTTTGGCATGACATATATTACTGACATGGGAGTTATTTTGGGACAATTCTTCAACCTCATTGAATCTTAGATGCTGATAGGTTGAAAAACCAAATTCACCAAAATGGATGAATGATGTTGATGATATTTGAAACCTTATTTTCATCTAATACATCCCCTCCCTCTTCATCTTATACCCTTCTTACTTGTGCTACATGTTGTTGGAGAACAATCTACATATCATTTCTCTAAACATATGGAACATATATTGCTATTAACCGACCTCAAAATAGGTGCGACTTCTACATAAGTCCACTTACAATTGCTTAACATAGCGCTAAATTTTATCCCGATTCGAGAAATGATCATTCCTGGCCCAAACATATGTTTTCAAGCCTAAGTATGTTTAATTTGAAACCTTTTATCTAACAATCTTGAGGTTCATTGTTAGGAGTTTTTGGTCTTATTAATCCTCTAATGTACCTTTATAAACTTTTGTGGAAGTGAATCATTTAAACATCGTTGATCATATGTTGTCGCCTCGAGGACTTGAAATGAATGATATACTTAACAATAAGCAAATGAGACTTGTTGTTGAGAGGCTTTGATTTTATCATTCTTCTAATGAGTTTTCAAATGCAAGTTTCAAGATGGTCATTTAACTAACCTCTTACTTCTAATTCACTAACAATTGACTTTTACTTTGTGCTTTTATTTTATGCTTTTACTTTATGCCTTTACTTTTATGCACCACTTACCTTAACATTTACATTTTTATGCTTTCTTCAGCTTTGCTCACTTGAGCTTTCATTTTCTTTTCAGAGAAACTTAATAATTAACTTGAATAATAAAAAACTTTAATGTTACTTGGACTATTTGGTTACTATCATTGGCATTATGGAGTTGTGGACTTCCTGGACTAAGGATTAGAAATCTTGATTACCCTTGGGACCTTGTGACTCTCATTGTTGATATTTTGTCAGGAGTTCTTGGGGTTTACCCTAAAAAATTGGGTTGATTTTCTTTGTGTGCACTTTGTGTGCACTTAGGAGTATACTTAGGGTTTTGCTTCGATCAAAAAGTTTGTGTTTGAGAATTTTTGTGCATAGTTTTTGTATAACTTTTGGCATGACATATATTACTGACATGGGAGTTATTTTGGGACAAATTCCTCAACCTCATTGGATCTTAGATGTTGATAGGTTGAAAAACCAAATTCACCAAAATGGATGAATGATGTTGATGATATTTGAAACCCTATTTTCATCTAATACATCCCCTCCCTCTTCATCTTATACCCTTCTTACTTGTGCTACGTGTTGTTGGAGAACGATCTACATATCATTTCTCTAAACATATGGAACATAGATTGCTATTAACCAAACTCAAAATAGGTGTGACTTCTACATAAGTCCACGTACAATTGCTTAACATAGCGCTAACTTTTATCCCGATTCGACAAAATGATCATTCGTGGCCCAAACTTATGTTTTCAAGCCCAAGTATGTTTAATTTGAAACCTTTTATCTAACAATCTTGAGGTTCATTGTTAGGAGTTTTTGGTCTTATTAATCCTTTAATGTACCTTTATAAACTTTTGTGTAAGTGAATCATTTAAACATCGTTGATCATATGTTGTCGCCTCGAGGACTTGAAATGAATGATAACTTGACAATAAGCAAATGAGACTTGTTGTTGAGAGGCTTTGATTTTATCATTATTCTAATGAGTTTTCAAATGCAAGTTTCAAGATGGTCATTTAACTAACCTCTTACATCTAATTCACTAACAATTGAATTTTACTTTGTGCTTTTATTTTATGCTTTTAATTTATTCCTTTACTTTTATGCACCACTTACCTTAACATTTACATTTTTATGCTTTCTTCAACTTTGCTCACTTGAGCTTTCATTTTCTTTTTGAAGAAACTTAATAATTAACTTGAACAATAAAAAACTTTAATGTTACTTGGACTATTTGGTTACTATCATTGGCATTATGGAGTTGTGGACTTCTTGGACTAAGGATTAGAAATCTTGATTACCCTTGGGACCTTGTGACTCTCATTGTTGATATTTTGTCAGGAGTTCTTGGGGTTTACCCCAAAAAATTGGGTTGATTTTCTTTGTGTGCACTTAGGAGTATACTTAGGGTTTTGCTACGATCAAAAAGTTTGTGTTTGAGAATTTTTATGCACAGTTTTTGTTTAACTTTTGGAATGACAAATATTACTGACATGGGAGTTATTTTGAGACAAATTCCTCAACCTCATTGGATCTTAGATGCTGATAGGTTGAAAAACCAAATTCACCAAAATGGATGAACGATGTTGATGATATTTGAAACCCTATTTTCATCTAATATATCCCCTCTTTCTTCATCTTATACCCTTCTTACTTGTGCTACATGTTGTTGGAGAACAATCTACATATCATTTCTCTAAACATATGGAACCTAGATTGCTATTAACCGACCTCAAAATAGGTGTGACTTCTACATAAGTCCACTTACAATTGCTTAACATAGCGCTAAATTTTATCTTGATTCGAGAAATGATCATTCGTGGCCCAAACTTATGTTTTCAAGCCCAAGTATGTTTAATTTGAAACCTTTTATCTAACAATCTTGAGGTTCATTGTTAGGAGTTTTTGGTCTTATTAATCCTCTAATGTACCTTTATAAACTTTTTTGTAAGTGAATCATTTAAACATCGTTGATCATATGTTGTCGCCTCGAGGACTTGAAATGAATGATATACTTGACAATAAGAAAATGAGACTTGTTGTTGAGAGTCTTTGATTTTATCATTCTTCTAATGAGTTTTCAAATGCAAGTTTCAAGATGGTCATTTAACTAACCTCTTACTTCTAATTCACTAACAATTGACTTTTACTTTGTGCTTTTATTTTATGCTTTTACTTTATGCCTTTACTTTTATGCACCACTTACCTTAACATTTACATTTTTATGCTTTCTTCATCTTTGCTCACTTGAGCTTTCATTTTCTTTTTGAAGAAACTTAATAATCAACTTGAATAATAAAAAACTTTAATGTTACTTGGACTATTTGGTTACTATCATTAGCATTATGGAGTTGCGGACTTCCTGGACTAAGGATTAGAAATCTTGATTACCCTTGGGACCTTGTGACTCTCATTGTTGATATTTTGTCAGGAGTTCTTGGGGTTTACCCCAAAAAATTAGGTTGATTTTCTTTGTGTGCACTTTATTCTGATTATGTGTTTTGTCTATGATTGAGAATTCCTCTGTATACAGTCGTCACTCTACCCAATTTTTATGAACATTAATGCATCTGAAGCTTGGAATTCTTAAGAGGTTTAGTATATTTGCTTGCTTTATTTCAATCCAAAGGATGGGAATTCTACATTGACTCTTTATGTCAAGTATTGGATTCTTGTTGGTTAGGCAGTTATTTTCCCTAGCTTTTATCTTATGCTTTAGGATAGTCCCTTCATCTCCTCCCATCTTCTTTAATTTCAAAATCTTCTCCCCCCTTTTCAAAACTATTCTTTTTTTCTAACTTGAACCGCTTTCATAATAAACTTATACTTAAGTCCATGTATTTTCAAAAATATTTTCTTAATCAATCTTTAACCAATTTAATCATATTGACATTTTTTTAGAAGACTAAAAGTCAATCAATATCATTCAAACCATTTTTTGCCACTTTAGCTTTTTACTTTAAATTTTTTTCTCAAAAGATTAAACTCTTGTCGATTCTTGTAGTGATGTGAGCTATTATACTTTTATGATATGTAGTGAAGTGAGATATTTTTCACTTGGTTGTTGAGTGAGACTTTGTTGATTTTAAAATCTAAGCTATATTCTCCACTATGAGATGATGTAAATTCTAATTTCTCATGATTAAAGCCAGTAAGTATGTTTTCCACTCGGATATGACGATGATGTATCTTCTCTTAAAATTAACCAACACACATGTGTTTTAAAATTTTTAAAGGAGAACTACGAGTACCCTGATCCCCTATTGTATGGAATGTGATACATAGGAACTAAAGGTTGGCAACAGCGGCGGGTGCAAAAACTATAAAAAATACTTATTTTCTCATTCCTACCATCTATTTATGTATACAACACATATAGGAAAAATATACAAATTTTCAAAGAGGTTAATGTGGAGTACCGCATATGTTTAAGGTGATAATACCTTTCCTTTGTATAACCAACCCCCATACCTAGATTCTCTCCCCCTCTTTTTGGGTTATTGTTATTTTCCCATTTTTCTGGAAACAATAAAGTTCAGTGGAAATTTTTATTTGATCTATGCGAGTTAAGTCAATCCAATGGCTTAGTCTTAACATTTCTACCGCTACAATAGAGTTCGTAGGTTACATATGAAGATGGATGGTTTCTGGGTTGTGTTTGAGCAGCTACCGGTGGAAGCGATTTCCGGCCAATGGCACTCGAGCTAAGACGATTTCCAGTGACTGAAATTCTAGAGAGAGGTCAGAGCGTCTCTCTCTAGAATTTACAACAGGATTTTGGTCGTTTGTGAAGAGAGGAAAAAATAAGAGAAAATGAAATAAAGGCTTGACATTCGATTTATATAATCATCCATCCCATGTCCTATGCACACCATGTGGCTTCCTGAAAACCATGGGATAAGGAGATCGTTGACTAGTCTCATGCGCTCACATAAACTATACACCCCAGTCAACATTCCACAAACATCGGTCGTACTTCATACTTCCAATCAACGCCCAGGGTTGAATCCTGAATGCCATTTGATTGGAATAGACGCTCTAGATTATCTCAACCACGCCAAAAGCCTGCGTACCTAACCACACTTTAACCAGCGAACCAACAAACTTGTTACGGGCCTTGACCTGCTTCTATTCGCACCCTTACCTTTGCTATCATAACTTAAACCATACCCCCTATGTGCTTTAGATCAAAACCCGTGTCTGGACTCAAGCCTGTTCTATTAGCACCCTCTATTTTATTGAGCTAACATAGTTTACACCCCCTGGGATATTGGGCTTCAATTTAGACTCTAGGCTTAACCCTTGCTATTTTTACCCCCTTTTTTACTACGTTAACTAAAAACACACCCCCTGTTTTTATTTAAATAATTTATATAATATATTTATATTATTTATTTTGTTTATTTTATTTATTTATATTATATTTATATATTTTACCTAATATCATTTTTGTTATTTACATTAAAATAATATTTTTTATTCATCATAAATAATCATGTTGATAAATAAATATTTGCCTATTATTATTAATATTTGATATTTCTAATAATAAGAAAATAATTACTTACTAACTATTCATTAAAAATACTAACCCTTCTATCAATTCATCAAACAATTTTTCATCATTCAAACTTCTTTTTTTTTGAAAATTGCATCATGCATTCAAGATATCTAACCAATCAAACTTAACATTTTTCATTAACATAATTTCAATTTCAATATTATTTTTAAAAAGGATTGTAGATATATTTTCTAAATTAACTACGAACTTTGTCTATGACTACGCTATTTTCAAACTCAAACAAGGTTCAAGGATAATTTGAAAGCATTTAAACAATACATAAAAAAAATTAACCAAACACATATGAACTACGAATTTGGACTCTGATTCTTCGCAAGGAGATACGTAGGCACAAGATTAAAAACAAGGCGAGTCCATAAGCTAAAAATATACATCATTTTTCTATACAATTTATAATAACATACTAACTAGAAATTCCTGATCTACCCTTAGTCCTAAAAATGGAGCCCCTTGAAAAGAATCGAGATAAAGGGTTCGTAACACCTTCCCTTCGTCTAACCAACTCGTGAACTTAAAATCTCTAAACAGTTAGGGTTATCTGTTATTTCCCCGTTTTTAGGATAAAATTTAATGGTGGAAACTCGTTTTTTTTTCCGGTTACGACAGCTGGCGACACTACCCTAAAGTTAGAGTTATCCCTTATTCTTAGGTCTAGGTTTTGCGGGGTCTTTCTATTATGTATGTTTTTTTTCCCGTTGTTATTTATTTATTTATTTATTTATTATTTGTTTATCGCTTTGTTATCATATTCATTCTCATATTTTTGTTGGTGGGATTTAGTTTCAAAAATATCAAACCTTAGAAATAAGGATTGTCAATTGGCCAAGGGGGTTTAACATCCCTATAAGTTTTTTAGACGACTTCGCCTATAGTCGGTTGAGTTCCAAGTAATATCTTTTAGAGGGCTATACTATCTCGGAGGTAGTACTTTAGGATTTGGCCAATGACTCTTTGTATAACCCTAAAACCAAATCTCATGGTGAGACCTTGAATGACCTAAAAGACGAAAGTCTCGGTCTACAAAGAGGCTTTTATTAAGGGAAACCCATGTGCCTTTCCCTCTAGTGTTATCCATGATACCCTTAAGGTAGCCACTCTTTTGGGAAGGGTAGAATATCCGTAGGACGAAACTAAGAACCTACCTAATAATGATACTTTTCATAAACCCACCACCATGTTAAATCACCATGCATACATACATTGTTGCATTTTAAAATATTCATTTTTTTTTCCATTTATTTTGTCTAATTCACAGGATTTCTAAGAAAAAATAATCAAATGTTTATGTGTTAGTTCCCTTATGCCTGATATTAAGAAAATGAAATTGATAAGAGGGAAACTGCTTGAAAGAGCTATGAAGTTGTTTGTTCAATAATATGGAGGTATCGTTGAGCTCAACAAGGTGAATGTACAAGTGGAATAAATTACTTCCCTAGCTCAGTTCTATGACCCTCCGCTAAGGTGTTTCACTTTCTAGAATTTTTAGTTGGCTCCTACTTTGGAAGAATTTGATAGGATTTTAGGATACGACTTACATAAGGATTAAAAATACTATCAAGGTCCGAGATTTGGCTAAGGAGTTAGGGATACCTTTCACTGGTTTGTTAATTAATTACAAAAAGATGGTGAAGTTCAAGGTATTAAGAGGAAGTACTTAGAATCCAAGGATCTTTCTTTTGCTGATAAGAAAGAATGGGAAGCTTGTGTGGATTTCTTGGCATTACTTATTTTTGGTTTGGTTTTATTTCCAAATAATGTGCATTATGTTGATTCTGCGGCCATTAATGTATTTTGGTCCGTAAAAGTTTTGAATGCGGATCCTACTCCTACTTTACTTGTTGATGTTTATTACTCCCTTCATACCCATTATGAAAAAGGGAGAGGTTTCCTAAATTGTTGCATTTATCTTTTGTATTATTGGATCATTACTCACCTCTACAAGGATAATTATATAGTTAAAGATCTGATAAATAATGAATTGTCCCAAAAGTTAAGGGCTCTCAGTGCGAATCAAGTTTTATGGTATGCTAGGAAATTGAATATAGGAGAGATTGTCTATAATTATGGATAATTTCTAAATGTTCCCCTGATTGAAACAAGAGTATGTATCAACTATAACCCAACTTTAGAATTATGTTAACTTGGGTACCCTTTGGAAGATTAACCTTTCGACGAGCATATTCGACCATTGGTTCTTTATGATATGTGTAAAAATGACCCCGAGTTACTTGTGAAGATTGTCCAAGATTAGAGTTGGGTCAATAAGAAAGGTGTTGAATTTTGAAGGAAGAATGCCATAGCAAGAGAACTATATACTCAATGGGCTTTGGAGTGAGTTAGAATCATCAAGCTGCCATTTAATATTGATTATACATACACACAAGATGTGCCAGATCCTCTTCCGATGCTGGTGGAGGAAATATAGCATCTAAAAGATGACCTCGAGCACAAAGGGAACATGAGGATCTGGAGCGTGAGCTTTATAACCTTGCTTATAAGAAGAATCAATTACAACAAGAGCTTGAGCTAAAAGATCAACATATTCAGAAGGAACGTCAAGTGGTCGAAAAGGAGAGGCTTAAGCAAAAGCATTCGACTGAGGGGTTGTTAAGTGCTACTTTCAATCTCAATTCCCAAAAGACAGAGGAGTATGAACAAGTCTATCAAGAGTTTTGGAAGCGGTAAAGCGGAAAGCAACGAGTAAGTTATTAATTTACCAGGTGATATTTAGGTTATATTGTATCGTGTTCACAAAGATTGGTGTATTGAAATGACGTTCGAAAAATCTCTTATTAATGAGTTTGGGGATAAATTGGTTGAAAGGAAAAGTATCAACAAAAAATAAATGTATAAAAATAAAAAAAGGAATAATTTATCAAGCATGCATATATACTATTTCTCACGGACTTAAACTTGTCGATCTATTATACTAAACATACAATATTTATCAATGTCATCATGTGTCACTCATAACCTAAATCATTTCTAACCCAAATTGAGGGACTGACTATATCACCTTGGTAGTAATCTCTCATTCACCTCAACAACACAAAAGTCAACCATGCTCGCTTGCATTGACGATCTCTCAAAGTGACACATGTACAAATATACATAAGATAAAAGTAAATACATGTACAAACCTAACCAATATATAATACACAAAAAAGGGAAATGAACCGCAAATCTACCAGTTTGTCAGTGTTGATGGAAGAGAAATCCACCCCCGAATCATCCGTATGCAAGCTCCACAGTTGTTATTTAAGATAATCCTAACAAAATTGAAGGTTCATGGAGTTGGGAGAAAAAACTTCCCCAAACCATAACCTAAAAATGAACTAAATCTGAAGTTATATAACAAATCTCAGCAGACCGCACTAAGCGGGTCTGGCATGCTAAGTGCGACTGCTTTATTCTACACATCAAACCGCCCTAATCTGCACTAAGCGCGAAATCTGCGCTAAGCGGGCTACAAAATAATGCTTCTGAAAAAAAAATTAAAATGCAAGCAGCGTGCTACAAAATGCGTTGAGCGCACTCGCGCTTAGCTCCCTTCTACGTGTTAAGCAAACTCTCTTGGGAAAAATTAGTCTTTTATTCTAAAAACGCGCATCTGGAGCCGTGCCTTCAACACTTTATTCCTCAATGCTCCAAAATGAAACAAATACTTTCAAAATGTATGGAAAAACATCAAACAGTACACTATATACACAAAAACACAAATGAATACAAACTAAACGTATTTATAAAAAAGTCGGGTTTATTCCACCATATTAACAATAAAGAGTCGATAAGTGCAACAAAAATTATATACAAAAATCATACTAAATATTCTAAAACAAAACAAGCTCAATCATGGATCACACCTAGTAAAAATTCATCAATAGATGAATAACAAACAAAGGTGAGGGTAAAAAAACACTCATCCACAATCTTGCAAACAATAGACTAAATTATGCATTCATCCAAAAAACTCATATTGAAAATACAAATGCAAGAATCACAAGGGCTTTTCAAGGATGTAATGTGGCTTGGTTAACAAATAAGGCATAAGTCCTAAAGCCAATCGAAACAAAAACTTGCCTTAACATAAGGGAGTGATCAACTCACAAAGACTCAAGCAACACAATTTCAATCAAACTTATTCTTCATTCTAAATTTCTCACCAACACACATCACTTATTATCACAACATTATTCGACTCTTTTTGTTTTTCTTTTCAAGGCTTTTTTAAATTTTTTCTTTCTTTTCTTTCTTTTTCATTTTTTTTACAACCTCATAGAAATCACAACATAAGCACATAAACAATTTTTACCCCAACTTGAATCAACCATATCATAATGTGAATACTCCCAACTTTCCAAGGCAAGGTAAAAATTCAAACCATAAATCATAGTTTAGGGTTCAAGAAAATAAAGAATCAACATCAATTCAAAAAGCAAATCCAAACACTCATAGACAAGCATTAGGTTCAAAAACAACATGTACATAGACAAAAAGCTCAAAGGGGTTACAAATGATCACACTCACAAGGTGAATTGACTATTTGGCTAGGTAGTTATGCTCAAAATCAAACAAAAAATGCCTTGATCATGTTCATGCTTTCATACAATCAACACAAACAAAATATTAAACATAATAAAATCCATTTAAAACAAGAATTGTGGCCTCCATCATATATTAACAATGGAAAGCTTCCTCGAATTTATGGGTAAAAAGGGAACTAAAGTGATTCAAGTCATGAGAAAGTAAAGCAAAAATAATGAATGGTATGGTAATTATACAAATGATCAATTTCCTAAACATGTCATGTTATAGAAAGAGTTAAGCGAGTACCTGGCGAGTACCAACTTCAAAAACTATCATTACCATACATTTGCAATTTGACACACTCAAGATCGGAAAATTACCAAATGTGACTTCAAGCTATCTAACCAAAATTTGAGTCCAAACAACAAAAGAAAGAATTAAAATTATTACTATTAATTACTATACTATAAAGCCTTGGGTGAAGTGGGAAAAAAGAGAGCCAAGCGAAAAATTAAAGAGAATTCATTGGTTCTGCACAACAAAGCACGCTAAACGGCACAAAGCGTGCTAAGCGCGCTACACTAGTTGCAGAAAAACCAAGACAGCAACAGCAGTGCAGCAACACCCTACACATGTATAATATTTACAACACACAAAATTCCTCAAGCTAAACACGAAAAGCTTAAGAAGAAACACAAATTGACAGAATGAAACAAACGGTTGAAAGTGAATTAACAAGTTCACCACACACCATAAACGAACATAAACATGGTTGTTTTACGTCATAAGCTCGACCCCTTTATTGTGTGATCTAAGAACCTCATCTCGTTATGCCATGTCATTGTCACACCGCATAAACCTAAAGAAAGTTTCCTAACAACAACATAACAAACGTTACGAAAATGAGACAATTCATAACAATACGTGAAAACAAAGAAAAACACATATATGCACAAGTATGGAAAGTAAACACAAAACATGTACAAGTACGAATAGACAAGTTTATGTACATATTTTATACAACATATACATTAATTACAAAACTCAAAAACAAAGAAACTATCACAATGCAAAACAATAAACACCAATCCCCAGCAACAACGCCATTTTGGTGGAGCGGCAAAGCGGCAAGTAAAAAGTAAGTTATTAATTTACCAGGTGATATTTAGGTCATATCGTATCGTGTCCACAAATATTGGTGTATTGAAATTTCGTTCGAAAAATATCTTGTTAATGAGTTTGGGGATAAATGGGTTGAAAGGAAAAGTATCAACAAAAAATAAATGTATAAAAAGAAAAAAGGAATAATTTATCAAGCATGCATATATACTACTTCTCATAGACTTAAACATATCGATCTATTATACTAAACATACAATATTTATCAATGTCATCATGTGTCACTCATAACCTAAGTCATTTCTAACCCAAATCAAGAGACCGACTATATCACCTTGGTAGTAATCTCTCAACCACCTCAACAACACAAAAGTCAACCATGCTCGCTTGCATTGACGATCTCTCAGAGCGAAACACACAACATAGAGGCATTAATCACAAACACCATAAGTGAATAACAATGCTAAATCCATATCTAGAATTCATACAGTATTAGATAATCATCCTAGATAACAATTTAAGCAGTATATGTCTATAGCAACTCAAATCTCTAACACAGAGCAAAAATCAAGGATAACAATCGACAAAGATTGTAAAGAAAGTTTTATATAATGCCAACGGCGACAAATATACATAAAATCAAAGTAAATACATGTACAAACCCAACCAATAGAGAATACACAAAGAAAAATAGAAATGAACTACAAATCTACTGATTTATCAGAGTCGATCAAAGAGAAATCCACCCCGGATCATCCCTATGCAAGCTCAATAGTTGTTATCTAAGCTACTCCTAACAAAATTGTAGGTTGATGGAGTTTGGAGACAAAAACTCCCCAAAAACATAACCTAAAAATGAACTAAATCTGAAGTTATAAAACATATCTGAGTAGACCGCGCGAAGAGGGTCTGGCGTGATACAACAAAAAGGCACCACATTTTATTCGTGAAATAATCATACGTGTTAATCTTACTCTGTAACACAGGTTTTCAAAATCGTTGTGACATATACAATTGTCAACACTTCACGTAAATGCAATGGAATCATAGTTCAAAACAAGCTTTATTAAAGACACTTCATAATACTTCATAGTTCATGGTTCACGACTCAACATAACTTAAACTCCATGAAAACAATTTAAAATGTCATAACGAAACAAGAAAAAATAGTTCTCAAAACAAAGTGTTCTCGTCCCCAATTTTACATATCTGAGCAAGACCTTCTAGACTCAACGAAAATAAATCACGCTCCAAAGCTATTCTTCCCATCCTTTAGGAACTACTCCGGATTACCTGCATGTTACCCACGTAGAGGAAAAAATCAAGCAGAAAGGGTGACTAAATCATAATTATTATAAAAGACATAGGGAACAGACATATCATAATAAACCAAAAGCATCACAACAAAAACTCAACACTATTATATTCCAATTACATCAACAATCATACAAATTCCACAACACATCATCAATTCAAGAACCATGTAATGCCACATAGGATGTAGTGCAAGGACAAATACTCATACATGTGGTACCTATTCATTTGATGGACACTTGGCCATCACCCTCCAAAGACCCCAATCATAGGATCGACCCCTACTTAGAACCAGAGCAAATCATAGACATCCCAAATCCATTCAATGGGATTAAGACCAAATCACTGGACCTAAGTCCTAAAGCATCAAAACTAGATCACTAGACTAACATCCTAAATCATCAAAATGAACCAAAGTTATCCCATGAATGCATGACATGCAACAAAAAATATAAATGACCACCTCTAGTCAATACGCATCATCGTTCATGTATTAATAAACATCATCACATAAACATCATCATGTATACTCATATAATAATCATGTATACTCATGTAATCAAGGCATCGTCAGAACATCATCACAAAATCATAATAACAACGCATCATCATAGTTAAAAAGATCGTCATTGTGATTTAACACAAGGAACCTATTCTTACTCTATCTTAGTTCTAATAAAGATACCACAAAGTCTTCTTTTCATTTCAGCTAACTATAGTATACTATGTTAGCTATGTATAGCTTCGAATAACACTTCATTCTGAGCTCTAGAACTAAAGTTATGCTCGTTTCAAGATTTCAATCTAACATTCCAGTTCTGTCTCCCATCGTCTGGTGAGAACCATCCATCGCCCGTCGACACATCACAAAGAACAGAACCCCATTTTACTTCCTTGGCTCGCCCTGCCTTCACCTAGCGACGACATAGAAAAGCTTCATCGCCCGACAACACCACCTCCGTCGCCTGGTGATGCACACCCGGTAGCAACTTTCTGTTGTGTTCCTGCACCTATTCAGTCCCAAATACTCTTGCGACCTTACACCAAAAAATAACAATCCTCATATTTTTCAATATAGAATCACTATACAACAACTACACAATATTATAAACATTATATACACCAACTCATGACAATTCAACATAGTACTTTCATCAATTTCAACACGAGTTCTTCATAATACAACATATCACCAAATCCATCATAAAATCACCACAATAGCATGTATTATATTCGCACATGCATATTACAAAATTATCATCATGAATCACATCATTTATGCCACAACAACATCATTAACAAATCACCACGGTAAAACATCATAATCAACATCATGTTTATCATTAAAATAGCACATCATGGTATAGTAACATGTAATAAATCAATCTCATAAATATATAGATACTGGAACAATAATCAAAACACTCACATAATTCAATCATAATATAGTTCACCGTGTTAGCTTTCCAACGCTTCATATGACGCATCAATCGGACTCCTGAAACTCAAATCATGGCATTTTTCAGAAAATTAGACAACCATTCAATTCTGCCACCCTGCGCCACCTTAGCTTCTCCCAACGATGCATCACTTTTGTGTCGCCTTTGCGTCACCCGGCGCTGCGTCGCACACAACTCTTTTCCTCCTGCAATTTTTCACCATTGGAGCCCTTCCGGAACTCCAAATTCGATTCCATAAAAAGTCCCAGTTCCAGAATTTGAAATCCTATGTTTATACAACATTCTTAACATATTATAACACTTATTTAAAGGTCCTAACATCACACATTCATCAAGGATTCATTCCTTCATTCATTCAACGCATGATTTTCATCAATTTTATCAATCTTTATCCCAAAATCATCACACAAAATACAATCCTACAATTATCTAAACCTTAGATCAATTATAATAAAAATGATAAATACTCATTACCTTAGAAATCGTTGCTAGCTTCCCAATCCTCTTCGTAATCTATCATTCCTCTTTGCCTCTCCATGTCCTAGCTTTTCTCCTCTCAGTGTTTGTCTCCAATATTTCACGATCGTTCTAATGAAATAATTTCTCCTATTATTTGTTTAACAATAGGATCCCTAATATTTTCTCATATTATCCTCACTTAAACTTCCACCAATTACCATCTTACCCTGAATAATTCACGTGACATTACCATTTATCCCTTCTTGTCTCTACATCATTATTCCTTCTTTTATTAATATTAATAATTCTAAATATTATTATTAAATCCAATAAATACAGAATAATTATTTAAATTCTAAATAATTATAAACTAATCAAATACTCCTCATATATTATTATTCCAACACTACCCCACAACATACCATCACGAAACACCATGATGCATCATATAAATCATAATAATTCCCAAATAATCACAAATAACTAATTAAATAATTGATTATGATTTTTGGGGTGTTACAACCCTCTCTCACTTAAATAGTTTTCGTCCTCAAAATTTTAATTGACATACACAACTCTTGATATGAATCTCGCGTCTTTTTCTCTAACTCCCGACAACGAGGCAACCACATAATTTAAGAACGTAAAGTTCCATGACAAGATCATCATCTCTATCATTTCGTCACACAACAACACTGTCATAAGAACATCAACCTAACTATAACACTTGCAACATTGACACAGAATATTAGTACAACAATGCTACAATTTATCAATTGAACCAATTAACTCGATACATCTGTTGACATGGAGGTGTCTCGAATAATATATATATATATATATATATATATATATATATATATATATATATATATATATATATATATATATATATATATATATATATATATATATAACCCTTTACTAATCGCTTCCATTATGTATTTACCAATGGTTAGCATCATTCTCGTAAGCTTATGTAGTTTAACTCTTTACTCCTAACAAGTCTCACACACATAACGATATGCGCCACATCACGCTTCAGCTACGTTACTCTAATCATCTACATTAAAGCCACCGTCTTCATTCCTATTTCCCATCAACTATCAAATCCACAAGTCTCACCTCTAACTCATGATTCTCTT